>CAUVYP010000165.1:905000-1070000 GCA_963556195.1 Sepiola atlantica
TAGATCTCATCCTCTCATCCTACACCATTATATTTCTCTGCTTCAACCTTCTACCCTAATCCAACCTTATCTCTCATTTACCATTACATTTTCCTCTATACCACCCTAACCCTATACCACTCCAACCCTATATCACCCTAACCCTATATCACCCTTACCCTATACCCCCTAACCATATACCACCCTACCCCTATACCACGTTATTTCTAATATGGCATCCTCTTCCAAGTCTTATATAATGCCGTTATTTATCTAATGTTGACTTATCTGATGTTGACTTTTCCCCTGTTTTATTGTACATTTACAACATTTACAACACCCAAACTTCATGCAGACATTCTCTATGAAAGTCTTCACAGTTTTTATTAAAGAGACAATTTTTTTGTCTCTCCATAAAGTTTCAGATCGTCCATGAATGGATGAGATTTAGCTGATTATCAGTGTATTTGAGTGTATTTATGTCGAAGTGGCACCTTATTCAGAACACAGTAGCCATTTCGCCTCATATTATGCGATTAAACTAAATTGATTTCATTGGCATTGCACAATATTTGTAATCGTCAGTTTATTCGTTAGAAAATGTCGCCGCGGGCATGTGATCGGAACACAGTAGCCATTTCGCCTTTTCAGTCGAACTAAATTGATTTCATTTGCTGTTTTCTTGCACGATTAACCGCGTTCCCATTTTCAAAATTGCATTAGGGTTGGGGTTAGGCTTGAGCTACTTCTGCTTTTATGTTTTCTCACTCTCTCTCCAATTCTCAAAATTTCCTCCATGGTACTGCTACTCTTCTTCCTCGTCTTCTCATATTTTTATGTCTTTTTCCCTTCATCGACTATTAATGAATATGTGGAGTTTTGTTTTCAACCTTTTTATAGGGTTTTGTCCTAGGCTTTTGGTCGAGAGAAAGTAGAAATTTAAGATGTCCTGTTTTTGAGTGCCAGTGTGTTTCTTTTTTCCTTTCCCGTCGTTGATGAAGGAGTTTTGTTTAGATAAACTATACTAACCCATTTGTTGTATAATTAATTTATGTTGAAATGAAATCTATTGAGACCAACTGTGTAGGGACGTAGATCACCTTTAAAAGAAGAAAAAAGAAGAAAAAGAAGAAGAAAAAGAAGAGGAATGAAAAGAAGAAGAAAAAGAAGAAGAAGAAGGCATTGATCATTTTTATTTGAACCAATCTTAGTCGATCCTCAAGAAGTTAGGGTTTAGGTTAGAGTTAGGGGTTAAGGTTAGGGGTTTGGGTTGAAATTTTTTTCTATTTTATAGGCCAGCAGTTTTTCCAGTTCCCTGTGATCTGCCTCAATTGATGGGGACTGAATGGGAGTGTTCTCTATCAGTTCTTTTGCACATCGTGATAGTGTTTCGATTTCAAGGAATTTATTTGCGAGGATCTTCAAGCGAACGTTGTCGCTCTTAGTGAAGAATTATTCTGTGTATCAGGGGAGTTTGGTGAATTATCTGTATCTAGAGACTGATAGACTTCAGACATAGGAATAGTTTTGTTAATGTGCCACATTTGCCTGACAGACATCTGGTAAGTGCAGTTTTTTATACTCTATATAAGAATTAATTTTCCTAGTTTTGTTAAGTTTCAGAATTTTTAGATGAGGGTTGATAATTTGTAGAATTTTGTATATTCGGACTACTGTTCTCATCTTGGGTGTTTTTTATGACAACGTTTCGGCCGATGTAACCTACGACCTTCTTCAGGTGTACCTTGTCGAACTCGGGAATCTTTCTGACAACCCCTTTTATAGAAAAACAGACACCTAACACTAACCCCTTTTACAGAAAAAACAGAAATCTAACCGTAACTCCTTTTACAGAAAAACAGAAGTCCAACCCTAAACTCTTTATTGTTTTCATTTTACTTCAGTCGAAGTTCTCAGAAATCAAGGGGCCCCTTCCTGCAGCTAACATTTGATCTCTATATGAGATACATAGATATTCGAATATTCAAAATCAAGGGCAAAGGTTGTCTCTCTCTTAGTGAAGAATTATTCTATGTAACAGGATGGTTAGGGTTAGGGGATTTTGGTGAATTATCTGTATCATCAGTTTTCCTCTCCACAATTGACCAGTTGATTATGTTATAGAATATCTTTATTTTGGTCTCTTAGTCTTACTGGATTCCAGGACAAGAATTCATCTAGTCTGGTGGAGTATCCAGCTAAGTGCTGTAACTTGAGATAACATTACTTGGAGATGATGCACCATTCCTTATATAAGACAGTCTATAGACATTCGAGGGGATCTTATTTGGGCTGTGAATACTATGTTATTTTGAATATTTCATCAGGGTTTACTTGTAGGGTGAAGTATCCTCATATCAGGTTGTCCTGACAAACCATTGTACAGAGACCGAAGACACTCGACGATGGTAATTCAAGTGTGTGTGTTTTTTGTTTCATTTTGCTTCAGTCGAAGTTCTCAGAAATCAAGGGGCCCTTCTTGATCTCTATATGAGATACAGTATATCTTTCATGTGGTTTCTTGGTTTTACTGGGTTCCAGGACAAGAAGTCATATGAGCCAATGTCGGGTGGGTATAGCCATGTCGACTATGTTATAGCGTATCTTTCTTGTGTTTTTCTTTACCAGTGTGTATCCGCATGTGTCTTTTTAATCTGGATCTTTCTAGAAATTTTGAGTCACATATTTCACAAGAATATTGGTTTTCACTAGTGTGTCCCCGTAAGTGTACTTTTAATCTATATTCTCGTGAAAAAGCTGTGCCACACACTTCACAACCATATGGTTTTTCACCAGTGTGCTTTCGCATGTGGATTTTTAGAGAAGATTTATGGGAGAATTCTGAGTCACACACTTCACAAAAAAAAGGTTTTTCACCAGTGTGTGCCCGCATGTGGACCTTTAATCTAGATTCAACAAAAAATCCTGTGCCACACACTTCACAAGTGTAAGGTTTTTCACCAGTGTGTTTCAACATGTGGATTTTCAAACTAGATTTTACTGAAAATGCCAAGCTACACATTTCACAAGCATAAGGTTTCTCACCAGTGTGTGTTCGCATGTGTGTTTCTAAATTGCGTTTTTGAGAAAAGGCTGAGCCACACACAAGACACGAATAAGGTTTTTCACCAGTGTGTGTCCGCATGTGTATTTTTAAATTACTACTTTCTATGAATGCATAACCACACACTCCACAAGAATAAGGTTTTTCACCAGTGTGTGTCCTCATGTGGATATTCAATTTACATTTTTCTGCAAATGCTGAGCTACAAACTTCACAAGTATAAGGTTTTTCACCAGTGTGCGTCCGCATGTGTTTTTTTAATTTGGATTTTTCTGGAAATGCTGAGTCACAGACTTCACAATGATAAGGTTTTTCACCAGTGTGTGTCCGCATGTGGATATTTAAGTGTGATGGATATGAAAACGCTGTGCAACACACCTCACAAGCGTATGGTTTTTCTGTCGTGTTTAGTTGCATGATTATTTTTTATGTTTTTTTGAAATATATTTTATGTTTCCATCAAAGGAACAAATTTTCATCTGTTGTTTCTGTAAAGGAAATAAAATTCACTTAATACGATCATAAATATTTATATTGGGCTCAAATATATTGCATATAATTACAATTCAAAAGATGGAACGAATACATACCCCATGTGAGTGTATTCATACACACATGCAGAAAATAATATGAATGTGTGTATCTATCTATCTATCTATATGTATATATATCTCTTTCTATAATTCTCTTTATATTTCTATCTACCCTCAATCTTCCTACCCTCCTCTCTTACTTTTTCTCCCCCTACCTATCTATCTACTCACCCATCCTCTTTTCTACTCATCTCTCTCTGTCTCTCTCTCCCTCTCTCTCCAAACCCAAGCAAACATCCTCACCCCCAACCACCCACACATCCACATTCATGTGTGAACCCAGCAGGGACACCGTCATGAATGACCGGGAATGACCACACACACACATACCATACAGATTCGACACAAATGTACTTAAATGACCAAACACTGGCCAAACTGAATATATTTATATCTCAACAAGATAACATTTTTTCTATCAAACGAACACACATTTTTTCTGTCAAATGGAACAGACACTTTTAAATGAAAGAAAAATGAAACGTTTTCTCAAATGAAACACTTTTATCAAATGGAATAAACGATAAATGCTGGAAACGCGTTATGAAATTATATTTAAAAAACTTAAAATGTTAAAATGATAAGATAATAAATAATTATTGAAAAAGTTTTTTTTACTAGCGTTGGTAACCACAATTCTTTAAATATACTTTTTTCTCTCGTTGAAACTGCACTGATGCTACACAACCCCCTTCTCTCTCTTTCTCTCTCTCTCTCTCTCTCTCTCTCTATATATATATATACATGAATCTTTTGAATTGTAATGATATATGTATGTATATATGTATATATGTATGTATATATATATATATATATATATATATGTATGTATATGTATGTATATGTATATGTATATATATATATATATATATATATATATATATATGTATGTATATGTATGTATATGTATGTATATGTATATGTATATATATATATATATATATATATATATTTCAAAAATTAAAATTATTTTAGTACAGATTAATTATTTTCTTTGAATCGACTTTTGAAATCACCAGTGTGTATGTATGTATATCTATTATTTACACATAATATTTACAAATTCTACAACACTAAACACTAAATAAAAAATAAAATATCATGAGTCTAGACAGTATTTAATGAAAATATATGTAGGTATATGTAAAATGGTACAAACTTCACAATCTTAGATAAAATGTCACCGAATTTAATTTTAAATCAATATCATTCTCTTTTACTAATTTATTTAATAATCTATTATTTACACATGCTACAACACTAAACACTAAATAAAAAATAAAATGTCATACTACTATTCCGGACATTTTAATGATTAGAAAATATAAGTCGATTTCTTAATCAAAAATTATTTTGTATTAACTTTGTAGGAGCTTCTGTATTATAGGGATGAAAAAATTTATATCTTTAATTTTGAACAGTCAAATGACAGGGGGAGATAATTCAAGGTGTTCCCCCTGGATTAATCTTCAAAGGTATTTTATTGTTATGCATTTTAATTAACTTCAAGTAAAAAAAAATTGTATTTTTAATTTTGAAGAGTCAAATGACAAGGGGAGATAATTCAAAGTGTTCCCCCAGGATTTATCTTCAAAGGTATTTTATTGTTATGCATTTTAATTAACTCAAAGTAAAAAAAAATTGTATTTTAAATTTTGAAGAGTCAAATGACAAGGGGAGATAATTCAAGGTGTTCCCCCATGATTAATCTTCAAAGGTATTTTATTGTTATGCATTTTAATTAACTTCAAGTAAAAAAAAATTGTATTTTTAATTTTGAAGAGTCAAATGACAAGGGGAGATAATTCAAAGTGTTCCCCCAGGATTTATCTTCAAAGGTATTTTATTGTTATGCATTTTAATTAACTTAAAGTAAAAAAAATTGTATTTTTTATTTTGAAGAGTTAAATAACAAGGGGAGATAGTTCAAGGTGTTCCCCCAGGATTTATCTTCAAAGGTATATTATTGTTATGCATTTTAATTAACTTTAAGTAAAAAAAAAATTGTATTTTTAATTTTGAAAAGTACAATGACAAGGGGAGATAATTCAAGGTGTTCCCCAGGATTTATCTTCAAAGGTATTTTATTGTTATGCATTTTAATTAACTTAACGTAAAAAAAAATTGTATTTTTAATTTTGAAGAGTCAAATGACAAGAGGGGATAATTCAAAGTGTTCCTCCAGAATTTATCTTCACAGGTATTTTATTGTTCGTCATTTTAACTAACTTAAAATAAAAATAAAATGTATTTTTATTTTGAAGAGTCAAATGACAAAGGGGAGATTATTCAAGGTGTTCCCCCAGGATTTATCTTCAAAGTTATTTTATTGTTATGCATTTAAATTAACTCAAAGTAAAAAAAATTGTATTTTAAATTTTGAAGAGTCAAATGATAAGGGGAGATAATTCAAATTGTTCACACAGGATTTATCTTCAAAGATATTTTATTGTTATGCATTTTAATTAACTTAAAGTAAAAAAAAATTGTATTTTTATTTTGAAGAGTCAAATAACAAGGGGAGATAATTCAAGGTGTTCCCCCAGGATTTATCTTCAAAGGTATTTTATTGTTATGCATTTTAATTAACTTAAAGTAAAAAAAAATGTATTTTTAATTTTCAAGTGTCAAATGACAAAATGAGATAATTCAAGGTGTTCCCCCAGGATTTATCTTCAAAGGTATTTTATTGTTATGCATTTTAATTAACTTAAAGTAAAAAAAAATTGTATTTTTTATTTTGAAGAGTCAAATGACAAGGGGAGATAATTCAAGGTGTTCCCCCAGGATTTATCTTCAAAGGTATTTTATTGTTATGCATTTAAATTAACTCAAAGTAAAAAAAAATGTATTTTTAATTTTCAAGTGTCAAATGACAAAATGAGATAATTCAAGGTGTTCCCCCAGGATTTATCTTCAAAGGTATTTAATTGTTATGCATTTAAATTAACTTTAAGTAAAAAAACAATTGTATTTTTAATTTTGAAGAGTCAAATCACAAGGGGAGATAATTCAAAGTGTTCCACCAGGATTTATCTTCAAAGGTATTTTATTGTTATGCATTTTAATTAACTTAAAGTAAAAAAAATTAAAAGGAAATTGTAGTTTCCTTGAAGCATTGCTGGTAAATGTAAGTGCAGATTAGTCGTCCGAGGCTATAGCAATGCGATGTGGTTGCCGTAAGATGGAAAAGTGAAAAGAAATAAACGCCGGGAGGAAGTGAAACTCAAAACGATTTATTAATAATTTCACGAAAACTAATTAAATACCAAATGGTAAATACTGTCCGGTAAGTAACAGATCGGCAAAGGGTAATCTTAAATTTTCGAAAGAAAAACTTTCATTATCAGAAGACAACAATAGAAGACCGAATGGGTCGAAGAAAAACGGGAAAAACCGGTGTCAGATCATCGCAATACAGGAGAAAAAATTGGAAGTAGGAACGCAGAAAATGTCAAAATTCTATTAAGCAATCATACAACTAAAGTTAAAACATTATAAACATTTGTTTAATAATATACCAATTTTTATAAATTTATTATGTTTTATTTTATATGATTCATCAATTAATTTTTTTTTCTCTTTTATTCTCTTTATTCAATTCAAATTTAAATTTACGTGTGGGCGTTTATTGTCAAAGGGGAATAACTTATTTAAAAAAAAAATATATTCAGACTTTAGAAATGAGATTTGAAATTTGAGAAGGAATTTGAGTTGTGAAGTGGATAAAAGCCAAGGAGGGGACCGTTGTAACAGGGGGAAGGAGTGAATAAGAAGAGATTATGGGGAAGGGGGAGGACTATGGAAAAAATAAATAAATAAGACATAAAAAAAAAAGAGACAAATAAACAAACAAACACACAAAAATCAAGATAAACATAAAATAAAAAAAAAATAAAATGTACTATTTATTCATACATTCACTCTTTCTTCTTTCTTTTTTATTTTTTAGTTAATTTAAGAGGAAAATATTCCTAGAAGTAAATTTGTATAAATTTATTCTATCTATTGACTCATAGATTCATCTATTTCACATTTATCACTTTTTTTATATATTTTTTTTTTTAATTTTTACTTTCTTCTTCCTCAATTCTCCCTTGTTATTATGATCTATTAATATATTTAATTTATTCTCCTATTACTATAATTTATTTTTCATTTTTTTTTCCTTCTTATTTTCTTTATTTATCCATTTCTTTCTATTCTTTCCTTATTCATCCCAATTTCAATCTTTTATTTCCTTTATTTTAATTTTCTTATTTTCTACTATTATTTTATTTTATAGAGCATACACATACACACACATGAGAATACACCCATATTCACATACATGAATATATGCATACACATAAAATCACTAGGTCTAAATGCGTGTAAATAAAGTGCATATCATTCCATTCCACAATTATAATACGTAAAGTGTAAAAATGTGGGGTGGGTGGCGCTGGCAAATACCGAGGAGACAAAGGCAAGCAAAAAAATAAAGGAGACAAAGGCAAGTAAGTTGGGGGTGGGAGTGTGAGGATGTAAGAATCAGAGGATGAAGGGAGATGACAACTCGAATCTGTTATTCAAGGTAGGACGAAATTTAGAGATTAGGATAGCTTCCGAAATTCGAAGCTGACCTATATTGCGGACAGAGTTGAGGGTGCGGACACTAATGGAGCGATGTGTGTTGCCACATGATATTAAGTGTTTATGGAAGGAAGAAATGTGGGTGTTTAGATGCTCTTTAATGTGTTGGTGTAGAGGCCTAACGGTACTACCAATGTAGAACTTTTGACACTTAGCGCATTGTAGGTTGTATACTGTATAGGTGCGGAGGCAGAGGCCAGAGTTCGGGATGGGGCAACTAGCTAGAGAGCGGGGGTCTGGGGTGTAGTGGCTTTTTTTGGATAAATGTTGTCGGAGAGAAGTGTCTGTGTGAGAAAGTTGTATGTTAAGGTTCTCACTACGTATGGCATTGCGGATAGCAGAAGTGATATGGTCGCTAAAGAAGGGGAGTTTAAGGAAGCAAGTGTTGGTGAGAGTGTGGTGTCTACGTCTTCTGGTGTTGTTAAGGCTGGATATGGTAGTTGGGGGAAACCGTTCGTTAATAGGGTTTGGTGGAAGGCTTCGGTGTGTGTTGTTTTATCGGAAGTAGAAGAGCATTTGTCTTGTATGCAGGTGATTTCGGTTTGTGCGTAACTAATTTTGGATTTGAGGGGTAGTGCGGATTTGTAGTGGATAAAGAGGTTCCTGCAGGCGGGTTTTCTATAGAAAGTGGTGTGGAGAGATCCGTCGTCATTAATGCTGAATTTAAAGTCTACAAG
Organism: Sepiola atlantica; assembly: GCA_963556195.1. NCBI lineage: Eukaryota > Metazoa > Mollusca > Cephalopoda > Sepiida > Sepiolidae > Sepiola > Sepiola atlantica. Next base: position 913,949 of record CAUVYP010000165.1, read on the forward strand.
TGAGAGAGAGCCTGAGGTGTTGGAATGTTCGATGGTGAATTTAATGTGGGGGTCAGAATTATTGAATGTATTAAAGATAGAGGTAGCTTCCTCTCGGGATAAAGTGAGGATCAAAATGTCGTCAACGTATCTCGAGAAGAAAATATGGGAATGGCAGGTGCTAAGTGCTTGTTGTTCCAGTCTGTTCATGTAGGAAATGACGAGGAGGCCGGAGAGACTGGAACCCATGGGTAGGCCAGAGACTTGTTTGTATGTGTCTTGTTGGAACTTAAAGTAGGTGTTATCCACAATGATACGTAGGAGCTGATGAATGTCTGTCGGGGTAAGCCCAAAACAGTCAAGATTGTTAGAGGAGATGTGGTCAGTTATGAGGTCAATGGCGGAGTGTGCGGGAAGTGAAGTATAAAGGGAGACTACGTCAAGGCTGAAGATGTAGTTGTTGATGCGGAGCTGTTTGGGTTGGAGCAAGTGGAGTCTATCTATTACCTGGTCAGAGCTGCTGACGTGTGCCGGGAAGGTGGGGAGTAGCGGTTTAAGTAAGTGGGAGAGGAGCCAGGAGATCTTGTAAAGAGGTCCCTCAGTACTGGAGACTATAGGTCTGATCTGTAGGTTATTGCTGGTTTTGTGGGTTTTAATAAGATGGTAAAAGGTGGGGAGTCTACTGTTTCTAGTGGTGAGATTGAGACTATAAGCCTTGGGGAGATTACGTCTGGAGCAAATTTGGGACCAAGCGTTGTTAATAGAGGTTTGTATGTGGGTAGCTGAGATGTCGTTATCGAGTGTGTAAAGGGATGTATTGCTGAGGTGTTCTAAGGCGAGAGTATTGTAAGATTCTTGGGAGATAATGCAGAATTCCTTGCCTTTGTTAGAGGGTAGGTAGACCAGGGTTTTTTTCTTAAGGCCTTTGAGGGTGAGACGCTGGGAATGGGAGATATTTAGTGTGATACGGTGTTTTTCCCGTTGTAGTATGGAGAAAATCTTATGTTTGAGATTTACCAACTTTAGGTCTAAAGGGTGGTTTTGTATTTTTAATTTTGAAGAGTCAAATGACAAGGGGAGATAATTCAAAGTGTTCCCCCAGGATTTATCGATGGAATAGCCAAGGGCAATAAGCACCTACCTTTTATTAATCTATAAAATTATATCGTGGAAAGTACCCCGGTGAAGAAATCAAAAATAGTTATTTAATTTTCATTTTTATTATTTAATAAATATATATTTTATTATTATTGCATATGAGTTTCTTTCTTTTTTAAATTCTAACAATAACAATAACAACGGAATGCCAATGGAATGGCTATTCCATCGATCGCTCACACCCAAAATGTCGGCGAATAGACGTTGTACATCGCCCTTATGGAAATGGAAAAATCGTTCTAATTAAGGTTCTACTTGATATTTTTAAATTCTTTTGCGTACCGTGAGTGAGAAACTATGCCTGAGTAAGTACAAAATACTGATTTATTTTACATGAAAATATTTTTTTCCAGGGACCCTGTTGTAAATAAGCACCAACATAGAAAAATACGTAAATGGAAAGGAAAAAACATGAAACAAGGGAAATAAAGTTTCAAAAACTTGTTTCATGTTTTTTCCTGACAGTTTTACACTGGGTAAAATTCAGCATTTTTTTATTTTTTTATTTCGAAAATTAATCTGTGCGCATGTAAGAGGTCTATTAGTTCGGCATTATCTCTGGTTAAATAGAAATATCTTGCAAGTTCAAAGCGCTAAAAATTAATCTGTGCGCGTGTAAGAGGTCTATTATTTCGGCATTATCTCTGGTTAAATAGAAATATCTTGCAAGTTCAAAGCGCTAAAAATTAATCTGTGCGCGTGTAAGAGGTCTATTAGTTCGGCATTATCTCTGGTTAAATAGAAATATCTTGCAAGTTCAAAGCGCTAAAAATTAATCTGTGCGCGTGTAAGAGGTCTATTAGTTCGGCATTATCTCTGGTTAAATAGAAATATCTTGCAAGTTCAAAGCGCTAAAAATTAATCTGTGCGCGTGTAAGAGGTCTATTAGTTCGGCATTATCTCTGGTTAAATAGAAATATCTTGCAAGTTCAAAGCGCTAAAAATTAATCTGTGCGCATGTAAGAGGTCTATTAGTTCGGCATTATCTCTGGTTAAATAGAAATATCTTGCAAGTTCAAAGCGCTAAAAATTAATCTGTGCGCGTGTAAGAGGTCTATTAGTTCGGCATTATCTCTGGTTAAATAGAAATATCTTGCAAGTTCAAAGCGCTAAAATCCATTCTAAGATAAAATCGTGGTTACAAACTTTGAGTTGTCTTCCCCTTATTTGACTCTTCAGAATTAAAGATACAAAAGTTTTTTTCGGTCATACGATACATAAGTACCGTTTTAAAAGAGTTACATTTATCTAATCCCAATTACCGACATTTTCCCTCCTAAACTGTTTTCCCCTTCGATTAGATAATTAAATGTAATATATTTGGAAAGTTTACAAAAAGGTAAATTAATTCAATATCATACGGTGCTTCTACAGGTGAGGGTACATATGAAAAACGCAGTTCCAATTAAATAAACCGGAAAACACTTTGAAATACTTATGTATCAAGCAAAAATAGGTTTTGTACACCAAAAATAAGCAAAAACTATCGAGTAGAAAACAAAATAAATTCCGTTATATCGGCCATCGAGCGAAAAAGACGAAATTCAGGGTGAGATAACTCAGTCTGTCATATAAACAAGTAATAAATCAATGACAGTCATCAAAATACGACAAAACGGCGTGTTTTTAGATTTTTATGTGAACGTGGCTTCCGGTTAAATTTATGACGTCACGTCCGCTACGGATGACCATGAATGAAAAAAAAAAGTTTTTGTTGATGCGATTTTCATAAATTGTTTTTTTTTATGCGATTTTTTTTTATTAGTATTGTCCCTTCGAATTATAATTTAATAATAATATTGAATTAATTTTAACAAACAAATTATCAAACGAAAACTTTTTTTTATTAGTATTGTTCCTTCGAATTATAATTTAATAATAATATTGAATTAATTTTAACAAACAAATTATCAAACGAAAATTTTTTTTTTATTAGTATTGTTCCTTCGAATTATAATTTAATAATAATATTGAATTAATTTTAACAAACAAATTATCAAACGAAGATTTTTTTTTTATTAGTATTGTTCCTTCGAATTATAATTTAATAATAATATTGAATTAATTTTAACAACCAAGTGATCAAACGAAAATTTTTTTTATTAGTATTGTTCCTTCGAATTATAATTTAATAATAATATTGAATTAATTTTAACAAACAAATTATCAAACGAAGATTTTTTTTTTATTAGTATTGTTCCTTCGAATTATAATTTAATAATAATATTGAATTAATTTTAATAAACAAGTGATCAAACGAAAATTTTTTTTTTATTAGTATTGTTCCTTCGAATTATAATTTAATAATAATATTGAATTAATTTTAACAAACAAATGATCAAACGAAGATTTTTTTTTTATTAGTATTGTTCCTTCGAATTATAATTTAATAATTATATTGAATTAATTTTAACAAACAAGTGATCAAACAAAAATTTTTTTTTTATTAGTATTGTTCCTTCGAATTATAATTTAATAATAATATTGAATTAATTTTAACAGACAAATTATCAAACGAAAATTTTTTTTTTATTAGTATTGTTCCTTCGAATTATAATTTAATAATAATATTGAATTAATTTTAACAAACAAGTGATCAAACGAAAATTTTTTTTTTATTAGTATTGTTCCTTCGAATTATAGTTTAATAATAATATTGAATTAATTTTAACAAACAAATGATCAAACGAAAATTTTTTTTATTATTAGTATTGTTCCTTCGAATTATAATTTAATAATAATATTGAATTAATTTTAACAAACAAATTATCAAACGAAGATTTTTTTTATTAGTATTGTTCCGTCGAATTATAATTTAATAATAATATTGAATTAATTTTAACAAACAAGTTATCAAACGAAAATTTTTTTTTTATTAGTATTGTTCCTTCGAATTATAATTTAATAATAATATTGAATTAATTTTAACAAACAAATTATCAAACGAAAATATTTTTTTTATTAGTATTGTTCCTTCGAATTATAATTTAATAATAATATTGAATTCATTTTAACAAACAAATTATCAAACGAAAATTTTTTTTTTTATTAGTATTGTTCCTTCGAATTATAATTTACTAATAATATTGAATTAATTTTAACAAACAAATTATCAAACGAAAATTTTTTTTTTATTAGTATTGTTCCTTCGAATTATAATTTAATATTAATATTGAATTGATTTTAACAAACAAGTGATCAAACGAAAAAATTTTTTTTATTAGTATTGTTCCTTCGAATTATAATTTAATAATAATATTGAATTAATTTTAACAAACAAATTATCAAACGAAAATTTTGTTTTTATTAGTATTGTTCCTTCGAATTATAATTTAATAATAATATTGAATTAATTTTAACAAACAAATTATCAAACGAAAATATTTTTTTTATTAGTATTGTTCCTTCGAATTATAATTTAATAATAATATTGAATTAATTTTAACAAACAAATTATCAAACGAAAATTTTTTTTTATTAGTATTGTTCCTTCGAATTATAATTTACTAATAATATTGAATTAATTTTAACAAACAAGTGATCAAACGAAAATTTTTTTTTATTAGTATTGTTCCTTCGAATTATAATTTAATAATAATATTGAATTAATTTTAACAAACAAATTATCAAACGAAAATTTTGTTTTTATTAGTATTGTTCCTTCGAATTATAATTTAATAATAATATTGAATTAATTTTAACAAACAAATTATCAAACGAAAATTTTTTTATTTTATTAGTATTGTTCCTTCGAATTATAATTTAATAATAATATTGAATTAATTTTAACAGACAAATTATCAAACGAAAATTTTTTTTTTATTAGTATTGTTCCTTCGAATTATAATTTAATAATAATATTGAATTAATTTTAACAAACAAATTATCAAACGAAAATTTTTTTTTTATTAGTATTGTTCCTTCGAATTATAATTTAATAATAATATTGAATTCATTTTAACAAACAAATGATCAAACGAAGATTTTTTTTTTTTAGTATTCATGAATTGGTTGGCTAGACATTTACATTAATAAGAAAATGTGTTTTTTTCAACGGAAATATTATTTGTTTATTACTAAATTAAACTAAAAAAAAAATTAAATAATTACACAAATGTATAGGTTGGCTAGACATTTTCCATTCTGCGTATCATAACAGCGACTCGTTCACTAAGCCTCCATCTTGTTTTTTAAGAAGATTTCAGTTATCTGCCCTTGAAATCTTCTTAAAAAACAAGATGGAGGCTAGTGAACGAGTCGCTGTTATGATACGCAGAATGGAAAAAAATACTTGTAATTAAAGTTCTAGCGGATAATATTTTCTACTTTTTCGTACAGTGAGTAAGAATATAATGCTTAATAAGTATATATTATTGTTTTTATATAAAAATATTTTTTTCATAGGTCGCTAATCAGCATAAGCAACGTTTCTTTGGCGGGGGCGAACGAAAAACAATTTTTTGGGAAACATTTTATAAGAGATTAGAAAATGTTATGAATTGTAATAAAAAATAACGTCATTTTCTGTCAAATAAAAAACAATAATTTTCGGTTCGTAAAATGTCATATTAAAAAAAAAAACTTTCGATTGATAATTTGTTTGGTAAAAGTAATTAAATAAAATGTTTAATTATTGTAGCATATGTTTTGGTAAAAACGTATTGTAGTATCTTTTAGCGTGTTTATTTTCAGCGATAGTAACTTAATTGTTTAAAATGCCCACTTTTTGTTTTAGCGTGTTTGTTCTCATTCTGTTTCCTCTGCGCATGCGCTGGTTTGAATCACTCACTACGACTTTTTTTATGAATGAATCTGACGCATGCGCAGAGCCTCCCAAAATATGGATACTACAATACGTTTTTACCTATGTTTTTATTTCTTTCAAACATTTACATTAATAAGAAAATGTGTATTTTCAATGGAAATATTTGTTTATTACTACATTAAACTAAGAAAAAATAAAATAATTAAACAAATGTATTGTTATTATTAAACTATAATTCGAAGAAACATTACTTATAAATCGTATAAACAAGAAAGTCTAACAACGGTTTTTTTTTTCATTTATGGTCATCCGTAGTGGAGGTGACGTCATAAATTTAACCGGAAGCCACGTTTACATAAAAATCTAAAAAAAACAACACCGAAGCATCTATTATACTTACATTTATTTAATATTCTTTCGATTGGCTTCGTTGATATTTTAAGGATTGCGTGCGTGTTTTGTTCCGAAGGTCAGAATGAAGAGAATCTCGTCTTCAAGGTCGAATAGCGCATCCGTCTTCAGGCAAAACGAGGTTTTCCATTGCGCCCCTCCGCCTTCTTCACCCTACACTCGTGAATTTGTTATTATTGTAAACACAATTGTTCCGTTTTCTTTTTGCTTGTTATCCTTTCATTATTGTTGGTGAATGTTTATTGTTATTGCTGATAAATGTAAGTATATAAGTCTGGCCTTGTGTCCGATGAGTTAAATGCTAAGCAGGACAAAGGCTTTGTTTCAGCGCATGCGCGTCATCAGCCCAAACGAGGCTTTCTACAAAGTTGCTCTCCCTCCCTCTCTCGCCTTTTATAATAAGTTATTATACATTATTATTATTATTATTGGCGATTCAGTTGATTCGCAGCTAAAACGGCGGACAATGAACCGTCTCCTAATTTCCGAATTCACAAATGAGTAAGTAAACTCAAATAAATTGTTTTAGACAATTAGTCTAAAACAATTTATTTACCTTAAATTATTTTAAAGGAAATTAGTCTAAAACTATTTGGGTTTACTTACACAGTTCTGAGGTCGGAAAAAATCAGAAACTAGACGACGGTTCATTACCCGCCATTTTGGCTGCGAATCGACTAAATCGCTGTATTATTATTGTTATTATTATTATTATTATTATTATTGGCGATTTAGTCGATTCGCAGCCAAAAACGGCGGACAATGAACCGTCTCCTAATTTCCGAATTCACAAATGAGTAAGTAAACCCAAATAAATTGTTTTAGACTAATTTCAAATTTACCTTTAATTATTTAAAAGGAAATTAGTCTAAAACAATTTATTTGGGTTTACTTACTCATTTGTGAATTCCGAAATTAGTAGACGATTCATTGTCCGCTATTTTGGCTGCGAATCGACTAACTCGCCTTATTATTATTATTATTATTATTATTATTATTATTATTATTATTATTATTATTATTGGCGATTTAGTCGATTCGCAGCCAAAAACGGCGGACAATGAACCGTCTCCTAATTTCCGAATTCACAAATGAGTAAGTAAACCCAAATAAATTGTTTTAGACTAATTTCAAATTTACCTTTAATTATTTAAAAGGAAATTAGTCTAAAACAATTTATTTGGGTTTACTTACTCATTTGTGAATTCCGAAATTAGTAGACGATTCATTGTCCGCTATTTTGGCTGCGAATCGACTAACTCGCCTCATTATTATCATTATTATTATTATTATTATTGGCGATTTAGTCGATTCGCAGCCAAAAACGGCGGACAATGAACCGTCTCTTAATTTCCGAATTCACAAATGAGTAAGTAAACCCAAATAAATTGTTTTAGACTAATTTCAAATTTACCTTTAATTATTTAAAAGGAAATTAGTCTAAAACAATTTATTTGGGTTTACTTACTCATTTGTGAATTCCGAAATTAGTAGACGATTCATTGTCCGCCATTTTGGCTGCGAATCGACTAACTCGCCTTATTATTATTATTATTATTATTATTATTATTATTATTATTATCATTATTATTATTGGCGATTTAGTCGATTCGCAGCCAAAAACGGCGGACAATGAACCGTCTCCTAATTTCCGAATTCACAAATGAGTAAGTAAACCCAAATAAATTGTTTTAGACTAATTTCAAATTTACCTTTAATTATTTAAAAGGAAATTAGTCTAAAACAATTTATTTGGGTTTACTTACTCATTTGTGAATTCCGAAATTAGTAGACGATTCATTGTCCGCCATTTTGGCTGCGAATCGACTAACTCGCCTTATTATTATTATTATTATTATTATTATTATTATTATCATTATTATTATTGGCGATTTAGTCGATTCGCAGCCAAAAACGGCGGACAATGAACCGTCTCCTAATTTCCGAATTCACAAATGAGTAAGTAAACCCAAATAAATTGTTTTAGACTAATTTCAAATTTACCTTTAATTATTTAAAAGGAAATTAGTCTAAAACAATTTATTTGGGTTTACTTACTCATTTGTGAATTCCGAAATTAGTAGACGATTCATTGTCCGCTATTTTGGCTGCGAATCGACTAACTCGCCTTATTATTATTATTATTATTATTATTATTATTATTATTATTATTATTATTATTGGCGATTTAGTCGATTCGCAGCCAAAAACGGCGGACAATGAACCGTCTCCTAATTTCCGAATTCACAAATGAGTAAGTAAACCCAAATAAATTGTTTTAGACTAATTTCAAATTTACCTTTAATTATTTAAAAGGAAATTAGTCTAAAACAATTTATTTGGGTTTACTTACTCATTTGTGAATTCCGAAATTAGTAGACGATTCATTGTCCGCTATTTTGGCTGCGAATCGACTAACTCGCCTCATTATTATCATTATTATTATTATTATTATTGGCGATTTAGTCGATTCGCAGCCAAAAACGGCGGACAATGAACCGTCTCTTAATTTCCGAATTCACAAATGAGTAAGTAAACCCAAATAAATTGTTTTAGACTAATTTCAAATTTACCTTTAATTATTTAAAAGGAAATTAGTCTAAAACAATTTATTTGGGTTTACTTACTCATTTGTGAATTCCGAAATTAGTAGACGATTCATTGTCCGCCATTTTGGCTGCGAATCGACTAACTCGCCTTATTATTATTATTATTATTATTATTATTATTATTATTATCATTATTATTATTGGCGATTTAGTCGATTCGCAGCCAAAAACGGCGGACAATGAACCGTCTCCTAATTTCCGAATTCACAAATGAGTAAGTAAACCCAAATAAATTGTTTTAGACTAATTTCAAATTTACCTTTAATTATTTAAAAGGAAATTAGTCTAAAACAATTTATTTGGGTTTACTTACTCATTTGTGAATTCCGAAATTAGTAGACGATTCATTGTCCGCCATTTTGGCTGCGAATCGACTAACTCGCCTTATTATTATTATTATTATTATTATTATTATTATTATCATTATTATTATTGGCGATTTAGTCGATTCGCAGCCAAAAACGGCGGACAATGAACCGTCTCCTAATTTCCGAATTCACAAATGAGTAAGTAAACCCAAATAAATTGTTTTAGACTAATTTCAAATTTACCTTTAATTATTTAAAAGGAAATTAGTCTAAAACAATTTATTTGGGTTTACTTACTCATTTGTGAATTCCGAAATTAGTAGACGATTCATTGTCCGCCATTTTGGCTGCGAATCGACTAACTCGCCTTATTATTATCATTATTATTATTATTATTATTATTATTATCATTATTATTATTATTATTATTGGCGATTTAGTCGATTCGCAGCCAAAAACGGCGGACAATGAACCGTCTCCTAATTTCCGAATTCACAAATGAGTAAGTAAACCCAAATAAATTGTTTTAGACTAATTTCAAATTTACCTTTAATTATTTAAAAGGAAATTAGTCTAAAACAATTTATTTGGGTTTACTTACTCATTTGTGAATTCCGAAATTAGTAGACGATTCATTGTCCGCCATTTTGGCTGCGAATCGACTAACTCGCCTTATTATTATCATTATTATTATTATTATTAATTATTATTATTGGCGATTTAGTCGATTCGCAGCCAAAAACGGCGGACAATGAACCGTCTCCTAATTTCGGAATTCACAAATGAGTAAGTAAACCCAAATAAATTGTTTTAGACTAATTTCAAATTTACCTTTAATTATTTAAAAGGAAATTAGTCTAAAACAATTTATTTGGGTTTACTTACTCATTTGTGAATTCCGAAATTAGTAGACGATTCATTGTCCGCCATTTTGGCTGCGAATCGACTAACTCGCCTTATTATTATTATTATTATTATTATTATTATTATTATCATTATTATTATTATTATTATTGGCGATTTAGTCGATTCGCAGCCAAAAACGGCGGACAATGAACCGTCTCCTAATTTCCGAATTCACAAATGAGTAAGTAAACCCAAATAAATTGTTTTAGACTAATTTCAAATTTACCTTTAATTATTTAAAAGGAAATTAGTCTAAAACAATTTATTTGGGTTTACTTACTCATTTGTGAATTCCGAAATTAGTAGACGATTCATTGTTTGCTATTTTGGCTGCGAATCGACTAACTCGCCTCATTATTATCATTATTATTATTATTATTATTGGCGATTTAGTCGATTCGCAGCCAAAAACGGCGGACAATGAACCGTCTCTTAATTTCCGAATTCACAAATGAGTAAGTAAACCCAAATAAATTGTTTTAGACTAATTTCAAATTTACCTTTAATTATTTAAAAGGAAATTAGTCTAAAACAATTTATTTGGGTTTACTTACTCATTTGTGAATTCCGAAATTAGTAGACGAGTCATTGTCCGCCATTTTGGCTGCGAATCGACTAACTCGCCTTATTATTATTATTATTATTATTATTATTATTATTATCATTATTATTATTGGCGATTTAGTCGATTCGCAGCCAAAACGGGGGACAATGAACCGTCTCCTAATTTCCGAATTCACAAATGAGTAAGTAAACCCAAATAAATTGTTTTAGACTAATTTCAAATTTACCTTAAATTATTTAAAAGGAAATTAGTCTAAAACTATTTGGGTTTACTTACACATTTCTGAAGTCGGAAAAAATCAGAAACTAGACGACGGTTCATTACCCGCCATTTTGGCTGCGAATCGACTAAATCGCCGTATTATTATTATTATTATTATTGTCGATTTAGTCGATTCGCAGCCAAAAACGGCGGACAATGAACCGTCTCCTAATTTCCGAATTCACAAATGAGTAAGTAAACCCAAATACATTGTGTTGGACTAATTTCAAATTTACCTTAAATTAATTTAAAGGAAATACAGTTGGGGAATTAGTCTCAAACAATTTATTTGGGTTTACTTACACATTTCTGAGGTCATCATCAGCATCATTAAAATTATTATTTTTATTATTATTTTTATTATCATCATTATCATTATTATTATTTCTACTCGCTTATATATATATATATATATATATATATATATATATATATATATATATATATATATATATATATATATAGTGCAGAATTAAGCGAATCTCATCAAGGCCAGATTGAAGCGTCATCAGCCCAAAACGAGACTGTCTCCTGCGTTATCTTACTCCCTCTCCCCTTCTTCTTCTTCTTCTTCTTCTTCTTCTTCTTCTTCTTCTTCTTCTTCTTATTATTATTATTATTATTATTATTATTATTATTGATGATGTTGTTGTTGTATTGCTACATTTAAATTAGTTTGTTGTTATCGCCGTATTTTGAGAGAGGTTATTATTGCTAAATGTATGTCTATAAATTAGTCGAGCCTTGTGTCCTAAGAGTTACAGTCTGAAGAGCAATAAGGGTTGATTGAGGCTGTACCTCCGGCGAATGCGCATAACAGGGCTATAAGCTGGCTTCCGGTGGAAAACGGTTGAAGACAGTGTCTACGGATGCCTGAAAGTGATACAACAATTTTTTTTTCAGATTAATTTCAGACTTTTCTTTTTTTCCTATTAATTTCAGACTTTTCTTTCATCATATTATAATAATTAACATAATACAGATTATTTGAAAAATTATTTATTTGATTGAAAATAATAAATAAAATAGAATAATCTTTTTTTTCAAGAAATAATGTTTTTGAGCAACGGAATGTGATTTTTTTTTCAATGTTGTTTTGGAAATATTTAGTGAAAATAATGTTTTTTGCCAAATATTTTATTAAACGTCATAATATTATCGTATCCAATACAGTATATTGCCGAAGAAATTTGTTTTCATTCGGCGGCGCCACAGGAATTCCTGTAGGTGACCCTCGAAGTTTTCCGGGCTAGTCCCGCTCATCACTTTAAATTTTAACTTGCAATGAGCCCAGCTTCCTTCCACACGGTTTATTAAAAAAATGTTTTGAAAACAATCGAATAAAAACATAAATTATTAGTCTGTATTATGTTAATTATTAGAAAAGTCTGAAATTAATCTGAAAAAAAAATTAGAAAAGTCTGAAATTAATCTGAAATTTTTTTTTAGAAAAGTCTGAAATTAATCTGAAATTTTTTTTTAGAAAAGTCTGAAATTAATCTGAAATTTTTTTTTAGAAAAGTCTGAAATTAATCTAAAAAAAAACAAATTGTTGTATCACTTTCAGGCATCCGTAGACACTCTACGGATGCCTGAAAGTGATACAACAATTTTTTTTTCTTCAACCGTTTTCCACCGGAAGCCAGCTTATACCCCTGTTATGCCCGTTCACCAAAAGCAAAATAATACACCCAACCTGTCACTTTTAGTGGTAGATGTTGTAGCAGTTACCTCCTCCTTTCAAAACATAACTACACCGGTTTGCCGGTAGGTGTCGCTTTTTCACCGACAGGTGGCACTGTAAAGCGACACCAGAGTTATCTGCCCTTCTGACTATAAAAACCGTTGCAAACGGAAAATCTCTCTCTTCTTCACCAGCCTCACTGTTTCACTCTTCTCTTCTGGTCAATTGGCCTCGATAGAACGACGCTAATACACTAGCGTTTCGCATCACGCTTTTCTCTTTTTCTTTTCAACTAGCATCGGCATAACAACTACCAACACACGTGGTCAAACAACGGTAAGAGTTCTCAACTCATTTTCTTTGTATACGGCTTTTAAAGACTTTCTACACGCCGGATTCATTTCTTCTTATACCTTTTTCAAGAACTGTTTTTCCATCGACACACATGCATACATCACCCACTTCACCATTCCACGTACACACACGTTCAATAAACGTTATTTGAACTACTTCATTTTGTTTATTAATTATTACTCTGTCTTTGCATGCAACATTGCTTGATTTACTGAACACGTTTATAATCGGGAGAACACGACCCTCGATCCGAACATTAATGAATCCGGCGTGTAGAAAGTCATTAAAAGCCGTATACAAAGAAAATGAGTTGAGAACTCTTACCGTTGTTTGACCACGTGTGTTGGTAGTTGTTATGCCGATGCTAGTTGAAAAGAAAAAGAGAAAAGCGTGATGCGAAACGCTAGTGTATTAGCGTCGTTCTATCGAGGCCAATAGACCAGAAGAGAAGAGTGAAACGGAACGCTAGTGTCAGCGTACTCCTGTCGAGGCTGGTGAAGAAGAGAGAGATTTTCCGTTTGCAACGGTTTTTATAGTCAGAAGGGCAGATAACTCTGGTGTCGCTTTACAGCGCCACCTGTCGGTGAAAAAGCGACACCTACCGGCAAACCGGTGTAGTTATGTTTTGAAAGGAGGAGGTAACTGCTACAATGTCTTGATGGAAGATAACCACTTCGTTAAGTCGGCCGTGACTGGATGTGGTTGTGCCTCTCACAACTGCTAGTTTGAGAAAAAAAAAGCGTCACAAATCAACACGCCTGCTTCAAAGTGACGACCCCAAAACAAGCAAATCCCCGCGAATAATTTAATTTTAATTATTTATATTTATGGCATTGGTGAAAAACGACCGACTCTAAGATCAGTTTCTGCGGCGCTGCTACGGTGTCAGGCCGCGATCCGTACCCGATAATAAACTTCGTAGATAACAACTTCCTGTATTCTTTAGTTTAATTTTCTCTGTATTTTCTGGTATTCTGTAGTTCAATTTTCTGGTTTTATTTCTTCTGTATTTTCTCTCTATATATGATAATGCACATTTCAACAGCTACCTGCAGGAGTTTCTCTGGCATCGCCAAGTAAAAATAAATTACTTCGGCCATATGATAGATGCGATCCGACAGTACTATGATTTCGGAAACATTCTTATTTTTCCCAAAGAAAATCAAACAACCTATTTTATTATTTTCCCTCCCCCAAATCAAAAATATTTCGGTAAAAACGTATTGTAGTATCCATATGGAAAAAGGGTTGAAGAAAGTGTCTACGAATGCCTGAAAGTGATACAACAATTTTTTTTCATTCCTATTAATTTCAGACTTTTCTTTCATCATATTCTAATAATTAACATAATACAGACTATTTGAAAGATAAGTTATTTGATTGTTTTCAAAACTTTAAAATAAATTTCATTGAAGAAAATAAACAAAATAGAATAATCTTCTTTTTTTTTCAAGAAATAATGTTTCTGAGCACCGGAATGTTTTTGTTTTTTTTTAATATTTAGTGAAAATAATGTTTTTTGGGAGGGTTAGGGGAAATGCCCTAACCTTAAGAAAAAAGTTTGATTCCGGAAGTTACTGTTATTACAAAAAAAATGTTTTGAAAACAATAAAATAAAAACAAATAAATTATTTTTCAAATAGTCTGTATTATGTTAATTATTTGAAAGAAAAGTCTGAAATTAATATGACAAAAAGGAAAGTCTGAAATTAATATGAAAAAAAGAAAAGTCTGAAATTAATATGAAAAAAAGAAAAGTCTGAAATTAATATGAATAAAAAAATTTGTTGTATCACTTTCAGGCATCCGTAGACACTTTCTTCAACCCTTTTTCCATATGGATATTACAATACGTTTTTACCAATATTTCATTAGCAAAAAACATTGCATTTTATTTTCCGAAAGAAAATCAACCTGTGTAAAAAACTAATCTGTGATTATTTATTTTTGTCAAATAAATTATTTAAAATAAAATTTAGTACAAAACTTTCATTATATTTACGTAGAAAACATAACACCTGTTCGATTAGCCAAAACAGGAAGTTTTTAATATCGGAAACAATTTCGAACGGACACCGTTTCCGGTTGGAAACAACTTTGCTTAGAGTCACTCGTACTTCAACTGTGCCATATTTATTTATAAATTTAATGAAATAAACTTAATAATAACTCGAAACACTTTGTTTTAATTAATTTGTTTTAAAAGTTAGGGGCTTCTCCATTATCGCAACAAAATGGCGACAAACAAAATTGCCTTCCTTATTTTTAGAAGAGTGACTCGAAAGGGGAGATAATTCGAATTTTTTTTTTAGGGGGACTCATAACGAAACGATCGTATTCGATCTTTTTTCGTCACGGTGAACAGTCACACAAGAGAAGCAGGAGTATTGATTTACTCCTCTCCAGGAGTTAGGCACAAGGCCAGGAAAAGCATGAGCATTTGTCAGAAGAAACATTTAAAGACAGTATTTTTGTAATAAAATACATTAAGAAACTGTATTAAAAATAAACTAAAATAGATTCATTTGAGTAACTTTGACATCATATAAAATATAAAAATAGAAAGTACAGTTTTTGATGGGTATTGTATAAGTCGCATATCTCCGCCACAGACGCATATCTCCGCACCAGAAATTAGTTTGTGCGCTTGCAAAACATCGACTAACTTCCCTTATCTCTAGTCTTTGCCTTTTGGCTAAGATCACAGTGTAGTATCTGTTCCAATGGATACTACATCCTATAGACCGGTATCGTCTTGGCCTTCGGGTCTTGATTCCGCCGGTCTGTGGGTTTGTCCTGTGCAGTTCTAGGAGGTCCACCCTCCCAGGTTTCGCCTCCCCTCTTCTCAGTGGAGTAAGTTTATCGCTTACCGTCTGAGGTGCCCCTACCGGGGAATGCCGACGGGGCTGCCCAGGCATTTATTTGTAGGCCAGAGTGCTCATCTTCTCAGGCACTGGCTTTTCAAATCCCACTTTCCCGACCTTGTGTCACATCTTACCACTGTGGGAGAAAGATAAATCCCCGCCCCCCCAAATACTAAAATGTCTTCAAGATTTAACGCATTGACGTCTATTTTCGGAAAATTAAGAAACGAATTAAGACACTTAAAATAATTCGAATTATCTCCCCTTTTTTGCTGGTCGCCATTTTGTTGCTATAATGCATGAGAACCTTTTTTTCTGCCGGTCACAGTACGCCTTTTGGCCAAGATCAAAGTGTAGTATTTGTTCCGATGGGTACTACGCCCTATAGACCAGTGTTGTCTTGGACTTCGGGGCTTGCTTTACGCCGGTCTATGGGTTTGTCCTGTGCAGTTCTAGGAGGTCCACCCTCCCAGGCTTTGCTTCCCCTCTTTGGGGAGGAGTAAGTTTATCGCTTACTGCCTGAGGCACTCCTACCGGGGAATGCCGACGGGGCTGCCCAGGCAATTTTTAATGGCCAGAGTGCTCACCATTCTCGGGCGCTGGCTTTTCAAATCCCACTTTCCTACCTTGTATCACATACTCCTATTGTGGGTAGGCGTTAAATAAACAGCACACCTCTTTCTCACACTAAACCAATACACCAGACCAGATTAATTCAAATACGGCCAGGAAACACGTCGGTTATTTTGAACCGTAACAATATCAGCTCGTCATATATCCCAGTTGCTGAGTTATTTGATGGGAGCATCAAATGTAAGTTCCCGGTTTAGTTATATTTGGTGCTTGTACAGAGAAACGTCCGTATTAAATTATCAATATCACAAAAATAAAAACATTATTATTTATACTTACGCAGCAGATTTCAATAAGTATCCTCACCAAAAAGTAGGAAAAATGATCGAGTAGAAATTTAATTAAAAATAAAAATCAGTTTCATCGTATTTTGATGAATGCAATTGATTTATTACTTGTTAATATGACAGACTGGGTTATCTCCCACTGAATTTCGTGTTTTTTTCGCGCAAATCAATGGCCGAACCCGATTTAACGATATAACGGATTTTTATTTTTTATTTCAATTCTACTCGATAGTTTTTGCTAATTTTTGGTGTACAAACCTATTTTTGCTTGATACATAAGTATTTCAAAGAATTTTCCAGTTAATTAAATTGGAACTGCCATTTTCAGCGTTTTTCATATGTACGCTAATCTGTACAAGCACCGTAATATTTTGTCTAATTTAAAATTAAAAAAGTTTTTTTATATATCAAATACTTTATAAAATTCTTTTATTTTAAATAAATTATATCATAATACTATTTTTTTATTTCGACTTCTGGTTCCCTTCCGATTAGTGATTACCTGTCGATTTAGTCGTTTAGCAGCACAAAATGGCGGACAATTAACCATCTGCTAATTTCTGATTTATTTTCCGACTTCACAAATGCGTAAGTAAACCCTAATAAATTGTTTTAGACTAATTTCCCTACTGTATTTCTTTTAAAATAATTAAATGTAAATTTGAAATTACAACCACCCTTTTTACTTACCAACTCCATATATCTGCAAAAATAATAACCATAAAGTTTGCTTTTGTTACGTTCAGCATATTCGCATGCGCAGTATGATGCAGGAGCACTCAGAATCATCTAGTGCATTTCACCTTTCCCTCTATGCGTGTACTTGGCAGTGGAATTCAACTGCAAGAGCCCCCCCCCCGCCCCACTGTCATTATATCACTTCACTTTAGTATGAATGGGAATAAGCTACTCCAATCTCCCTTTTTCATCACTTCACTTTAGTATGAATGCGAATAAGCTACTCCAATCTCCCTTTTTCATCACTTCACTTTAGTATGAATGGGAATAAGCTACTCCAATCTCCCTTTTTCATCACTTCACTTTAGTATGAATAGGAATAAGCTACTCCAATCTCCCTTTTTCATCACTTCACTTTAGTATGAATGCGAATAAGGTACTCCAATCTCCCTTTTTCATCACTTCACTTTAGTATGAATGGGAATAAGCTACTCCAATCTCCCTTTTTCATCACTTCACTTTAGTATGAATAGGAATCAGCTACTCCAATCTCCCTTTTTCATCACTTCACTTTAGTATGAATAGGAATCAGCTACTCCAATCTCCCTTTTTCATCACTTCACTTTAGTAGTAATGGGAATAAGCTACTTCAATCTCCCTTTTTCATCACTTAACTTTAGAATGAATAGGAATATGGTACTCCAATCTCCCTTTTTCATCACTTCACTTTAGTATGAATGGGAATAAGGTGCTCCAATCTCCCTTTTTCATCACTTCACTTTAGTATGAATGGGAATAAGCTACTCCAATCTCCCTTTTTCATCACTTCACTTTCGTATGAATGGGAATAAGCTACTCCATTCTCCCTTTTTCATCACTTCACTTTAGTATGAATGGGAATAAGCTACTCCAATCTCCCGTTTTCATCACTTCACTTTAGTATGAATGGGAATAAGGTACTCCAATCTCTCTTTTTCATCACTTCACTTTAGTATGAATGGGAATAAGGTACTCCAATCTCCCTTTTTCATCACTTCACTTTAGTATGAATGGGAATAAGGTACTCCAATCTCCCTTTTTCATCACTTCACTTTAGTATGAATGCGAATAAATTACTCCAATCTCCCTTTTTCATCACTTCACTTTAGTATGAATGGGAATAAGCTACTCCAATCTCCCTTTTTCATCACTTCACTTTAGTATGAATGAGAATAAGGTAATCCAATCTCCCTTTTTCATCACTTCACTTTAGTATGAATGAGAATAAGGTAATCCAATCTCCCTTTTTCATCACTTCACTTTAGTATGAATGAGAATAAGGTAATCCAATCTCCCTTTTTCATCACTTCACTTTAGTATGAATGAGAATAAGGTACTCCAATCTCTCTTTTTCATCACTTCACTTTAGTATGAATGAGAATAAGGTAATCAATCTCCCTTTTAAATCACTTCACTTTAGTATGAATGAGAATAAGGTACTCCAATCTCCCTTTTTACATCACTTCACTTTAGTATGAATGGGAATAAGGTAATCCAATCTCCCGTTTTCATCACTTCACTTTAGTATGAATGAGAATAAGGTACTCCAATCTCCCGTTTTCATAACTTCACTTTAGTATGAATGGGAACAAGGTACTCCAATCTCCCTTTTTCATCACTTCACTTTAGTATGAATGAGAATAAGGTACTCCAATCTCCCTTTTTCATCACTTCACTTTAGTATGAATGGGAATAAGGTACTCCAATCTCCCTTTTTCATCACTTCACTTTAGTATGAATGGGAATAAGGTAATCCAATCTCCCTTTTTCATCACTTCACTTTAGTATGAATGGGAACAAGGTACTCCAATCTCCCTTTTTCATCACTTCACTTTAGTATGAATGAGAATAAGGTACTCCAATCTCCCTTTTTCATCACTTCACTTTAGTATGAATGAGAATAAGGTACTCCAATCTACCTTTTTCATCACTTCACTTTAGTATGAATGAGAATAATCTACTCCAATCCCCCTTTTTTCATCACTTCACTTTAGTATGAATGATAATAAGCTACTCCAATCTCCCTTTTTCATCACTTCACTTTAGTATGAATGAGAATAAGGTACTCCAATCTCCCGTTTTCATAACTTCACTTTAGTATGAATGGGAACAAGGTACTCCAATCTCCCTTTTTCATCACTTCACTTTAGTATGAATGGGAATAAGGTACTCCAATCTCCCTTTTTCATCACTTCACTTTAGTATGAATGGGAATAAGGTACTCCAATCTCCCTTTTTCATCACTTCACTTTAGTATGAATGGGAACAAGGTACTCCAATCTCCCTTTTTCATCACTTCACTTTAGTATGAATGAGAATAAGGTACTCCAATCTCCCTTTTTCATCACTTCACTTTAGTATGAATGGGAATAAGGTACTCCAATCTCCCTTTTTCATCACTTCACTTTAGTATGAATGGGAATAAGGTAATCCAATCTCCCTTTTTCATCACTTCACTTTAGTATGAATGGGAACAAGGTACTCCAATCTCCCTTTTTCATCACTTCACTTTAGTATGAATGAGAATAAGGTACTCCAATCTCCCTTTTTCATCACTTCACTTTAGTATGAATGAGAATAAGGTACTCCAATCTCCCGTTTTCATAACTTCACTTTAGTATGAATGAGAATAAGGTACTCCAATCTCCCGTTTTCATAACTTCACTTTAGTATGAATGGGAACAAGGTACTCCAATCTCCCTTTTTCATCACTTCACTTTAGTATGAATGGGAATAAGGTACTCCAATCTCCCTTTTTCATCACTTCACTTTAGTATGAATGGGAATAAGGTACTCCAATCTCCTTTTTTCATCACTTCACTTTAGTATGAATGGGAATAAGGTACTCCAATCTCCCTTTTTCATCACTTCACTTTAGTATGAATGGGAATTAGCTACTCCAATCTCCCTTTTTCATCACTTCACTTTAGTATGAATGGGAATCAGCTACTCCAATCTCCCTTTTTCATCACTTCACTTTAGTATGAATGGGAATAAGGTACTCCAATCTCCCTTTTTCATCACTTCACTTTAGTATGAATGGGAATTAGCTACTCCAATCTCCCTTTTTCATCACTTCACTTTAGTATGAATGGGAATAAGGTAATCAATCTCCCTTTTTCATCACTTCACTTTAGTATGAATGGGAATAAGGTAATCCAATCTCCCTTTTTCATCACTTCACTTTAGTATGAATGGGAATAAGGTACTTCAATCTCCCTTTTTCATCACTTCACTTTAGTATGAATGGGAATAAGGTAATCCAATCTATCTTTTTCATCACTTCACTTTAGTATGAATGGGAATAAGGTAATCAATCTCCCTTTTTCATCACTTCACTTTAGTATGAATGGGAATCAGCTACTCCAATCTCCCTTTTTCATCACTTCACTTTAGTATGAATGGGAATCAGCTACTCCAATCTCCCTTTTTCATCACTTCACTTTAGTATGAATGAGAATAAGGTAATCAATCTCCCTTTTTCATCACTTCACTTTAGTATGAATGGGAATAAGGTAATCAATCTCCCTTTTTCATCACTTCACTTTAGTATGAGTGGGAATAAGGTACTCCAATCTCCTTTTTTCATCACTTCACTTTAGTATGAATGGGAATAAGGTGCTCCAATCTCCCTTTTTCATCACTTCACTTTAGTATGAATAGGAATAAGGTACTCCAATCTCCTTTTTTCATCACTTCACTTTAGTATGAATGGGAATAAGGTACTCTAATCTCGCTTTTTCATCACTTCACTTTAGTATGAATGGGAATACGGTACTCCAATCTCCCTTTTTCATCACTTCACTTTAGTATGAATGGGAATAAGCTACTCAAATCTACCTTTTTCATCACTTCACTTTAGTATGAATGAGAATAAGGTACACCAATCTCCCTTTTTCATCACTTCACTTTAGTATGAATGGGAATAAGGTACACCAATCTCCCTTTTTCATCACTTCACTTTAGTATGAATAGGAATAAGGTACTCCAATCTCCTTTTTTCATCACTTCACTTTAGTATGAATGAGAATAAGGTACTCCAATCTCCCTTTTTCATCACTTCACTTTAGTATGAATGAGAATAAGGTACTCCAATCTACCTTTTTCATCACTTCACTTTAGTATGAATGAGAATAATCTACTCCAATCCCCCTTTTTTCATCACTTCACTTTAGTATGAATGATAATAAGCTACTCCAATCTCCCTTTTTCATCACTTCACTTTAGTATGAATGAGAATAAGGTACTCCAATCTCCCGTTTTCATAACTTCACTTTAGTATGAATGGGAACAAGGTACTCCAATCTCCCTTTTTCATCACTTCACTTTAGTATGAATGGGAATAAGGTACTCCAATCTCCCTTTTTCATCACTTCACTTTAGTATGAATGGGAATAAGGTACTCCAATCTCCCTTTTTCATCACTTCACTTTAGTATGAATGGGAACAAGGTACTCCAATCTCCCTTTTTCATCACTTCACTTTAGTATGAATGAGAATAAGGTACTCCAATCTCCCTTTTTCATCACTTCACTTTAGTATGAATGGGAATAAGGTACTCCAATCTCCCTTTTTCATCACTTCACTTTAGTATGAATGGGAATAAGGTAATCCAATCTCCCTTTTTCATCACTTCACTTTAGTATGAATGGGAACAAGGTACTCCAATCTCCCTTTTTCATCCCTCTACTTTAGTATGAATGAGAATAAGGTACTCCAATCTCCCTTTTTCATCACTTCACTTTAGTATGAATGAGAATAAGGTACTCCAATCTCCCGTTTTCATAACTTCACTTTAGTATGAATGAGAATAAGGTACTCCAATCTCCCGTTTTCATAACTTCACTTTAGTATGAATGGGAACAAGGTACTCCAATCTCCCTTTTTCATCACTTCACTTTAGTATGAATGGGAATAAGGTACTCCAATCTCCCTTTTTCATCACTTCACTTTAGTATGAATGGGAATAAGGTACTCCAATCTCCTTTTTTCATCACTTCACTTTAGTATGAATGGGAATAAGGTACTCCAATCTCCCTTTTTCATCACTTCACTTTAGTATGAATGGGAATTAGCTACTCCAATCTCCCTTTTTCATCACTTCACTTTAGTATGAATGGGAATCAGCTACTCCAATCTCCCTTTTTCATCACTTCACTTTAGTATGAATGGGAATAAGGTACTCCAATCTCCCTTTTTCATCACTTCACTTTAGTATGAATGGGAATTAGCTACTCCAATCTCCCTTTTTCATCACTTCACTTTAGTATGAATGGTAATAAGGTAATCAATCTCCCTTTTTCATCACTTCACTTTAGTATGAATGGGAATAAGGTAATCCAATCTCCCTTTTTCATCACTTCACTTTAGTATGAATGGGAATAAGGTACTTCAATCTCCCTTTTTCATCACTTCACTTTAGTATGAATGGGAATAAGGTAATCCAATCTATCTTTTTCATCACTTCACTTTAGTATGAATGGGAATAAGGTAATCAATCTCCCTTTTTCATCACTTCACTTTAGTATGAATGGGAATCAGCTACTCCAATCTCCCTTTTTCATCACTTCACTTTAGTATGAATGGGAATCAGCTACTCCAATCTCCCTTTTTCATCACTTCACTTTAGTATGAATGAGAATAAGGTAATCAATCTCCCTTTTTCATCACTTCACTTTAGTATGAATGGGAATAAGGTAATCAATCTCCCTTTTTCATCACTTCACTTTAGTATGAATGGGAATAAGGTAATCCAATCTATCTTTTTCATCACTTCACTTTAGTATGAATGGGAATAAGGTAATCCAATCTCCCTTTTTCATCACTTCACTTTAGTATGAATGGGAATCAGCTACTCCAATCTCCCTTTTTCATCACTTCACTTTAGTATGAATGGGAATAAGGTAATCCAATCTCCCTTTTTCATCACTTTACTTTAGTATGAATGGGAATAAGGTAATCAATCCCCTTTTTTCATCACTTCACTTTAGTATGAATGAGAATAAGCTACTCCAATCTCCCTTTTTCATCACTTTACTTTAGTATGAATGGGAATAAGGTACTCCAATCTCCTTTTTTCATCACTTCACTTTAGTATGAATGGGAATAAGGTAATCCAATCTCCCTTTTTCATCACTTTACTTTAGTATGAATGGGAATAAGGTAATCAATCCCCTTTTTTCATCACTTCACTTTAGTATGAATGAGAATAAGCTACTCCAATCTCCCTTTTTCATCACTTTACTTTAGTATGAATGGGAATAAGGTACTCCAATCTCCTTTTTTCATCACTTCACTTTAGTATGAATGGGAATAAGGTACTCCAATCTCCCTTTTTCATCACTTCACTTTAGTATGAATGGGAATAAGGTAATCCAATCTCCCTTTTTCATCACTTTACTTTAGTATGAATGGGAATAAGGTAATCAATCCCCTTTTTTCATCACTTCACTTTAGTATGAATGGGAATAAGCTACTCCAATCTCCCTTTTTCATCACTTTACTTTAGTATGAATGGGAATAAGCTACTCCAATCTCCCTTTTTCATCACTTCACTTTAGTATGAATGAGAATAAAGTACTCCAATCTCCCTTTTTCATCATTTCACTTTAGTATGAATGGGAATAATGTACTCCAATCTCCCTTTTTTATCACTTCACTTTAGTATGAATGGGAATAAGGTACTCCAATCTCCCTTTTTCATCACTTCACTTTAGTATGAATGGGAATAATGTACTCCAATCTCCCTTTTTCATCACTTCACTTTAGTATGAATGGGAATAAGCTGCTCCAATCTCCCTTTTTCATCACTTCACTTTAGTATGAATGGGAATAAGCTGCTCCAATCTCCCTTTTTCATCACTTCACTTTAGTATGAATGGGAATAATGTACTCCAATCTCCCTTTTTCATCACTTCACTTTAGTATGAATGGGAATAAGCTGCTCCAATCTCCCTTTTTCATCACTTCACTTTAGTATGAATGGGAATAAGCTGCTCCAATCTCCCTTTTTCATCACTTCACTTTAGTATGAATGGGAATAATGTACTCCAATCTCCCTTTTTCATCACTTCACTTTAGTATGAATGGGAATAAGCTGCTCCAATCTCCCTTTTTCATCACTTCACTTTAGTATGAATGGGAATAAGCTGCTCCAATCTCCCTTTTTCATCACTTCACTTTAGTATGAATGGGAATAATGTACTCCAATCTCCCTTTTTCATCACTTCACTTTAGTATGAATGGGAATAAGCTGCTCCAATCTCCCTTTTTCATCACTTCACTTTAGTATGAATGGGAATAAGCTGCTCCAATCTCCCTTTTTCATCACTTCACTTTAGTATGAATGGGAATAAGCTGCTCCAATCTCCCTTTTTCATCACTTCACTTTAGTATGAATGGGAATAATGTACTCCAATCTCCCTTTTTCATCACTTCACTTTAGTATGAATGGGAATAAGCTGCTCCAATCTCCCTTTTTCATCACTTCACTTTAGTATGAATGGGAATAAGCTGCTCCAATCTCCCTTTTTCATCACTTCACTTTAGTATGAATGAGAATAAAGTAATCCAATCTCCCTTTTTTATCACTTCACTTTAGTATGAATGGGAATAATGTACTCCAATCTCCCTTTTTCATCACTTCACTTTAGTATGAATGGGAATAAGCTGCTCCAATCTCCCTTTTTCATCACTTCACTTTAGTATGAATGGGAATAAGCTGCTCCAATCTCCCTTTTTCATCACTTCACTTTAGTATGAATGAGAATAAAGTAATCCAATCTCCCTTTTTCATCACTTCACTTTAGTATGAATGAGAATAAGCTACTCCAATCTCCCTTTTTCATCACTTCACTTTAGTATGAATGGGAATAATGTACTCCAATCTCCCTTTTTTATCACTGCACTTTAGTATGAATGGGAACAAGCTACTCCAATCTCCCTTTTTCATCATTTCACTTTAGTATGAATGGGAATAATGTACTCCAATCTCCCTTTTTTATCACTTCACTTTAGTATGAATGGGAATAAGCTGCTCCAATCTCCCTTTTTCATCACTTCACTTTAGTATGAATGGGAATAATGTACTCCAATCTCCCTTTTTCATCACTTCACTTTAGTATGAATGGGAATAAGCTGCTCCAATCTCCCTTTTTCATCACTTCACTTTAGTATGAATGAGAATAAAGTAATCCAATCTCCCTTTTTCATCACTTCACTTTAGTATGAATGGGAATAAGGTACTCCAATCTCCCTTTTTCATCACTTCACTTTAGTATGAATGGGAATAACGTACTCCAATCTCCCTTTTTCATCACTTCACTTTAGTATGAATGGGAATAAGGTAATCCAATCTCCCTTTTTTATCACTTCACTTTAGTATGAATGGGAATAAGCTACTCCAATCTCCCTTTTTCATCACTTCACTTTAGTATGAATGGGAATAAGGTAATCCAATCTCCCTTTTTTATCACTTCACTTTAGTATGAATGGGAATAAGCTGCTCCAATCTCCCTTTTTCATCATTTCACTTTAGTATGAATGGGAATAAGGTAATCCAATCTCCCTTTTTTATCACTTCACTTTAGTATTAATGAGAATAAGCTACTCCAATCTCCCTTTTTCATCATTTCACTTTAGTATGAATGGGAATAACGTACTCCAATCTCCCTTTTTCATCACTTCACTTTAGTATGAATGGGAATAAGGTACTCCAATCTCCCTTTTTCATCACTTCACTTTAGTATGAATGGGAATAAGGTACTCCAATCTCCCTTTTTCATCACTTCACTTTAGTATGAATGGGAATAACGTACTCCAATCTCCCTTTTTCATCACTTCACTTTAGTATGAATGGGAATAAGCTGCTCCAATCTCCCTTTTTCATCACTTCACTTTAGTATGAATGGGAATAATGTACTCCAATCTCCCTTTTTCATCACTTCACTTTAGTATGAATAGGAATAATGTACTCCAATCTCCCTTTTTTATCACTTCACTTTAGTATGAATGGGAATAAGCTACTCCAATCTCCCTTTTTCATCACTTCACTTTAGTATGAATGGGAATAAGGTAATCCAATCTCCCTTTTTTATCACTTCACTTTAGTATGAATGGGAATAAGCTACTCCAATCTCCCTTTTTCATCACTTCACTTTAGTATGAATGGGAATAAGGTAATCCAATCTCCCTTTTTTATCACTTCACTTTAGTATGAATGGGAATAAGCTGCTCCAATCTCCCTTTTTCATCACTTCACTTTAGTAGGAATGGGAATAAGGTAATCCAATCTCCCTTTTTCATCACTTCACTTTAGTATGAATGGGAATCAGCTACTCCAATCTCCCTTTTTCATCATTTCACTTTAGTATGAATGGGAATAACGTACTCCAATCTCCCTTTTTCATCACTTCACTTTAGTATGAATGGGAATAAGGTACTCCAATCTCCCTTTTTCATCACTTCACTTTAGTATGAATGGGAATAAGGTACTCCAATCTCCCTTTTTCATCACTTCACTTTAGTATGAATGGGAATAACGTACTCCAATCTCCCTTTTTCATCACTTCACTTTAGTATGAATGGGAATAAGGTAATCCAATCTCCCTTTTTTATCACTTCACTTTAGTATGAATGGGAATAAGCCACTCCAATCTCCTTTTTTCATCACTTCACTTTAGTATGAATGAGAATAAGCTACTCCAATCTCCCTTTTTCATCACTTCACTTTAGTATGAATGGGAATAATGTACTCCAATCTCCCTTTTTTATCACTTCACTTTAGTATGAATGGGAATAAGCTGCTCCAATCTCCCTTTTTCATCATTTCACTTTAGTATGAATGGGAATAATGTACTCCAATCTCCCTTTTTTATCACTTCACTTTAGTATGAATGGGAATAATGTACTCCAATCTCCCTTTTTCATCACTTCACTTTAGTATGAATGGGAATAAGCTGCTCCAATCTCCCTTTTTCATCACTTCACTTTAGTATGAATGAGAATAAAGTAATCCAATCTCCCTTTTTTATCACTCCACTTTAGTATTAATGAGAATAAGCTACTCCAATCTCCCTTTTTCATCATTTCACTTTAGTATGAATGGGAATAACGTACTCCAATCTCCCTTTTTCATCACTTCACTTTAGTATGAATGGGAATAAGGTACTCCAATCTCCCTTTTTCATCACTTCACTTTAGTATGAATGGGAATAACGTACTCCAATCTCCCTTTTTCATCACTTCACTTTAGTATGAATGGGAATAAGGTAATCCAATCTCCCTTTTTTATCACTTCACTTTAGTATGAATGGGAATAAGCTACTCCAATCTCCCTTTTTCATCACTTCACTTTAGTATGAATGGGAATAAGGTAATCCAATCTCCCTTTTTTATCACTTCACTTTAGTATGAATGGGAATAAGCTGCTCCAATCTCCCTTTTTCATCACTTCACTTTAGTAGGAATGGGAATAAGGTAATCCAATCTCCCTTTTTCATCACTTCACTTTAGTATGAATGGGAATAAGGTAATCCAATCTCCCTTTTTTATCACTTCACTTTAGTATGAATGGGAATAAGCTGCTCCAATCTCCCTTTTTCATCACTTCACTTTAGTATGAATGAGAATAAAGTAATCCAATCTCCCTTTTTTATCACTCCACTTTAGTATTAATGAGAATAAGCTACTCCAATCTCCCTTTTTCATCATTTCACTTTAGTATGAATGGGAATAAGGTACTCCAATCTCCCTTTTTCATCACTTCACTTTAGTATGAATGGGAATAAGCTGCTCCAATCTCCCTTTTTCATCACTTCACTTTAGTATGAATGAGAATAAAGTAATCCAATCTCCCTTTTTTATCACTCCACTTTAGTATTAATGAGAATAAGCTACTCCAATCTCCCTTTTTCATCATTTCACTTTAGTATGAATGGGAATAAGGTACTCCAATCTCCCTTTTTCATCACTTCACTTTAGTATGAATGGGAATAAGGTACTCCAATCTCCCTTTTTCATCACTTCACTTTAGTATGAATGGGAATAACGTACTCCAATCTCCCTTTTTCATCACTTCACTTTAGTATGAATGGGAATAAGGTAATCCAATCTCCCTTTTTTATCACTTCACTTTAGTATGAATGGGAATAAGCTACTCCAATCTCCCTTTTTCATCACTTCACTTTAGTATGAATGGGAATAAGGTAATCCAATCTCCCTTTTTTATCACTTCACTTTAGTATGAATGGGAATAAGCTGCTCCAATCTCCCTTTTTCATCACTTCACTTTAGTAGGAATGGGAATAAGGTAATCCAATCTCCCTTTTTCATCACTTCACTTTAGTATGAATGGGAATAAGCTGCTCCAATCTCCCTTTTTCATCATTTCACTTTAGTATGAATGGGAATAAAGTACTCCAATCTCCCTTTTTCATCACTTCACTTTAGTATGAATGGGAATAATGTACTCCAATCTCCCTTTTTCATCACTTCACTTTAGTATGAATGGGAATAAGGTACTCCAATCTCCCTTTTTCATCACTTCACTTTAGTATGAATGGGAATAAGCTGCTCCAATCTCCCTTTTTCATCACTTCACTTTAGTATGAATGAGAATAAAGTAATCCAATCTCCCTTTTTTATCACTCCACTTTAGTAGGAATGGGAATAAGGTAATCCAATCTCCCTTTTTCATCACTTCACTTTAGTATGAATGGGAATCAGCTACTCCAATCTCCCTTTTTCATCATTTCACTTTAGTATGAATGGGAATAAGGTAATCCAATCTATCTTTTTCATCACTTCACTTTAGTATGAATGGGAATAAGCTACTCCAATCTCCCTTTTTCATCACTTCACTTTAGTATGAATGGGAATAAGCTGCTCCAATCTCCCTTTTTCATCACTTCACTTTAGTATGAATGAGAATAAAGTAATCCAATCTCCCTTTTTTATCACTCCACTTTAGTAGGAATGGGAATAAGCTACTCCAATCTCCCTTTTTCATCACTTCACTTTAGTATGAATGGGAATAAGGTAATCCAATCTCCCTTTTTCATCATTTCACTTTAGTATGAATGGGAATAAGGTACTCCAATCTCCCTTTTTCATCACTTCACTTTAGTATGAATGGGAATAAGGTACTCCAATCTCCCTTTTTCATCAATTCACTTTAGTATGTATGGGAATAAGCTACTCCAATCTCACTTTTTCATCACTTCACTTTAGTATGAATGGGAATAAGGTACTCCGATCTCCCTTTTTCATCACTTCACTTTAGTATGAATGGGAATAAGCTACTCCAATCTCCCTTTTTCATCACTTCACTTTAGTATGAATG
The DNA here is from genome assembly GCA_963556195.1 of Sepiola atlantica. Lineage (NCBI taxonomy): Eukaryota > Metazoa > Mollusca > Cephalopoda > Sepiida > Sepiolidae > Sepiola > Sepiola atlantica. Next base: position 943,790 of record CAUVYP010000165.1, read on the forward strand.
GGAATAAGCTACTCCAATCCCATTTTTTTATCACTTCACTTTAGTATGAATGGGAATAAGGTAATCCAATCTCCCTTTTTCATCACTTCACTTTAGTATGAATGGGAATAAGGTACTCCAATCTGCCTTTTTCATCACTTCACTTAAGTATGAATGGGAATAAGCTACTCCAATCTCCCTTTTTCATCACTTCACTTTAGTATGAATGGGAATAAGCTACTCCAATCTCCCTTTTTCATCACTTTACTTTAGTATGAATGGGAATAAGGTACTCCAATCTCCCTTTTTAATCACTTCACTTTAGTATGAATGGGAATAAGGTGCTCCAATCTCCCTTTTTCATCACTTCACTTTAGTATGAATGGGAATAAGGTACTCCAATCTCTCTTTTTCATCACTTCACTTTAGTATGAATGGGAATAAGGTGCTCCAATCTCCCTTTTTCATCACTTCACTTTAGTATGAATGGGAATAAGCTACTCCAATCTCCCTTTTTCATCACTTCACTTTAGTATGAATGGGAATAAGCTACTCCAATCTCCCTTTTTCATCACTTCACTTTAGTATGAATGGGAATAAGCTACTCCAATCTCCCTTTTTCATCACTTCACTTTAGTATGAATGAGAATAAGCTACTCCAATCTCCCTTTTTCATCACTTCACTTTAGTATGAATGGGAATAAGGTAATCTAATCTCCCTTTTTCATCACTTCACTTTAGTATGAATGAGAATAAGCTACTCCAATCTCTCTTTTTCATCACTTCACTTTAGTATGAATGGGAATAAGCTACTCCAATCTCCCTTTTTCATCACTTCACTTTAGTATGCATGGGAATAAGCTACTCCAATCTCCCTTTTTCATCACTTCACTTTAGTATGAATGGGAATAAGGTACTCCAATCTCTTTTTTTCATCACTTCACTTTAGTATGAATGGGAATAAGGTACTCCAATCTCCCCTTTTCATCACTTCACTTTAGTATAAATGAGAATAAGCTACTCAAATCTCCCTTTTTCATCACTTCACTTTAGTATGGATGAAAATAAGGTACTCCAATCTCCCTTGTTCATCACTTCACTTTAGTATGAATGGGAATAAGGTACTCCAATCTCCCTTTTTCATCACTTCACTTTAGTATGAATGGGAATAAGGTACTCCAATCTCCCTTTTTTATCACTTCACTTTAGTATGAATGGGAATAAGCTACTCCAATCTCCCTTTTTCATCACTTCACTTTAGTATGAATGGGAATAAGGTACTCCAATCTCCCTTTTTCATCACTTCACTTTAGTATGAATGAGAATAAGGTACTCCAATCTCCCTTTTTCATCACTTCACTTTAGTATGAATGGGAATAAGGTACTCCAATCTCCCTTTTTCATCACTTCACTTTAGTATGAATGAGAATAAGGTACTCCAATCTCCCTTTTTCATCACTTCACTTTAGTATGAATAGGAATAAGGTACTCCAATCTCCCTTTTTCATCACTTCACTTTAGTATGAATGAGAATAAGGTACTCCAATCTCCCTTTTTCATCACTTCACTTTAGTATGAATGAGAATAAGGTACTCCAATCTCCCTTTTTCATCACTTCACTTTAGTATGAATGGGAATAAGGTACTTCAATCTCCCTTTTTCATCACTTCACTTTAGTATGAATGAGAATAAGGTACTCCAATCTCCCTTTTTCATCACTTCACTTTAGTATGAATGGGAATAAGGTACTCCAATCTCCCTTTTTCATCACTTCACTTTAGTATGAATGAGAATAAGCTACTGTAATCTCCCTTTTTCATCACTTCACTTTAGTATGAATGGGAATAAGCTACTCCAATCTCCCTTTTTCAGCACTTCACTTTAGTATAAATGAGAATAAGGTACTCCAATCTCCCTTTTTCATCACTTCACTTTAGTATGAATGGGAATAAGGTACTCCAATCTCCCTTTTTCATGACTTCCATTTAGTATGAATGAGAATAAGGTTCTCCAATCTCCCTTTTTCATCACTTCACTTTAGTATGAATGAGAATAAGGTACTCCAATCTCCCTTTTTAATCACTTCACTTTAGTATGAATAGGAATAAGGTTCTCCAATCTCCCTTTTTCATCACTTCACTTTAGTATGAATGGGAATAAGGTACTCCAATCTCCCTTTTTCATTACTTCACTTTAGTATGAATGAGAATAAGGTAATCCAATCTCCCTTTTTCATCACTTCACTTTAGTATGAATGAGAATAAGGTACTCCAATCTCATTTTTTCATCACTTCACTTTAGTATGAATGAGAATAAGGTACTCCAATCTCCCTTTTTCATCACTTCACTTTAGTATGAATGAGAATAAGGTACTCCAATCTCCCTTTTTCATCACTTCACTTTAGTATGAATGAGAATAAGGTACTCCAATCTCCCTTTTTCATCACTTCACTTTAGTATGAATGAGAATAAGGTACTCCAATCTCCCTTTTTCATCACTTCACTTTAGTATGAATGGGAATAAGGTACTCCAATCTCCCTTTTTCATCACTTCACTTTAGTATGAATGAGAATAAGGTACTCCAATCTCCCTTTTTCATCACTTCACTTTAGTATGAATAGGAATAAGGTACTCCAATCTTCCTTTTTCATCACTTCACTTTAGTATGAATGAGAATAAGGTACTCCAATCTCCCTTTTTCATCACTTCACTTTAGTATGAATGAGAATAAGGTACTCCAATCTCCCTTTTTCATCACTTCACTTTAGTATGAATGGGAATAAGGTACTCCAATCTCCCTTTTTCATCACTTCACTTTAGTATGAATGAGAATAAGCTACTGTAATCTCCCTTTTTCATCACTTCACTTTAGTATGAATGGGAATAAGCTACTCCAATCTCCCTTTTTCATCACTTCACTTTAGTATAAATGAGAATAAGGTACTCCAATCTCCCTTTTTCATCACTTCACTTTAGTATGAATGGGAATAAGGTACTCCAATCTTCCTTTTTTTATGACTTCACTTTAGTATGAATTAGAATAAGGTTCTCCAATCTCCCTTTTTCATCACTTCACTGTAGTATGAATGAGAATAAGGTACTCCAATCTCCCTTTTTCATCACTTCACTTTAGTATGAATAGGAATAAGGTTCTCCAATCTCCCTTTTTCATCACTTCACTTTAGTATGAATGGGAATAAGGTACTCCAATCTCCCTTTTTCATCACTTCACTTTAGTATGAATGAGAATAAGGTAATCCAATCTCCCTTTTTTATCACTTCACTTTAGTATGAATGTGAATAAGGTACTCCAATCTCCCTTTTTTATCACTTCACTTTAGTATGAATTGAAATAAGGTACTCCAATCTCCCTTTTTCATAACTTCACTTTAGTATGAATGGGAATAAGCTACTCCAATCTCCCTTTTTCATCACTTCACTTTAGTATGAATAGGGAATAAGCTACTCCGATCTCCCTTTTTCATCACTTCACTTTAGTATGAATAGGGAATAAGCTACTCCGATCTCCCTTTTTCATCACTTCACTTTAGTATGAATGAGAATAAGGTACTCTAATCTTCCTTTTTCATCACTTCACTTTTGTTTGAATGAGAATAATCTACTCCAATCTCCCTTTTTCATCACTTCACTTTAGTATGAATGGGAATAAGGTACTCCAATCTCCCTTTTTCATCACTTTACTTTAGTATGAATGAGAATAATCTACTCCAATCTCCCGTTTTCATCATTTCACTTTAGTATGAATGAGAATAAGCTACTCCAATCTCCCGTTTTCATCATTTCACTTTAGTATGAATGAGAATAAGCTACTCTAATCTCCTTTTTTCATCACTTCACTTTAGTATGAATAGGAATAAGGTACTCCAATCTCCCTTTTTCATCACTTCACTTTAGTATGAATGTGAATAAGGTACTCCAATCTCCCTTTTTCATCACTTCACTTTAGTATGAATGGGAATTAGGTAATCCAATCTCCCTTTTTCATCACTTCACTTTAGTATGAATGGGAATAAGCTACTCCAATCTCCCTTTTTCATCACTTCACTTTAGTATGAATGGGAATAAGTTAATCCAATCTCCCTTTTTCATCACTTCACTTTAGTATGAATGGGAATAAGCTACTCCAATCTCCCTTTTTCATCACTTCACTTTAGTATGATTGGGAATAAGGTACTCCAATCTCCCTTTTTCATCACTTCACTTTAGTATGAATGGAAATAAGGTACTCCAATCTCCCTTTTTTATCACTTCACTTTAGTATGAATGTGAATAAGGTACTCCAATCTCCCTTTTTCATCACTTCACTTTAGTATGAATGGGAATAAGGTACTCCAATCTCCCTTTTTCATCACTTCACTTTAGTATGAATGAGAATAAGCTACTCCAATCTCCCGTTTTCATCATTTCACTTTAGTATGAATGAGAATAAGCTACTCTAATCTCCTTTTTTCATCACTTCACTTTAGTATGAATGAGAATAAGGTACTCCAATCTCCCTTTTTCATCACTTCACTTTAGTATGAATGAGAATAAGGTACTCCAATCTCCCTTTTTCATAACTTCACTTTAGTATGAATGAGAATAAGGTACTCCAAACTTCCTTTTTTCATCACTTCACTTTAGTATGAATGAGAATAAGGTACTCCAATCTCCCTTTTTCATAACTTCACTTTAGTATGAATGGGAATAAGCTACTCCAATCTCCCTTTTTCATCACTTCACTTTAGTATGAATAGGGAATAAGCTACTCCAATCTCCCTTTTTCATCACTTCACTTTAGTATGAATGAGAATAAGGTACTCTAATCTTCCTTTTTCATCACTTCACTTTTGTTTGAATGAGAATAATCTACTCCAATCTCCCTTTTTCATCACTTCACTTTAGTATGAATGGGAATAAGGTACTCCAATCTCCCTTTTTCATCACTTTACTTTAGTATGAATGAGAATAATCTACTCCAATCTCCCTTTTTCATCACTTCACTTTAGTATGAATGGGAATAAACTACTCCAATCTCCCTTTTTCATCACTTCACTTTTGTTTGAATGAGAATAATCTACTCCAATCTCCCTTTTTCATCACTTCACTTTAGTATGAATGGGAATAAACTACTCCAATCTCCCTTTTTCATCACTTCACTTTAGTATGAATCAGAATAATCTACTCCAATCTCCCTTTTTCATCACTTCACTTTAGTATGAATGGGAATAAACTACTCCAATCTCCCTTTTTCATCACTTTACTTTAGTATGAATGGGAATAAGGTACTCCAATCTCCTGTTTTCATCACTTCACTTTAGTATGAATGAGAATAATCTACTCCAATCTCCCTTTTTCATCACTTCACTTTAGTATGAATGGGAATAAACTACTCCAATCTCCCTTTTTCATCACTTCACTTTAGTATGAATGGGAATAAGGTACTCTAATCTCCATTTTTCATCACTTCACTTTAGTATGAATGGGAATAAGCTACTCCAATCTCCCTTTTTCATCACTTCACTTTAGTATGAATGAGAATAAGGTACTCCAATCTCCCTTTTTCATCACTTCACTTTAGTATGAATGAGAATAAGGTACTCCAATCTCCCTTTTTCATCACTTCACTTTAGTATGAATGGGAATAAGGTACTCCAATCTCCCTTTTTCATCACTTCACTTTAGTATGAATGAGAATAAGGTACTCCAATCTCCCTTTTTCATCACTTCACTTTAGTATGAATAGGAATAAGGTACTCCAATCTCCCTTTTTCATCACTTCACTTTAGTATGAATGAGAATAAGGTACTCCAATCTCCCTTTTTCATCACTTCACTTTAGTATGAATGAGAATAAGGTACTCCAATCTCCCTTTTTCATCACTTCACTTTAGTATGAATGGGAATAAGGTACTCCAATCTCCCTTTTTCATCACTTCACTTTAGTATGAATGAGAATAAGCTACTGTAATCTCCCTTTTTCATCACTTCACTTTAGTATGAATGGGAATAAGCTACTCCAATCTCCCTTTTTCATCACTTCACTTTAGTATAAATGAGAATAAGGTACTCCAATCTCCCTTTTTCATCACTTCACTTTAGTATGAATGGGAATAAGGTACTCCAATCTTCCTTTTTTTATGACTTCACTTTAGTATGAATTAGAATAAGGTTCTCCAATCTCCCTTTTTCATCACTTCACTGTAGTATGAATGAGAATAAGGTACTCCAATCTCCCTTTTTCATCACTTCACTTTAGTATGAATAGGAATAAGGTTCTCCAATCTCCCTTTTTCATCACTTCACTTTAGTATGAATGGGAATAAGGTACTCCAATCTCCCTTTTTCATCACTTCACTTTAGTATGAATGTGAATAAGGTACTCCAATCTCCCTTTTTCATCACTTCACTTTAGTATGAATGGAAATAAGGTAATCCAATCTTCCTTTTTCATCACTTCACTTTAGTATGAATGGAAATAAGGTTCTCCAATCTCCCTTTTTCATCACTTCACTTTAGTATGAATGGGAATAAGGTACTCCAATCTCCCTTTTTCATCACTTCACTTTAGTATGAATGAAAATAAGGTACTCCAATCTCCCTTTTTCATCACTTCACTTTAGTATGAATAGGAATAAGGTACTCCAATCTCCCTTTTTCATCACTTCACTTTAGTATGAATGAGAATAAGGTACTCCAATCTCCCTTTTTCATCACTTCACTTTAGTATGAATGAGAATAAGGTACTCCAATCTCCCTTTTTCATCACTTCACTTTAGTATAAATGGGAATAAGGTACTCCAATCTCCCTTTTTCATCACTTCACTTTAGTATGAATGAGAATAAGCTACTGTAATCTCCCTTTTTCATCACTTCACTTTAGTATGAATGGGAATAAGCTACTCCAATCTCCCTTTTTCATCACTTCACTTTAGTATAAATGAGAATAAGGTACTCCAATCTCCCTTTTTCATCACTTCACTTTAGTATGAATGGGAATAAGGTACTCCAATCTTCCTTTTTTTATGACTTCACTTTAGTATGAATTAGAATAAGGTTCTCCAATCTCCCTTTTTCATCACTTCACTGTAGTATGAATGAGAATAAGGTACTCCAATCTCCCTTTTTCATCACTTCACTTTAGTATGAATAGGAATAAGGTTCTCCAATCTCCCTTTTTCATCACTTCACTTTAGTATGAATGGGAATAAGGTACTCCAATCTCCCTTTTTCATCACTTCACTTTAGTATGAATGAGAATAAGGTAATCCAATCTCCCTTTTTCATCACTTCACTTTAGTATGAATGGGAATAAGGTACTCCAATCTCCCTTTTTCATCACTTCACTTTAGTATGAATGGGAATAAGGTAATCCAATCTCCCTTTTTCATCACTTCACTTTAGTATGAATGGGAATAAGGTAATCCAATCTTCCTTTTTCATCACTTCACTTTAGTATGAATGGGAATAAGGTACTCCAATCTCCCTTTTTTATCACTTCACTTTAGTATTAATGAGAATAAGCTACTCCAATCTCCCTTTTTAATCACTTCACTTTAGTATGAATGGAAATAAGCTACTCCAATCTCCCTTTTTTATCACTTCACTTTAGTATGAATGGAAATAAGGTAATCCAATCTCCCTTTTTCATCACTTCACTTTAGTATGAATGAGAATAAGGTACTCCAATCTCCCTTTTTCATCACTTCACTTTAGTATGAATGAGAATAAGGTACTCCAATCTCCCTTTTTCATAACTTCACTTTAGTATGAATGAGAATAAGGCACTCCAAACTTCCTTTTTTCATCACTTCACTTTAGTATGAATGAGAATAAGGTACTCCAATCTCCCTTTTTCATAACTTCACTTTAGTATGAATGGGAATAAGCTACTCCAATCTCCCTTTTTCATCACTTCACTTTAGTATGAATAGGGAATAAGCTACTCCAATCTCCCTTTTTCATCACTTCACTTTAGTATGAATGGGAATAAGGTACTCCAATCTTCCTTTTTTCATGACTTCACTTTAGTATGAATGAGAATAAGGTTCTCCAATCTCCCTTTTTCATCACTTCACTGTAGTATGAATGAGAATAAGGTACTCCAATCTCCCTTTTTCATCACTTCACTTTAGTATGAATAGGAATAAGGTTCTCCAATCTCCCTTTTTCATCACTTCACTTTAGTATGAATGGGACTAAGGTACTCCAATCTCCCTTTTTCATCACTTCACTTTAGTATGAATGGGAATAAGGTACTCCAATCTCCCTTTTTCATCACTTCACTTTAGTATGAATGGGAATAAGGTACTCCAATCTCCCTTTTTCATCACTTCACTTTAGTATGAATGAGAATAAGCTACTCCAATCTCCCTTTTTCATCACTTCACTTTAGTATGAATGGGAATAAGGTACTCCAATCTCCCTTTTTCATCACTTCACTTTAGTATGAATGGGAATAAGGTACTCCAATCTCCCTATTTCATCACTTCACTTTAGTATGAATGGGAATAAGGTACTCCAATCTCCCTTTTTCATCACTTCACTTTAGTATGAATGAGAATAAGGTAATCCAATCTCCCTTTTTCATCACTTCACTTTAGTATGAATGGGAATAAGGTACTCCAATCTCCCTTTTTCATCACTTCACTTTAGTATGAATGGGAATAAGCTACTCCAATCTCCCTTTTTCATCATTTCACTTTAGTATGAATGGGAATAAGGTACTCCAATCTCCCTTTTTCATCATTTCACTTTAGTATGAATGGGAATAAGGTACTCCAATCTCCCTTTTTCATCACTTCACTTTAGTATGAATGGGAATAAGCTACTCCAATCTCCCTTTTTCATCATTTCACTTTAGTATGAATGGGAATAAGGTACTCCAATCTCCCTTTTTCATCACTTCACTTTAGTATGAATGGGAATAAGGTACTCCAATCTCCCTTTTTCATCATTTCACTTTAGTATGAATGGGAATAAGGTACTCCAATCTCCCTTTTTCATCACTTCACTTTAGTATGAATGGGAATAAGCTACTCCAATCTCCCTTTTTCATCATTTCACTTTAGTATGAATGGGAATAAGGTACTCCAATCTCCCTTTTTCATCACTTCACTTTAGTATGAATGGGAATAAGGTACTCCAATCTCCCTTTTTCATCACTTCACTTTAGTATGAATGGGAATAAGCTACTCCAATCTCCTTTTTTCATCACTTTACTTTAGTATGAATGGGAATAAGGTACTCCAATCTCCATTTTTCATCACTTCACTTTAGTATGAATGGGAATAAGCTACTCCAATCTCCCTTTTTCATCACTTCACTTTAGTATGAATGGGAATAAGCTACTCCAATCTCCTTTTTTCATCACTTCACTTTAGTATGAATGGGAATAAGGTACTCCAATCTCCCTTTTTCATCACTTCACTTTAGTATGAATGGGAATAAGGTACTCCAATCTCCCTTTTTCATCACTTCACTTTAGTATGAATGGGAATAAGGTACTCCAATCTCCCTTTTTCATCACTTCACTTTAGTATGAATGGGAATAAGGTACTCCAATCTCCCTTTTTCATCACTTCACTTTAGTATGAATGGGAATAAGCTACTCCAATCTCCTTTTTTCATCACTTTACTTTAGTATGAATGGGAATAAGGTACTCCAATCTCCATTTTTCATCACTTCACTTTAGTATGAATGGGAATAAGCTACTCCAATCTCCTTTTTTCATCACTTTACTTTAGTATGAATGGGAATAAGGTACTCCAATCTCCATTTTTCATCACTTCACTTTAGTATGAATGGGAATAAGCTACTCCAATCTCCTTTTTTCATCACTTTACTTTAGTATGAATGGGAATAAGGTGCTCCAATCTCCATTTTTCATCACTTCACTTTAGTATGAATGGGAATAAGCTACTCCAATCTCCCTTTTTCATCACTTCACTTTAGTATGAATGGGAATAAGCTACTCCAATCTCCCTTTTTCATCACTTCACTTTAGTATGAATGGGAATAAGCTACTCCAATCTCCCTTTTTCATCACTTCACTTTAGTATGAATGAGGATAAGGTACTCAAATCTCCCTTTTTCATCACTTCACTTTAGTATGAATGGGAATAAGGTACTCCAATCTCCCGTTTTCATCACTTCACTTTAGTATGAATGGGAATAAGGTACTCCAATCTCCCTTTTTCATCACTTCACTTTAGTATGAATGGGAATAAGGTACTCCAATCTCCCGTTTTCATCACTTCACTTCAGTATGAATGGGAATAAGGTACTCCAATCTCCCTTTTTCATCATTTCACTTTAGTATGAATGGGAATAAGGTACTCCAATCTCCCTTTTTCATCACTTCACTTTAGTATGAATGGGAATAAGGTACTCAAATCTCCCTTTTTCATCACTTCACTTTAGTATGAATGGGAATAAGCTACTCCAATCTCCCTTTTTCATCACTTCACTTTAGTATGAATGAGGATAAGGTACTCAAATCTCCCTTTTTCATCACTTCACTTTAGTATGAATGGGAATAAGGTACTCCAATCTCCCTTTTTCATCGCTTAACTTTAGTATGAATGGGAATAAGGTACTCCAATCTCCCGTTTTCATCATTTCACTTTAGTATGAATGGGAATAAGGTACTCCAATCTCCCTTTTTCATCATTTCACTTTAGTATGAATGGGAATAAGCTACTCCAATCTCCCTTTTTCATCATTTCACTTTAGTATGAATGGGAATAAGGTACTCCAATCTCCCTTTTTCATCATTTCACTTTAGTATGAATGGGAATAAGCTACTCCAATCTCCCTTTTTCATCATTTCACTTTAGTATGAATGGGAATAAGGTACTCCAATCTCCCTTTTTCATCACTTCACTTTAGTATGAATGGGAATAAGGTAATCCAATCTCCCTTTTTCATCACTTCACTTTAGTATGAATGGGAATAAGCTACTCCAATCTCCTTTTTTCATCACTTCACTTTAGTATGAATGGGAATAAGGTACTCCAATCTCCCTTTTTCATCACTTCACTTTAGTATGAATGGGAATAAGGTACTCCAATCTCCCTTTTTCATCACTTCACTTTAGTATGAATGGGAATAAGGTACTCCAATCTCCCTTTTTCATCACTTCACTTTAGTATGAATGGGAATAAGGTACTCCAATCTCCCTTTTTCATCACTTCACTTTAGTATGAATGGGAATAAGCTACTCCAATCTCCTTTTTTCATCACTTTACTTTAGTATGAATGGGAATAAGGTACTCCAATCTCCATTTTTCATCACTTCACTTTAGTATGAATGGGAATAAGCTACTCCAATCTCCTTTTTTCATCACTTTACTTTAGTATGAATGGGAATAAGGTACTCCAATCTCCATTTTTCATCACTTCACTTTAGTATGAATGGGAATAAGCTACTCCAATCTCCTTTTTTCATCACTTTACTTTAGTATGAATGGGAATAAGGTGCTCCAATCTCCATTTTTCATCACTTCACTTTAGTATGAATGGGAATAAGCTACTCCAATCTCCCTTTTTCATCACTTCACTTTAGTATGAATGGGAATAAGCTACTCCAATCTCCCTTTTTCATCACTTCACTTTAGTATGAATGGGAATAAGCTACTCCAATCTCCCTTTTTCATCACTTCACTTTAGTATGAATGAGGATAAGGTACTCAAATCTCCCTTTTTCATCACTTCACTTTAGTATGAATGGGAATAAGGTACTCCAATCTCCCGTTTTCATCACTTCACTTTAGTATGAATGGGAATAAGGTACTCCAATCTCCCTTTTTCATCACTTCACTTTAGTATGAATGGGAATAAGGTACTCCAATCTCCCGTTTTCATCACTTCACTTCAGTATGAATGGGAATAAGGTACTCCAATCTCCCTTTTTCATCATTTCACTTTAGTATGAATGGGAATAAGGTACTCCAATCTCCCTTTTTCATCACTTCACTTTAGTATGAATGGGAATAAGGTACTCAAATCTCCCTTTTTCATCACTTCACTTTAGTATGAATGGGAATAAGCTACTCCAATCTCCCTTTTTCATCACTTCACTTTAGTATGAATGAGGATAAGGTACTCAAATCTCCCTTTTTCATCACTTCACTTTAGTATGAATGGGAATAAGGTACTCCAATCTCCCTTTTTCATCGCTTAACTTTAGTATGAATGGGAATAAGGTACTCCAATCTCCCGTTTTCATCATTTCACTTTAGTATGAATGGGAATAAGGTACTCCAATCTCCCTTTTTCATCATTTCACTTTAGTATGAATGGGAATAAGCTACTCCAATCTCCCTTTTTCATCATTTCACTTTAGTATGAATGGGAATAAGGTACTCCAATCTCCCTTTTTCATCATTTCACTTTAGTATGAATGGGAATAAGGTACTCCAATCTCCCTTTTTCATCATTTCACTTTAGTATGAATGGGAATAAGCTACTCCAATCTCCCTTTTTCATCACTTCACTTTAGTATGAATGGGAATAAGGTACTCCAATCTCCCTTTTTCATCATTTCACTTTAGTATGAATGGGAATAAGCTACTCCAATCTCCCTTTTTCATTACTTCACTTTAGTATGAATGGGAATAAAGTACTCCAATCTCCCGTTTTCATCATTTCACTTTAGTATGAATGGGAATAAGGTACTCCAATCTCCTTTTTCATCACTTCACTTTAGTATGAATTGGAATAAGCTACTCCAATCTCCCTTTTTCATCACTTCACTTTAGTATGAATGAGAATAAGCTACTCCAATCTCCCTTTTTCATCACTTCACTTTAGTATGAATGGGAATAAGGTACTCCAATCTCCCTTTTTAATCACTTCACTTTAGTATGAATGGGAATAAGGTACTCCAATCTCCCTTTTTCATCACTTCACTTTAGTATGAATGAGAATAAGGTACTCCAATCTCCCTTTTTCATCATTTCACTTTAGTATGAATGGGAATAAGGTACTCCAATCTCCCTTTTTCATCATTTCACTTTAGTATGAATGGGAATAAGCTACTCCAATCTCCCTTTTTCATCACTTCACTTTAGTATGAATGGGAATAAGGTACTCCAATCTCCCTTTTTCATCATTTCACTTTAGTATGAATGGGAATAAGCTACTCCAATCTCCCTTTTTCATCACTTCACTTTAGTATGAATGAGAATAAGCTACTCCAATCTCCCTTTTTCATCACTTCACTTTAGTATGAATGGGAATAAGGTACTCCAATCTCCCTTTTTAATCACTTCACTTTAGTATGAATGGGAATAAGGTACTCCAATCTCCCTTTTTCATCACTTCACTTTAGTATGAATGAGAATAAGGTAATCCAATCTCCCTTTTTCATCATTTCACTTTAGTATGAATGGGAATAAGCTACTCCAATCTCCCTTTTTCATCACTTCACTTTAGTATGAATGGGAATAAGGTACTCCAATCTCCCGTTTTTCATCACTTCACTTTAGTATGAATGGGAATAAGCTACTCCAATCTCCCTTTTTCATCACTTCACTTTAGTATGAATGGGAATAAGCTACTCTAATCTCCCTTTTTCATCACTTCACTTTAGTATGAATGGGAATAAGCTACTCCAATCTCCCTTTTTCATCACTTCACTTTAGTATGAATGGGAATAAGCTACTCCAATCTCCCTTTTTCATCACTTCACTTTAGTATGAATGGGAATAAGCTACTCCAATCTCCCTTTTTCATCACTTCACTTTAGTATGAATGAGGATAAGGTACTCAAATCTCCCTTTTTCATCACTTCACTTTAGTATGAATGGGAATAAGGTACTCCAATCTCCCTTTTTCATCACTTTACTTTAGTATGAATGGGAATAAGGTACTCCAATCTCCCTTTTTCATCACTTCACTTTAGTATGAATGGGAATAAGCTACTCCAATCTCCTTTTTTCATCACTTTACTTTAGTATGAATGGGAATAAGGTACTCCAATCTTCATTTTTCATCATTTCACTTTAGTATGAATGGGAATAAGGTACTCCAATCTCCCTTTTTCATCATTTCACTTTAGTATGAATGGGAATAAGGTACTCCAATCTCCCTTTTTCATCACTTCACTTTAGTATGAATGGGAATAAGCTACTCCAATCTCCCTTTTTGATCACTTCACTTTAGTATGAATGGGAATAAGCTACTCCAATCTCCCTTTTTCATCACTTCACTTTAGTATGAATAGGAATAAGGTACTACAATCTCCCTTTTTCATCACTTCACTTTAGTATGAATGGGAATAAGGTACTCCAATCTCCCGTTTTCATCACTTCACTTTAGTATGAATGGGAATAAGGTACTCCAATCTCCCTTTTTCATCATTTCACTTTAGTATGAATGGGAATAAGGTACTCCAATCTCCCTTTTTCATCACTTCACTTTAGTATGAATGGGAATAAGGTACTACAATCTCCCTTTTTCATCACTTCACTTTAGTATGAATGGGAATAAGGTTATCCAATCTCCCTTTTTCATCATTTCACTTTAGTATGAATGGGAATAAGGTACTCTAATCTCCATTTTTCATCACTTCACTTTAGTATGAATGGGAATAAGGTAATCCAATCTCCCTTTTTCATCATTTCACTTTAGTATGAATGGGAATAAGGTAATCCAATCTCCCTTTTTCATCATTTCACTTTAGTATGAATGTGAATAAGGTACTCCAATCTCCATTTTTCATCACTTCACTTTAGTATGAATGGGAATAAGGTACTACAATCTCCCTTTTTCATCACTTCACTTTAGTATGAATGGGAATAAGGTACTCCAATCTCCCGTTTTCATCATTTCACTTTAGTATGAATGGGAATAAGGTACTCCAATCTCCCTTTTTCATCATTTCACTTTAGTATGAATGGGAATAAGGTACTCCAATCTCCCTTTTTCATCACTTCACTTTAGTATGAATGGGAATAAGGTACTCCAATCTCCCGTTTTCATCATTTCACTTTAGTATGAATGGGAATAAGGTACTCCAATCTCCCTTTTTCATCATTTCACTTTAGTATGAATGGGAATAAGGTACTCCAATCTCCCTTTTTCATCACTTCACTTTAGTATGAATGAGAATAAGCTACTCCAATCTCCCTTTTTCATCACTTCACTTTAGTATGAATGGGAATAAGGTACTACAATCTCCCTTTTTCATCACTTCACTTTAGTATGAATGGGAATAAGGTAATCCAATCTCCCTTTTTCATCACTTCACTTTAGTATGAATGGGAATAAGGTACTACAATCTCCCTTTTTCATCACTTCACTTTAGTATGAATGGGAATAAGGTAATCCAATCTCCCGTTTTCATCACTTCACTTTAGTATGAATGAGAATAAGCTACTCCAATCTCCCTTTTTCATCACTTCACTTTAGTATGAATGGGAATAAGGTACTACAATCTCCCTTTTTCATCACTTCACTTTAGTATGAATGGGAATAAGGTAATCCAATCTCCCTTTTTCATCACTTCACTTTAGTATGAATGGGAATAAGGTAATCCAATCTCCCTTTTTCATCACTTCACTTTAGTATGAATGGGAATAAGGTACTACAATCTCCCTTTTTCATCACTTCACTTTAGTATGAATGGGAATAAGGTAATCCAATCTCCCTTTTTCATCACTTCACTTTAGTATGAATGAGAATAAGCTACTCCAATCTCCCTTTTTCATCATTTCACTTTAGTATGAATGTGAATAAGGTACTCCAATGTCCCTTTTTCATCACTTCACTTTAGTATGAATGAGAATAAGCTACTCCAATCTCCCTTTTTCATCACTTCACTTTAGTATGAATGAGAATAAGCTACTCCAATCTCCCTTTTTCATCACTTCACTTTAGTATGAATGGGAATAAGGTACTACAATCTCCCTTTTTCATCACTTCACTTTAGTATGAATGGGAATAAGGTAATCCAATCTCCCTTTTTCATCACTTCACTTTAGTATGAATGGGAATAAGGTAATCCAATCTCCCTTTTTCATCACTTCACTTTAGTATGAATGGGAATAAGGTACTACAATCTCCCTTTTTCATCACTTCACTTTAGTATGAATGTGAATAAGGTACTCCAATGTCCCTTTTTCATCACTTCACTTTAGTATGAATGAGAATAAGCTACTCCAATCTCCCTTTTTCATCACTTCACTTTAGTATGAATGGGAATAAGGTACTCCAATCTCCCTTTTTCATCACTTCACTTTAGTATGAATGGGAATAAGCTACTCCAATCTCCCTTTTTCATCACTTCACTTTAGTATGAATGAGAATAAGCTACTCCAATCTCCCTTTTTCATCACTTCACTTTAGTATGAATGGGAATAAGGTAATCCAATCTCCCTTTTTCATCACTTCACTTTAGTATGAATGGGAATAAGCTACTCCAATCTCCCTTTTTCATCACTTCACTTTAGTATTAATTGGAATAAGGTACTCAAATCTCCCTTTTTCATCACTTCACTTTAGTATGAATGGGAATAAGCTACTCCAATCTCCCTTTTTCATCACTTCACTTTAGTATGAATGGGAATAAGGTACTACAATCTCCCTTTTTCATCACTTCACTTTAGTATGAATGTGAATAAGGTACTCCAATCTCCCTTTTTCATCACTTCACTTTAGTATGAATTGGAATAAGCTACTCCAATCTCCCTTTTTCATCACTTCACTTTAGTATGAATGAGAATAAGCTACTCCAATCTCCCTTTTTCATCACTTCACTTTAGTATGAATGGGAATAAGGTAATCCAATCTCCCTTTTTCATCACTTCACTTTAGTATGAATGGGAATAAGCTACTCCAATCTCCCTTTTTCATCACTTCACTTTAGTATTAATTGGAATAAGGTACTCCAATCTCCCTTTTTCATCACTTCACTTTAGTATGAATGGGAATAAGCTACTCCAATCTCCCTTTTTCATCACTTCACTTTAGTATGAATGGGAATAAGGTACTCCAATCTCCCTTTTTCATCACTTCACTTTAGTATGAATGGGAATAAGCTACTCCAATCTCCCTTTTTCATCACTTCACTTTAGTATGAATGAGAATAAGCTACTCCAATCTCCCTTTTTCATCACTTCACTTTAGTATGAATGGGAATAAGGTAATCCAATCTCCCTTTTTCATCACTTCACTTTAGTATGAATGGGAATAAGCTACTCCAATCTCCCTTTTTCATCACTTCACTTTAGTATTAATTGGAATAAGGTACTCCAATCTCCCTTTTTCATCACTTCACTTTAGTATGAATGGGAATAAGCTACTCCAATCTCCCTTTTTCATCACTTCACTTTAGTATGAATGGGAATAAGGTACTCCAATCTCCCTTTTTCATCACTTCACTTTAGTATGAATGGGAATAAGCTACTCCAATCTCCCTTTTTCATCACTTCACTTTAGTATGAATGGGAATAAGGTACTCTAATCTCCATTTTTCATCATTTCACTTTAGTATGAATGGGAATAAGGTAATCCAATCTCCCTTTTTCATCATTTCACTTTAGTATGAATGGGAATAAGGTAATCCAATCTCCCTTTTTCATCATTTCACTTTAGTATGAATGGGAATAAGGTAATCCAATCTCCCTTTTTCATCACTTTGCTTTAGTATGAATAGGAATAAGGTACTCCAATCTCCCTTTTTCATCATTTCACTTTAGTATGAATGGGAATAAGGTAATCCAATCTCCCTTTTTCATCATTTCACTTTAGTATGAATGGGAATAAGGTAATCCAATCTCCCTTTTTCATCATTTCACTTTAGTATGAATGGGAATAAGGTAATCCAATCTCTCTTTTTCATCATTTCACTTTAGTATGAATAGGAATAAGGTACTCCAATCTCCCTTTTTCATCATTTCACTTTAGTATGAATGGGAATAAGGTACTCCAATCTCCCTTTTTCATCACTTCACTTTAGTATGAATGAGAATAAGGTACTCCAATCTTCTTTTTTTCATCACTTCACTTTAGTATGAATGGGAATAAGGTACTCCAATCTCCCTTTTTCATCACTTTACTTTAGTATGAATGGGAATAAGGTAATCCAATCTCCCTTTTTCATCATTTCACTTTAGTATGAATGGGAATAAGGTAATCCAATCTCCCTTTTTCATCGCTTCACTTTAGTATGAATGGGAATAAGCTACTCCAATCTCCCTTTTTCATCACTTTACTTTAGTATGAATGGGAATAAGGTAATCCAATCTCCCTTTTTCATCACTTCACTTTAGTATGAATGGGAATAAGGTACTCCAATCTCCCTTTTTCATCACTTCACTTTAGTATGAATGGGAATAAGGTACTCCAATCTCCCTTTTTCATCACTTCACTTTAGTATGAATGGGAATAAGGTAATCCAATCTCCCTTTTTCATCATTTCACTTTAGTATAAATGGGAATAAGCTACTTCAATCTCCCTTTTTCATCACTTTACTTTAGTATGAATGGGAATAAGGTAATCCAATCTCCCTTTTTCATCGCTTCACTTTAGTATGAATGGGAATAAGCTACTTCAATCTCCCTTTTTCATCGCTTCACTTTAGTATGAATGGGAATAAGGTACTCCAATCTCCCTTTTTCATCACTTCACTTTAGTATGAATAGGAATAAGGTACTCCAATCTCCCTTTTTCATCACTTCACTTTAGTATGAATGGGAATAAGCCACTCCAATCTCCTTTTTTCATCACTTCACTTTAGTATGAATGAGAATAAGGTACTCCAATCTCCCTTTTTCATCACTTTGCTTTAGTATGAATAGGAATAAGGTACTCCAATCTCCCTTTTTCATCATTTCACTTTAGTATGAATGGGAATAAGGTACTCCAATCTCCCTTTTTCATCACTTCACTTTAGTATGAATGGGAATAAGGTAATCCAATCTCCCTTTTTCATCATTTCACTTTAGTATGAATGGGAATAAGGTAATCCAATCTCCCTTTTTCATCATTTCACTTTAGTATGAATGGGAATAAGGTAATCCAATCTCCCTTTTTCATCATTTCACTTTAGTATGAATGGGAATAAGGTAATCCAATCTCCCTTTTTCATCATTTCACTTTAGTATGAATGGGAATAAGGTAATCCAATCTCTCTTTTTCATCATTTCACTTTAGTATGAATAGGAATAAGGTACTCCAATCTCCCTTTTTCATCATTTCACTTTAGTATGAATGGGAATAAGGTACTCCAATCTCCCTTTTTCATCACTTCACTTTAGTATGAATGAGAATAAGGTACTCCAATCTTCTTTTTTTCATCACTTCACTTTAGTATGAATGGGAATAAGGTACTCCAATCTCCCTTTTTCATCACTTTACTTTAGTATGAATGGGAATAAGGTAATCCAATCTCCCTTTTTCATCATTTCACTTTAGTATGAATGGGAATAAGGTAATCCAATCTCCCTTTTTCATCGCTTCACTTTAGTATGAATGGGAATAAGCTACTCCAATCTCCCTTTTTCATCACTTTACTTTAGTATGAATGGGAATAAGGTAATCCAATCTCCCTTTTTCATCATTTCACTTTAGTATGAATGGGAATAAGGTAATCCAATCTCCCTTTTTCATCGCTTCACTTTAGTATGAATGGGAATAAGCTACTTCAATCTCCCTTTTTCATCGCTTCACTTTAGTATGAATGGGAATAAGGTACTCCAATCTCCCTTTTTCATCGCTTCACTTTAGTATGAATGGGAATAAGGTACTCCAATATCCCTTTTTCATCACTTCACTTTAGTATGAATGAGAATAAGGTACTCCAATCTCCCTTTTTCATCACTTCACTTTAGTATGAATAGGAATAAGGTACTCCAATCTCCCTTTTTCATCACTTCACTTTAGTATGAATGGGAATAAGCCACTCCAATCTCCTTTTTTCATCACTTCACTTTAGTATGAATGAGAATAAGGTACTCCAATCTCCCTTTTTCATCACTTTGCTTTAGTATGAATAGGATAAGGTACTCCAATCTCCCTTTTTCATCATTTCACTTTAGTATGAATGGGAATAAGGTACTCCAATCTCCCTTTTTCATCACTTCACTTTAGTATGAATGGGAATAAGGTAATCCAATCTCCCTTTTTCATCATTTCACTTTAGTATGAATGGGAATAAGGTAATCCAATCTCCCTTTTTCATCATTTCACTTTAGTATGAATGGGAATAAGGTAATCCAATCTCCCTTTTTCATCATTTCACTTTAGTATGAATGGGAATAAGGTACTCCAATCTCCCTTTTTTCATCGCTTCACTTTAGTATGAATGGGAATAAGCTACTCCAATCTCCTTTTTTCATCACTTCACTTTAGTATGAATGAGAATAAGGTACTCCAATCTCCCTTTTTCATCGCTTCACTTTAGTATGAATGGGAATAAGGTACTCCAATCTCCCTTTTTCATCACTTCACTTTAGTATGAATGAGAATAAGGTACTCCAATCTCCCTTTTTCATCACTTCACTTTAGTATGAATGGGAATAAGCTACTTCAATCTCCCTTTTTCATCGCTTCACTTTAGTATGAATGGGAATAAGGTACTCCAATCTCCCTTTTTCATCGCTTCACTTTAGTATGAATGGGAATAAGGTACTCCAATCTCCCTTTTTCATCACTTCACTTTAGTATGAATGAGAATAAGGTACTCCAATCTCCCTTTTTCATCACTTCACTTTAGTATGAATGAGAATAAGCTACTCCAATCTCCCTTTTTCATCACTTCACTTTAGTATGAATGGGAATAAGCCACTCCAATCTCCTTTTTTCATCACTTCACTTTAGTATGAATGAGAATAAGGTACTCCAATCTCCCTTTTTCATCACTTTGCTTTAGTATGAATAGGAATAAGGTACTCCAATCTCCCTTTTTCATCATTTCACTTTAGTATGAATGGGAATAAGGTACTCCAATCTCCCTTTTTCATCACTTCACTTTAGTATGAATGAGAATAAGGTACTCCAATCTCCTTTTTTCATCACTTCACTTTAGTATGAATGGGAATAAGCTACTCCAATCTCCCTTTTTCATCACTTCACTTTAGTATGAATGGGAATAAAGTACTCCAATCTCCCTTTTTCATCACTTCACTTTAGTATGAATGGGAATAAGCTACTCCAATCTCCCTTTTTCATCATTTTACTTTAGTATGAATGGGAATCAGCTACTCCAATCTCCCTATTTCATCACTTCATTTTAGTATGAATGAGAATAAGCTACTCCAATCTCCCTTTTTCATCACTTCACTTTAGTATGAATGAGAATAAGGTACTCCAATCTCCCTTTTTCATCATTTCACTTTAGTATGATCGGGAATAAGGTACTCAAATCTCCCTTTTTCATCGCTTCACTTTAGTATGAATGGGAATAAGGTACTCCAATCTCCCTTTTTCATCACTTTACTTTAGTATGAATGGGAATAAGGTACTCCAATCTCCCTTTTTCATCACTTCACTTTAGTATGAATGGGAATAAGGTACTCCAATCTCCCTTTTTCATCACTTCACTTTAGTATGAATTGGAATAAGGTTCTCCAATCTCCCTTTTTCATCACTTCACTTTAGTATGAATGGGAATAATCTACTCCAATCTCACTTTTTCATCACTTCACTTTAGTATGAATGAGAATAAGGTTCTCCAATCTCCCTTTTTCATCACTTCACTTTAGTATGAATGAGAATAATCTACTCCAATCTCCCTTTTTCATCACTTCACTTTAGTATGAATGGGAATAATCTACTCCAATCTCCCTTTTTCATCACTTCACTTTAGTATGAATAGGAATAAGGTACTCCAATCTCTCTTTTTCATCACTTCACTTTAGTATGAATGAGAATAAGGTTCTCCAATCTCCCTTTTTTATCACTTCACTTTAGTATGAATGAGAATAAGGTACTCCAATCTCCCTTTTTCATCACTTCACTTTAGTATGAATGAGAATAAGGTACTCCAATCTCCCTTTTTCATCACTTCACTTTAGTATGAATGGGACTAAGGTACTCCAATCTCCCTTTTTCATCACTTCACGTTAGTATGAATTGGAATAAGGTACTCCAATCTCCCTTTTTCATCACTTCACTTTAGTATGAATGGGAATTAGGTAATCCAATCTCCCTTTTTCATCACTTCACTTTAGTATGAATGGGAATAAGTTAATCCAATCTCCCTTTTTCATCACTTCACTTTAGTATGAATGGGAATAAGCTACTCCAATCTCCCTTTTTCATCACTTCACTTTAGTATGATTGGGAATAAGGTACTCCAATCTCCCTTTTTCATCACTTCACTTTAGTATGAATGGGAATAAGGTACTTCAATCTCCCTTTTTCATCACTTCACTTTAGTATGAATGGGAATAAGGTACTCCAATCTCCCTTTTTCATCACTTCACTTTGGTATGAATGGGAATAAGCTACTCCAATCTCCCTTTTTCATCACTTCACTTTAGTATGAATGGGAATAAGGTACTCCAATCTCCCGTTTTCATCACTTCACTTTAGTATGAATGGGAATAAGCTACTCCAATCTCCCGTTTTCATCACTTCACTTTAGTATGAATTGGAATAAGGTAATCCAATCTCCCTTTTTCATCACTTCACTTTAGTATGAATGGGAATAAAGTACTCCAATCTCCCTTTTTCATCACTTCACTTTAGTATGAATGGGAATAAGCTACTCCAATCTCCCTTTTTCATCACTTCACTTAAGTATGAATGGGAATAAGATAAACCAATCTCCCTTTTTCATCACTTCACTTTAGTATGAATGGGAATAAGCTACTCCAATCTCCCTTTTTCATCACTTCACTTAAGTATGAATGGGAATAAGATAAACCAATCTCCCTTTTTCATCACTTCACTTTAGTATGAATGGAACTAAGGTACTCCAATTTCCCTTTTTCATCACTTCACTTTTGTTTGAATGGGAATAAGGTAATCCAATCTCCCTTTTTCATCACTTCACTTTAGTATGAATGGAAATAAGCTACTCCAATCTCCCTTTTTCATCACTTCACTTTAGTATGAATGGGAATAAGCTGCTCCAATCTCCCTTTTTCATCACTTCACTTTAGTATGAATGAGAATAAGCTTCTCCAATATCCCTTTTTCATCACTTCACTTTAGTATGAATGAGAATAAGCTACTCCAATCTTCCTTTTTCATCACTTCACTTTATTATGAATGGGAATAAGCTACTCCAATTTCACTTTTTCATCACTTCACTTTAGTATAAATGGGAATAAGCTACACCAATCTCACTTTTTCATCACTTCACTTTAGTATGAATGGGAATAAGCTACTCCAATCTCCCTTTTTTATCACTTCACTTTAGTATGAATGGGAATAAGGTACTCCAATCTCCCTTTTTCATCACTTCACTTTAGTATAAATGGGAATAAGGTACTCCAATCTCCCTTTTTCATCACTTCACTTTAGTATGAATGGGAATAAGCTACTCCAATCTCCCTTTTTCATCACTTCACTTTAGTATGAATGGGAATAAGCTACTCCAATCTCCCTTTTTCATCACTTCACTTTAGTATGAATGGGAATAAGCTACACCAATCTCCCTTTTTCATCACTTCACTTTAGTATAAATGAGAATAAGCTACTCCAATATCCGTTTTTCATCACTTCACTTTAGTATGAATGAGAATAAGCTACTCCAATCTCCCTTTTTCATCACTTCACTTCATTAGGAATGGAAATAAGCTACTCCAATCTCACTTTTTCATCACTTCACTTTAGTATGAATCAGAATAAGCTACTCCAATATCCCTTTTTCATCACTTCACTTTATTCTGAATGGGAATAAGCTACTCCAATCTCACTTTTTCATCACTTCACTTTAGTATAAATGGGAATAAGCTACACCAATCTCACTTTTTCATCACTTCACTTTAGTATGAATGGGAATAAGCTACTCCAATCTCCCTTTTTCATCACTTCACTTTAGTATGAATGGGAATAAGGTACTCCAATCTCCCTTTTTCATCACTTCACTTTAGTATGAATGGGAATAAGGTACTCCAATCTCCCTTTTTCATCACTTCACTTTAGTATGAATGGGAATAAGGTAATCCCATCTCCCTTTTTCATCACTTCAATTTAGTATGAATGGGAATAAGCTACTCCAATCTCCCTTTTTCATCACTTCACTTTAGTATGAATGGGAATAAGCTACACCAATCTCCCTTTTTCATCACTTCATTTTAGTATGAATGAGAATAAGCTACTCCAATATCCGTTTTTAATCACTTCACTTTAGTATGAATGAGAATAAGCTACTCCAATCTCCCTTTTTCATCACTTCACTTTATTATGAATGGGAATAAGCTACTCCAATCTCACTTTTTCATCACTTCACTTTAGTATGAATGAGAATAAGCTACTCCAATATCCCTTTTTCATCACTTCACTTTATTATGAATGGGAATAAGCTACTCCAATCTCACTTTTTCATCACTTCACTTTAGTATAAATGGGAATAAGCTACACCAATCTCACTTTTTCATCACTTCACTTTAGTATGAATGGGAATAAGCTACTCCAATCTCCCTTTTTCATCACTTCACTTTAGTATGAATGGGAATAAGGTACTCCAATCTCCCTTTTTCATCACTTCACTTTAGTACTAATGAGAATAAGCTACTCCAATCTCCCTTTTTCATCACTTCACTTTATTATGAATGGGAATAAGCTACTCCAATCTCACTTTTTCATCACTTCACTTTAGTATAAATGGGAATAAGCTACACCAATCTCACTTTTTCATCACTTCACTTTAGTATGAATGGGAATAAGCTACTCCAATCTCCCTTTTTCATCACTTCACTTTAGAATGAATGGGAATAAGGTACTCCAATCTCCCTTTTTCATCACTTCAATTTAGTATGAATGGGAATAAGGTACTCCAATCTCCCTTTTTCATCACTTCACTTTAGTATGAATGGGAATAAGGTACTCCAATCTCCCGTTTTCATCACTTCACTTTAGTATGAATGAGAATAAGCTACTCCAATCTCCATTTTTCATCACTTCACTTTAGTATGAATGGGAATAAGGTACTCCAATCTCCCTTTTTCATCACTTCACTTTAGTATGAATTGGAATAAGGTACTCCAATCTCCCTTTTTCATCACTTCACTTTAGTATGAATTGGAATAAGGTACTCCAATCTCCCTTTTTCATCATTTCACTTTAGTATGAATGAGAATAAGGTACTCCAATCTCCCTTTTTCATCACTTCACTTTAGTATGAATGGGAATAAGCTACTCCAATCTCACTTTTTCATCACTTCACTATAGTATAAATGGAAATAAGCTACACCAATCTCCCTTTTTCATCACTTCACTTTAGTATGAATGGGAATAAGGTAATCCAATCTCCCTTTTTCATCACTGCACTTAAGTATGAATGGGAATAAGATAAACCAATCTCCCTTTTTCATCACTTCACTTTAGTATGAATGGAACTAAGGTACTCCAATTTCCCTTTTTCATCACTTCACTTTTGTTTGAATGGGAATAAGGTAATCCAATCTCCCTTTTTCATCACTTCACTTTAGTATGGATGGAAATAAGCTACTCCAATCTCCCTTTTTCATCACTTCACTTTAGTATGAATGGGAATAAGCTACTCCAATCTCCCTTTTTCATCACTTCACTTTAGTATGAATGAGAATAAGCTACTCCAATATCCCTTTTTCATCACTTCACTTTAGTATGAATGAGAATAAGCTACTCCAATCTTCCTTTTTCATCACTTCACTTTATTATGAATGGGAATAAGCTACTCCAATTTCACTTTTTCATCACTTCACTTTAGCATAAATGGGAATAAGCTACACCAATCTCACTTTTTCATCACTTCACTTTAGTGTGAATGGGAATAAGCTACTCCAATCTCCCTTTTTTATCACTTCACTTTAGTATGAATGGGAATAAGGTACTCCAATCTCCCTTTTTCATCACTTCACTTTAGTATAAATGGGAATAAGGTACTCCAATCTCCCTTTTTCATCACTTCACTTTAGTGTGAATGGGAATAAGCTACTCCAATCCCCCTTTTTCATCACTTTACTTTAGTATGAATGGGAATAAGGTAATCCAATCTCCCTTTTTCATCACTTCACTTTAGTATGAATGGGAATAAGCTACTCCAATCTCCTTTTTTCATCACTTCACTTTAGTATGAATGGGAATAAGCTACTCCAATATCCGTTTTTCATCACTTCACTTTAGTATGAATGAGAATAAGCTACTCCAATCTCCCTTTTTCATCACTTCACTTCATTATGAATGGGAATAAGCTACTCCAATCTCACTTTTTCATCACTTCACTTTAGTATGAATGAGAATAAGCTACTTTAATATCCCTTTTTCATCACTTCACTTTATTATGAATGGGAATAAGCTACTCCAATCTCACTTTTTCATCACTTCACTTTAGTATAAATGGGAATAAGCTACACCAATCTCACTTTTTCATCACTTCACTTTAGTATGAATGGGAATAAGCTACTCCAATCTCCCTTTTTCATCACTTCACTTTAGTATGAATGGGAATAAGGTACTCCAATCTCCCTTTTTCATCACTTCACTTTAGTATGAATGGGAATAAGGTACTCCAATCTCCCTTTTTAATCACTTCACTTTAGTATGAATTGGAATAAGGTACTCCAATCTCCCTTTTTCATCACTTCACTTTAGTATGAATTGGAATAAGGTACTCCAATCTCCCTTTTTCATCATTTCACTTTAGTATGAATGAGAATAAGGTACTCCAATCTCCCTTTTTCATCACTTCACTTTAGTATGAATGGGAATAAGCTACTCCAATCTCACTTTTTCATCACTTCACTATAGTATAAATGGAAATAAGCTACACCAATCTCCCTTTTTCATCACTTCACTTTAGTATGAATGGGAATAAGGTAATCCAATCTCCCTTTTTCATTACTTCACTTAAGTATGAATGGGAATAAGATAAACCAATCTCCCTTTTTCATCACTTCACTTTAGTATGAATGGAACTAAGGTACTCCAATTTCCCTTTTTCATCACTTCACTTTTGTTTGAATGGGAATAAGGTAATCCAATCTCCCTTTTTCATCACTTCACTTTAGTATGGATGGAAATAAGCTACTCCAATCTCCCTTTTTCATCACTTCACTTTAGTATGAATGGGAATAAGCTACTCCAATCTCCCTTTTTCATCACTTCACTTTAGTATGAATGAGAATAAGCTACTCCAATATCCCTTTTTCATCACTTCACTTTAGTATGAATGAGAATAAGCTACTCCAATCTTCCTTTTTCATCACTTCACTTTATTATGAATGGGAATAAGCTACTCCAATTTCACTTTTTCATCAATTCAATTTAGTATAAATTGGAATAAGCTACACCAATCTCACTTTTTCATCACTTCACTTTAGTGTGAATGGGAATAAGCTACTCCAATCTCCCTTTTTTATCACTTCACTTTAGTATGAATGGGAATAAGGTACTCCAATCTCCCTTATTCATCACTTCACTTTAGTATAAATGGGAATAAGGTACTCCAATCTCCCTTTTTCATCACTTCACTTTAGTGTGAATGGGAATAAGCTACTCCAATCTCCCTTTTTCATCACTTTACTTTAGTATGAATGGGAATAAGGTAATCCAATCTCCCTTTTTCATCACTTCACTTTAGTATGAATGGGAATAAGCTACTCCAATCTCCCTTTTTCATCACTTCACTTTAGTATGAATGGGAATAAGCTACTCCAATATCCGTTTTTCATCACTTCACTTTAGTATGAATGAGAATAAGCTACTCCAATCTCCCTTTTTCATCACTTCACTTCATTATGAATGGGAATAAGCTACTCCAATCTCACTTTTTCATCACTTCACTTTAGTATGAATGAGAATAAGCTCCTCCAATATCCGTTTTTCATCACTTCACTTTATTATGAATGGGAATAAGCTACTCCAATCTCACTTTTTCATCACTTCACTTTAGTATAAATGGGAATAAGCTACACCAATCTCACTTTTTCATCACTTCACTTTAGTATGAATGGGAATAAGCTACTCCAATCTCCCTTTTTCATCACTTCACTTTAGTATGAATGGGAATAAGGTACTCCAATCTCCCTTTTTCATCACTTCACTTTAGTATGAATGGGAATAAGGTACTCCAATCTCCCTTTTTCATCACTTCACTTTAGTATGAATGGGAATAAGGTAATCCCATCTCCCTTTTTCATCACTTCAATTTAGTATGAATGGGAATAAGCGACACCAATCTCCCTTTTTTATCACTTCACTTTAGTATGAATGAGAATAAGCTACTCCAATATCCGTTTTGAATCACTTCACTTTAGTATGAATGAGAATAAGCTACTCCAATCTCCCTTTTTCATCACTTCACTTTATTATGAATGGGAATAAGCTACTCCAATCTCCCTTTTTAATCACTTCACTTTAGTATGAATGAGAATAAGCTACTCCAATATCCCTTTTTCATCACTTCACTTTATTATGAATGGGAATAAGCTACTCCAATCTCACTTTTTCATCACTTCACTTTAGTATAAATGGGAATAAGCTACACCAATCTCACTTTTTCATCACTTCACTTTAGTATGAATGGGAATAAGCTACTCCAATATCCCTTTTTCATCACTTCACTTTATTATGAATGGGAATAAGCTACTCCAATCTCCCTTTTTGATCACTTCACTTAAGTATAAATGGGAATAAGCTACACCAATCTCACTTTTTCATCACTTCACTTTAGTATGAATGGGAATAAGCTACTCCAATCTCCTTTTTTCATCACTTCACTTTAGTATTAATGGGACTAAGGTACTCCAATATCCGTTTTTCATCACTTCACTTTAGTATGAATGAGAATAAGCTACTCCAATCTCCCTTTTTCATCACTTCACTTTATTATGAATGGGAATAAGCTACTCCAATCTCACTTTTTCATCACTTCACTTTAGTATAAATGGGAATAAGCCACACCAATCTCACTTTTTCATCACTTCACTTTAGTATGAATGGGAATAAGCTACTCCAATCTCCATTTTTCATCACTTCACTTTAGTATGAATGGGAATAAGGTACTCCAATCTCCCTTTTTCATAACTTCACTTTAGTATGAATGGGAATAAGCTACTCCAATCTCCCTTTTTCATCACTTCATTTAGTATGAATGGGAATAAGGTAATCCCATCTCCCTTTTTCATCACTTCAATTTAGTATGAATGGGAATAAGCTACTCCAATCTCCCTTTTTCATCACTTCACTTTAGTATGAATGGGAATAAGCTACACCAATCTCCCTTTTTCATCACTTCACTTCAGTATGAATGAGAATAAGCTACTCCAATATCCCTTTTTCATCACTTCACTTTAGTATGAATAGGAATAAGCTACTCCAATCTCCCTTTTTCATCACTTCACTTTAGTATGAATGGGAATAATCTACTCCAATCTATATTTTCATTACTTTACTTTAGTATGAATGAGAATAAGCTACTCAAATCTCCCTTTGTCATCACTTCACTTTAGTATGAATGAGAATAAGCTACTCCAATCTCCCGTTTTCATCACTTCACTTTAGTATGAATGGGAATAAGGTACTCCAATCTCCCTTTTTAATCACTTCACATTAGTATGAATGGGAATAAGGTACTCCAATCTCCCTTTTTCATCACTTCACTTTAGTATGAATGGGAATAAGGTAATCCAATCTCCCTTTTTCATCACTTCACTTTAGTATGAATGAGAATAAGGTACTCCAATCTCCATTTTTCATCACTTCACTTTAGTATGAATGGGAATAAGGTACTCCAATCTCACTTTTTCATCACTTCACTTTAGTATGAATGAGAATAAGCTACTCCAATCTCCCGTTTTCATCACTTCACTTTAGTATGAATGAGAATAAGCTACTCCAATCTCCCGTTTTCATCACTTCACTTTAGTATGAATGGGAATAAGGTACTCCAATCTCCCTTTTTAATCACTTCACATTAGTATGAATGGGAATAAGGTACTCCAATCTCCCTTTTTAATCACTTCACATTAGTATGAATGGGAATAAGGTACTCCAATCTCCCTTTTTCATCACTTCACTTTAGTATGAATGGGAATAAGGTACTCCAATCTCCCTTTTTCATCACTTCACTTTAGTATGAATGGGAATAAGGTACTCCAATCTCCCTTTTTCATCACTTCACTTTAGTATGAATGGGAATAAGGTACTCCAATCTCCCTTTTTAATCACTTCACATTAGTATGAATGGGAATAAGGTACTCCAATCTCCCTTTTTAATCACTTCACATTAGTATGAATGGGAATAAGGTACTCCAATCTCCCTTTTTCATCACTTCACTTTAGTATGAATGGGAATAAGGTACTCCAATCTCCCTTTTTCATCACTTCACTTTAGTATGAATGGGAATAAGGTACTCCAATCTCCCTTTTTCATCACTTCACTTTAGTATGAATGGGAATAAGGTACTCCAATCTCCCTTTTTAATCACTTCACATTAGTATGAATGGAAATAAGGTACTCCAATCTCCCTTTTTAATCACTTCACATTAGTATGAATGGGAATAAGGTACTCCAATCTCCCTTTTTCATCACTTCACTTTAGTATGAATGGGAATAAGGTACTCCAATCTCCCTTTTTCATCACTTCACTTTAGTATGAATGGGAATAAGGTACTCCAATCTCCCTTTTTCATCACTTCACTTTAGTATGAATGGGAATAAGGTACTCCAATCTCCCTTTTTCATCACTTCACCTTAGTATGAATGAGAATAAGGTAATCCAATGTCCCTTTTTCATCACTTCACTTTAGTATGAATGGGAATAAGGTACTCCAATCTCCCTTTTTCATCACTTCACTTTATTATGAATAGGAATAAGGTAATCCAATGTCCCTTTTTCATCACTTCACTTTAGTATGAATGGGAATAAGCTACTCCAATCTCCTTTTTTCATCACTTCACTTTAGTATTAATGAGAATAAGGTAATCCAATGTCCCTTTTTCATCACTTCACTTTAGTATGAATGGGAATAAGGTACTCCAATCTCCCTTTTTCATCACTTCACTTTATTATGAATAGGAATAAGGTAATCCAATGTCCCTTTTTCATCACTTTACTTTAGTATGAATGGGAATAAGCTACACCAATCTCCCTTTTTCATCACTTCACTTTAGTATAAATTGGAACAAGGTACTGTAATCTCCTTTTTTCATCACTTCACTCTAGTATAAATGGGAATAAGCTACACCAATCTCCCTTTTTCATCACTTCACTTTAGTATGAATGAGAATAAGCTACTCCAATCTCCCTTTTTAATCACTTAATTTTAGTATGAATGGGAATAAGGTACTCAAATCTCCCTTTTTAATCACTTCAGTTTATTATGAATGGGAATAACTTCACCAATCTTCCTTTTTTGATCACTTCACTCTAGTATAAATGGGAATAAGCTACACCAATCTCCCTTTTTCATCACTTCACTTTAGTATGAATTAGAATAAGCTACTCCAATCTCCCTTTTTAATCACTTCAGTTTAGTATGAATGGGAATAACTTAACCAATCTCCCTTTTTGATCACTTCACTCTAGTATAAATAGGAATAAGCTACACCAATCTCCCTTTTTAATCACTTCACTTTAGTATGAATGAGAATAAGCTACTCCAATCTCCCTTTTTAATCACTTCAGTTTAGTATGAATGGGAATAACTTAACCAATCTCCCTTTTTGATCACTTCACTCTAGTATAAATAGGAATAAGCTACACCAATCTCCCTTTTTCATCACTTCACTTTAGTATGAATGAGAATAAGCTACTCCAATCTCACTTTTTCATCACTTCATTTTAGTATGAATGGGAATAAGGTACTCCAATCTCCCTTTTTCATTACTTCACTTTAGTATGAATGGGAATAAGGTACTCCAATCTCCCTTTTTAATCACTTCACTCTAGTATAAATGGGAATAAGCTACTCCAATCTCCCTTTTTCATCACTTCACTTTAGTATGAATGGGAATAAGCTACACCAATCTCTCTTTTTCATCAGTTCACTTTAGTATGAATGGGAATAAGCTACACCAATCTCCCTTTTTCATCACTTCACTTAAGTATGAATGGGAATAAGCTACTCCAATCTCCCTTTTTCATCACTTCACTTTAGTATGAATGAGAATAAGCTACTCCAATCTCCCTTTTTCATCACTTCACTTTTGTATGAATGGGAATAAGCTACTCCAATCTCCCTTTTTCATCACTTCACTTTAGTATAAATGTGAATAAGCTACTCCAATCTTCCTTTTTCATCACTTCACTTTAGTATGAATGGGAATAAGGTACTCCAATCTCCCTTTTTCATCACTTCACTTAAGTATGAATGAGAATAAGCTACTCCAATCTCCCTTTTTCATCACTTTACTTTAGTATCAATAGGAATAAGCTACTTCAATCTCCCTTTTTCATCACTTCACTTTAGTATGAATAGGAATAAGGTACTCCAATCTCCCTTTTTCATCACTTCACTTTAGTATGAATGGGAATAAGCTACTTCAATCTCCGTTTTCCATCACTTCACTTTAATATGAATGGGAATAAGGTACTCCAATCTCCCTTTTTCATCACTTCACTTTAATATGAATGGGAATAAGGTAATCCAATCTCCCTTTTTCATCACTTCACTTTAGTATGAATGGGAATAAGGTACTCCAATCTCCCTTTTTCATCACTTCACTTTAATATGAATGGGAATAAGGTACTCCAATCTCTCTTTTTCATCACTTCACTTTAGTATGAATTGGAATAAGGTACTCCAATCTCCCTTTTTCATCACTTCACTTCAGTATGAATGGGAATAAGCTACTCCAATCTCCCTTTTTCATTACTTCACTTTAGTATGAATGGGAATAAGGTAATCCAATCTCCCTTTTTCATCACTTCACTTTAGTATGAATGGGAATAAGGTACTCCAATCTCCCTTTTTCATATCTTCACTTTAGTATGAATGGGAATAAGGTACTCCAATCTCCCTTTTTCATATCTTCACTTTATTATGAATAGGAATAAGCTACTCCAATCTCCCTTTTTCATCACTTCACTTTAGTATGAATGGGAATAAGGTACTCCAATCTCCCTTTTTCATCACTTCACTTTATTATGAATAGGAATAAGGTACTCCAATCTCCCTTTTTCATCACTTCACTTTATTATGAATAGGAATAAGGTACTCCAATCTCCCTTTTTCATCACTTCACTTTATTATGAATAGGAATAAGGTACTCCAATCTCCCTTTTTCATATCTTCACTTTATTATGAATAGGAATAAGCTACTCCAATCTCCCTTTTTCATCACTTCACTTTAGTATGAATGGGAATAAGGTACTCCAATCTCCCTTTTTCATCACTTCACTTTATTATGAATAGGAATAAGGTACTCCAATCTCCCTTTTTCATCACTTCACTTTATTATGAATAGGAATAAGGTACTCCAATCTCCCTTTTTCATCACTTCACTTTATTATGAATAGGAATAAGGTACTCCAATCTCCCTTTTTCATATCTTCACTTTATTATGAATAGGAATAAGCTACTCCAATCTCCCTTTTTCATCACTTCACTTTAGTATAAATAGGAATAAGCTACTCCAATCTCCCTTTTTCATCACTTCACTTTAGTATGAATGGGAATAAGCTACTCCAATCTCCCTTTTTCATCACTTCACTTTAGTATGAATGGGAATAAGCTACTCCAATCTCCCTTTTTCATCACTTCACTTTAGTATGAATGGGAATAAGCTACTCCAATCTCCTGTTTTCATCACTTCACTTTAGTATGAATGGGAATAAGCTACTCCAATCTCACTTTTTCATCACTTCACTTTAGTATGAATGGGAATAAGGTACTACAATCTCACTTTTTCATCACTTCACTTTAGTATGAATGGGAATAAGCTACTCCAATCTCCCTTTTTCATCACTTCACTTTAGTATGAATGGGAATAAGCTACTCCAATCTCCCTTTTTCATCACTTCACTTTAGTATGAATGGGAATAAGCTACTCCAATCTCCCGTTTTCATCACTTCACTTTAGTATGAATGGAAATAAGCTACTCCAATCTCACTTTTTCATCACTTCACTTTAGTATGAATGGGAATAAGGTACTACAATCTCACTTTTTCATCACTTCACTTTAGTATGAATGGGAATAAGCTACTCCAATCTCCCTTTTTCATCACTTCACTTTAGTATGAATGGGAATAAGCTACTCCAATCTCCCTTTTTCATAACTTCACTTTAGTATGAATGGGAATAAGCTACTCCAATCTCCCTTTTTCATCACTTCACTTTCGTATGAATGGGAATAAGCTACTCCAATCTCCCGTTTTCATCACTTCACTTTAGTATGAATAGGAATAAGCTACTCCAATCTCCCTTTTTCATCACTTCACTTTAGTATGAATGGGAATAAGGTACTCCAATCTCCCTTTTTCATCACTTCACTTTAGTATGAATGGGAATAAGGTACTTTA
The DNA here is from genome assembly GCA_963556195.1 of Sepiola atlantica. Lineage (NCBI taxonomy): Eukaryota > Metazoa > Mollusca > Cephalopoda > Sepiida > Sepiolidae > Sepiola > Sepiola atlantica. The sequence goes on from CAUVYP010000165.1 coordinate 978,394, forward strand.
ATCTCCCTTTTTCATCACTTCACTTTAGTATGAATGGGAATAAGGTACTCCAATCTCCCTTTTTCATCACTTCACTTTAGTATGAATGGGAATAAGCTACTCCAATCTCCCTTTTTCATCACTTCACTTTAGTATGAATGGGAATAAGCTACTCGAATCATCCTTTTTCATCACTTCACTTTAGTATGAATGGGAATAAGCTACTCCAATCTCCCTTTTTCATCACTTCACTTTAGTATGAATGGGAATAAGCTACTCCAATCTCCCTTTTTCATCACTTCACTTTAGTATGAATGGGAATAAGCTACTCCAATCTCCCTTTTTCATCACTTCACTTTAGTATGAATGGGAATAAGGTACTTTAATCTCCCTTTTTCATCACTTCACTTTAGTATGAATGGGAATAAGGTACTCCAATCTCCCTTTTTCATCACTTCACTTTAGTATGAATGGGAATAAGCTACTCCAATCTCCCTTTTTCATCACTTCACTTTAGTATGAATGGGAATAAGCTACTCCAATCTCCCTTTTTCATCACTTCACTTTAGTATGAATGGGAATAAGCTACTCCAATCTCCCTTTTTCATCACTTCACTTTAGTATGAATGGGAATAAGCTACTCCAATCTCCCTTTTTCATCACTTCACTTTAGTATGAATGGGAATAAGCTACTCCAATCTCCCTTTTTCATCACTTCACTTTAGTATGAATGGGAATAAGCTACTCCAATCTTCCTTTTTCATCACTTCACTTTAGTATGAATGGGAATAACGTAATCCAATCTCCCTTTTTCATCACTTCACTTAAGTATGAATGGGAATAAGCTACTCCAATCTCCCTTTTTCATCACTTCACTTTAGTATGAATGGGAATTAGCTACTCCAATCTCCCTTTTTCATCACTTCACTTTAGTATGAATGGGAATAAGGTACTCCAATCTCCCTTTTTCATCACTTTACTTTAGTATGAATGGGAATAAGGTACTCCAATCTCCCTTTTTCATCACTTCACTTTAGTATGAATGGGAATTAGCTACTCCAATCTCCCTTTTTCATCACTTCACTTTAGTATGAATGGGAATAATGTACTCCAATCTCCCTTTTTCATCACTTCACTTTAGTATGAATGGGAATAAGCTACTCCAATCTCCCTTTTTCATCACTTCACTTTAGTATGAATGGGAATTAGCTACTCCAATCTCCCTTTTTCATCACTTCACTTTAGTATGAATGGGAATAATGTACTCCAATCTCCCTTTTTCATCACTTCACTTTAGTATGAATGGGAATAAGCTACTCCAATCTCCCTTTTTCATCACTTCACTTTAGTATGAATGGGAATTAGCTACTCCAATCTCCCTTTTTCATCACTTCACTTTAGTATGAATGGGAATAATGTACTCCAATCTCCCTTTTTCATCACTTCACTTTAGTATGAATGGGAATTAGCTACTCCAATCTCCCTTTTTCATCACTTCACTTTAGTATGAATGGGAATAATGTACTCCAATCTCCCTTTTTCATCACTTCACTTTAGTATGAATGGGAATTAGCTACTCCAATCTCCCTTTTTCATCACTTCACTTTAGTATGAATGGGAATAAGCTACTCCAATCTCCCTTTTTCATCACTTCACTTTAGTATGAATGGGAATAATGTACTCCAATCTCCCTTTTTCATCACTTCACTTTAGTATGAATGGGAATTAGCTACTCCAATCTCCCTTTTTCATCACTTCACTTTAGTATGAATGGGAATAATGTACTCCAATCTCCCTTTTTCATCACTTCACTTTAGTATGAATGGGAATAAGCTACTCCAATCTCCCTTTTTCATCACTTCACTTTAGTATGAATGGGAATAAGGTACTCCAATCTCCCTTTTTCATCACTTCACTTTAGTATGAATGGGAATAAGCTACTCCAATCTCCCTTTTTCATCACTTCACTTTAGTATGAATGAGAATAACGTAATCCAATCTCCCTTTTTCATCACTTCACTTTAGTATGAATGGGAATTAGCTACTCCAATCTCCCTTTTTCATCACTTCACTTTAGTATGAATGGGAATAAGGTACTCCAATCTCCCTTTTTCATCACTTCACTTTAGTATGAATGGGAATAAGGTACTCCAATCTCCCTTTTTCATCACTTCACTTTAGTATGAATGGGAATAAGCTACTCCAATCTCCCTTTTTCATCACTTCACTTTAGTATGAATGAGAATAACGTAATCCAATCTCCCTTTTTCATCACTTCACTTTAGTATGAATGGGAATAATGTACTCCAATCTCCCTTTTTCATCACTTCACTTTAGTATGAATGGGAATTAGCTACTCCAATCTCCCTTTTTCATCACTTCACTTTAGTATGAATGGGAATAATGTACTCCAATCTCCCTTTTTCATCACTTCACTTTAGTATGAATGAGAATAACGTAATCCAATCTCCCTTTTTCATCACTTCACTTTAGTATGAATGGGAATTAGCTACTCCAATCTCCCTTTTTCATCACTTCACTTTAGTATGAATGGGAATAATGTACTCCAATCTCCCTTTTTCATCACTTCACTTTAGTATGAATGGGAATTAGCTACTCCAATCTCCCTTTTTCATCACTTCACTTTAGTATGAATGGGAATAATGTACTCCAATCTCCCTTTTTCATCACTTCACTTTAGTATGAATGGGAATAAGCTACTCCAATCTCCCTTTTTCATCACTTCACTTTAGTATGAATGGGAATAAGGTACTCCAATCTCCCTTTTTCATCACTTCACTTTAGTATGAATGGGAATAAGGTACTCCAATCTCCCTTTTTCATCACTTCACTTTAGTATGAATGAGAATAACGTAATCCAATCTCCCTTTTTCATCACTTCACTTTAGTATGAATGGGAATTAGCTACTCCAATCTCCCTTTTTCATCACTTCACTTTAGTATGAATGGGAATAAGCTACTCCAATCTCCCTTTTTCATCACTTCACTTTAGTATGAATGGGAATTAGCTACTCCAATCTCCCTTTTTCATCACTTCACTTTAGTATGAATGGGAATAAGCTACTCCAATCTCCCTTTTTCATCACTTCACTTTAGTATGAATGGGAATAAGCTGCTCCAATCTCCCTTTTTCATCACTTCACTTTAGTATGAATGGGAATAAGCTGCTCCAATCTCCCTTTTTCATCACTTCACTTTAGTATGAATGGGAATTAGCTACTCCAATCTCCCTTTTTCATCACTTCACTTTAGTATGAATGGGAATAAGGTACTCCAATCTCCCTTTTTCATCATTTCACTTTAGTATGAATGGGAATTAGCTACTCCAATCTCCCTTTTTCATCATTTCACTTTAGTATGAATGGGAATAAGGTACTCCAATCTCCCTTTTTCATCATTTCACTTTAGTATGAATGGGAATAAGCTACTCCAATCTCCCTTTTTCATCACTTCACTTTAGTATGAATGGGAATAATGTACTCCAATCTCCCTTTTTCATCACTTCACTTTAGTATGAATGGGAATTAGCTACTCCAATCTCCCTTTTTCATCACTTCACTTTAGTATGAATGAGAATAACGTAATCCAATCTCCCTTTTTCATCACTTCACTTTAGTATGAATGGGAATTAGCTACTCCAATCTCCCTTTTTCATCACTTCACTTTAGTATGAATGGGAATTAGCTACTCCAATCTTCCTTTTTCATCACTTCACTTTAGTATGAATGGGAATAAGCTACTCCAATCTCCCTTTTTCATCACTTCACTTTAGTATGAATGGGAATAAGGTACTCCAATCTCCCTTTTTCATCACTTCACTTTAGTATTAATGAGAATAAGCTACTCCAATCTCCTTTTTTCATCACTTCACTTTAGTATGAATGGGAATAAGCTACTCCAATCTTCCTTTTTCATCACTTCACTTTAGTATGAATGAGAATAAGCTACTCCAATCTCCCTTTTTCATCACTTCACTTTAGTATGAATGGGAATAAGCTACTCCAATCTTCCTTTTTCATCACTTCACTTTAGTATGAATGGGAATAAGCTACTCCAATCTCCCTTTTTCATCACTTCACTTTAGTATGAATGGGAATAAGCTACTCCAATCTCCCTTTTTCATCACTTCACTTTAGTATGAATGGGAATAATGTACTCCAATCTCCCTTTTTCATCACTTCACTTTAGTATGAATGGGAATAAGCTACTCCAATCTTCCTTTTTCATCACTTCACTTTAGTATGAATGGGAATAAGCTACTCCAATCTCCCTTTTTCATCACTTCACTTTAGTATGAATGAGAATAAGCTACTCCAATCTTCCTTTTTCATCACTTCACTTTAGTATGAATGGGAATAAGCTACTCCAATCTCCCTTTTTCATCACTTCACTTTAGTATGAATGGGAATAAGCTACTCCAATCTCCTTTTTTCATCACTTTACTTTAGTATGAATGGGAATAAGCTACTCCAATCTCCCTTTTTCATCACTTCACTTTAGTATGAATGGGAATAAGCTACTCCAATCTCCTTTTTTCATCACTTTACTTTAGTATGAATGGGAATAAGCTACTCCAATCTCCCTTTTTCATCACTTCACTTTAGTATGAATGAGAATAAGCTACTCCAATCTTCCTTTTTCATCACTTCACTTTAGTAGGAATGGGAATAATGTACTCCAATCTCCCTTTTTCATCACTTCACTTTAGTATGAATGAGAATAAGGAACTCCAATCTCCCTTTTTCATCACTTCACTTTAGTATGAATGGGAATAAGGTACTCCAATCTCCCTTTTTCATCACTTCACTTTAGTATGAATGAGAATAAGGTACTCCAATCTCCCTTTTTCATCACTTCACTTTAGTATGAATGGGAATAAGCTACTCCAATCTCCTTTTTTCATCACTTTACTTTAGTATGAATGGGAATAAGCTACTCCAATCTCCCTTTTTCATCACTTCACTTTAGTATGAATGAGAATAAGCTACTCCAATCTTCCTTTTTCATCACTTCACTTTAGTAGGAATGGGAATAATGTACTCCAATCTCCCTTTTTCATCACTTCACTTTAGTATGAATGAGAATAAGGAACTCCAATCTCCCTTTTTCATCACTTCACTTTAGTATGAATGGGAATAAGGTACTCCAATCTCCCTTTTTCATCACTTCACTTTAGTATGAATGAGAATAAGGTACTCCAATCTCCCTTTTTCATCACTTCACTTTAGTATGAATGGGAATAAGCTACTCCAATCTCCTTTTTTCATCACTTTACTTTAGTATGAATGGGAATAAGCTACTCCAATCTCCCTTTTTCATCACTTCACTTTAGTATGAATGGGAATAAGCTACTCCAATCTCCTTTTTTCATCACTTTACTTTAGTATGAATGGGAATAAGCTACTCCAATCTCCTTTTTTCATCACTTTACTTTAGTATGAATGGGAATAAGCTACTCCAATCTCCCTTTTTCATCACTTCACTTTAGTATGAATGGGAATAAGCTACTCCAATCTCAATTTTTCATCACTTCACTTTAGTATGAATGGGAATAAGCTACTCCAATCTCCATTTTTCATCACTTCACTTTAGTATGAATAGGAATAAGCTACTCCAATCTCCATTTTTCATCACTTCACTTTAGTATGAATGGGAATAAGCTACTCCAATCTCCCTTTTTCATCACTTCACTTTAGTATGAATGGGAATAAGCTACTCCAATCTCCCTTTTTCATCACTTCACTTTAGTATGAATGGGAATAAGCTACTCCAATCTCCCTTTTTCATCACTTCACTTTAGTATGAATGGGAATAAGCTACTCCAATCTCCATTTTTCATCACTTCACTTTAGTATGAATGGGAATAAGCTACTCCAATCTCCATTTTTCATCACTTCACTTTAGTATGAATGGGAATAAGGTACTCCAATCTCCCTTTTTCATCACTTCACTTTAGTATGAATGGGAATAAGCTACTCCAATCTCCATTTTTCATCACTTCACTTTAGTATGAATGGGAATAAGCTACTCCAATCTCCCTTTTTCATCACATCACTTTAGTATGAATGGGAATAAGCTACTCCAATCTCCCTTTTTCATCACTTCACTTTAGTATGAATGGGAATAAGCTACTCCAATCTCCCTTTTTCATCACTTCACTTTAGTATGAATGAGGATAAGGTACTCAAATCTCCCTTTTTCATCACTTCACTTTAGTATGAATGGGAATAAGGTACTCCAATCTCCCTTTTTCATCGCTTCACTTTAGTATGAATGGGAATAAGGTACTCCAATCTCATGTTTTCATCACTTCACTTTAGTATGAATTGGAATAAGCTACTCCAATCTCCCGTTTTCATCGCTTCACTTTAGTATGAATTGGAATAAGCTACTCCAATCTCCCTTTTTCATCGCTTCACTTTAGTATGAATTGGAATAAGGTACTCCAATCTCCCGTTTTCATCATTTCACTTTAGTATGAATTGGAATAAGCTACTCCAATCTCCCGTTTTCATCGCTTCACTTTAGTATGAATGGGAATAAGGTACTCCAATCTCCCTTTTTCATCGCTTCACTTTAGTATGAATGGGAATAAGGTACTCCAATCTCCCTTATTCATAACTTCACTTTAGTATGAATGGGAATAAGCTTCTCCAATCTCTCTTTTTCATCACTTCACTTTAGTATGAATGGGAATAAGCTACTCCAATCTCCCTTTTCCATCACTTCACTTTAGTATGAATAGGAAAAGCTACTCCAATCTCCCTTTTTGATCACTTCACTTTAGTATGAATGGGAATAAGCTACTTAAATCTCCCTTTTTCATCACTTCACTTTAGTATGAATAGGAACAAGGTACTCAAATCTCCCTTTTTCATAACTTCACTTTAGTATGAATGGGAATAAGGTACTCCAATCTCCCTTATTCATAACTTCACTTTAGTATGAATGGGAATAAGCTTCTCCAATCTCTCTTTTTCATCACTTCACTTTAGTATGAATGGGAATAAGCTACTCCAATCTCCCTTTTCCATCACTTCACTTTAGTATGAATAGGAAAAGCTACTCCAATCTCCCTTTTTCATCACTTCACTTTAGTATGAATGGGAATAAGCTTCTCCAATCTCTCTTTTTCATCACTTCACTTTAGTATGAATGGGAATAAGCTACTCCAATCTCCCTTTTCCATCACTTCACTTTAGTATGAATAGGAAAAGCTACTCCAATCTCCCTTTTTCATCACTTCACTTTAGTATGAATGGGAATAAGGTAATCAATCACTTCACTATCAGTTTTAAGTCAAAGTTGTCCAGATAGTTTGTAATATTCGTAAGTACAATTTCAATTGGTCGATTTATGTCTTTCTTCAACCGTCAGTTATTTCGACCGCCGTTGCTCTCGAGTCTTTTTCTCAGCAGCCGTTGCTTTTGACCGCCATTTCTTTCAAGTCTTTCTTTCAACCGTCATTGCTTTCGTGCCCCAACGACGTAAATTCACTAGATCAACCCAACAATCTGCCAAATGTGGAGATCCCCAGATGCCAAGAAGCTTTCTACTCGAAAAGCTTCTTTCCTCGTGCTGCTGGACTCTTGAACTCCCTCTCTGCTCCCTGTTTTCATGACGGTACTCATATGCAGAAGTGTAAAACTAATTTAAACAGACATCTCGCTAGTGAGCTCCCAATTTCGACCCATCCCCCCCCCCAAAAGCAAAACTCTTGCCCTTTTTCTCAGTAGCCCCTTACGTCTACAGTGGCGGCCTGCTTTGTTTGTGGTGAAGTATGTTAAAAAATACTCTGATAATATTTTGAATTTAATCAATAATGAATTTCGGGACTTAATAAAATTGTATGTAATAACTTCAACGCTTACTTTTTTTGCAGAGATAAAATGAATGTGTTTTCTTAAAATTTATCTTTTATTTGTTTTTTGCAGAATATCAACCATTCATAGGAAAAACAAGTATCATTGGATTTGAATGGATCTACATTCTCTTGATGATTTGAAATATAGAAATGTCTTACGAAAAAGATATTCTAAGATTTCTTGATGTAAAATGCTTAAAGTTAAAAGCCTGAAACAAAAGAAATCATACCCTTGTAAACTATACGAATCTTGTTCTTGGGTCAAATCGCATTTTATGATAATATATTGAAGGAAAAACATCTGTATGAGTTTAAATATCATCTTAATAAGATTATATATGGCTAAACACTATTATTTGAATTATGGCTGGTGTTGATGTTCCTAACTTATTTTCTAATATTTCGTAGTAGACAATTTATTTTATTATAACAATTACAAGTATGCTATGGCAAAACTGTATTATTTTAAATATGGCTGGTGTTAATGTTCCTAACTGACTTATTTTCTAATATTTCGTAGTAGACAATTTATTTTATTATAACAATTACAAGTATGCTATGGCTAAACTGTATCATTTGAAATATGGCTGGTGTTAATGTTCTTAACTGACTTATTTTCTAATATTTCGTAGTAGACAATTTATTTTATTATAACAATTACAAGTATGCTATGGCTAAACTGTATTATTTGAAATATGGCTGGTGTTGATGTTACTAACTTATTTTCTAATATTTTAATGTTTATTTTGTTTTTATGATTTTCCTAACTAAAAAAAGAAAAACTTAATAAGTTAAGCGATTTACGAAATTTTTAATCCATAAAAATTGAGAAAACTGAATAATGCTTTCCTTAATGGAAAAATACAGAAAGAGAAATTGTACTAAAAAATGTAAAATATTTCGACTTCAAAACTGAACTATAAATCTGATACTGGTGAGGAACTATTATTAGATTTGAATTGATCTACGTTGGCTTGGTGACTTGAAATATGGACATGTCTTCCGGAAATATATTTTGAAATTTCTGGATGCAAATTGCGCACAGATAAAAGCAGAAAACGATAGAAATCATACACTTATGAACTATACAACTTTTTTTCTTTCATATTTGCAGAATATCCAGCATTCATGAGAAAAACAAGTATTATTAGATTTGAATTGATCTACATTGGCTTGAAATAAGGAAATGTCTCACGCAAATATATTTTGGAATTTTAGGCTGTTGACCCATTCTGTTGGCCCGCTACGAACTATGCAAATTTCTTTCTTTCATCAAATCGAACTTTGTGATAACATATTTAAAAAGATTTTATTTATAGAAATTTATATACACTTGACAAGTCAAGTGTATATAAATTTCTTTTAGTCTTATTAAATAATTGAAATACTTGTCAGGTATCTAAAATACTTGAAAATAAACACATACTGCTAATGGAACGAGCTAAATTATAGCCAAATTATAGCCAAATTATAGCTAAATTATCAGATGAAAACTGGTCAGTTTTGTAGAATAATCTACAAAATATTAATGATTTACGTTGGACTGAATTCTGAGAATCTCTATACATTATGTTATTTACGTATGGCTTTAAAACATCATCTGGATAAGATGTATAAACATTATCTAAATATATTTCTATGTGCTGCATGGACAGAATGTCAGTCCTACACAATTTCAAATAATTCAAAAGCACAATATGGAGAAATGCAAATAAACAAATTGTACTAAAATGTCCCATATTTCGACTTTAAAAATGAACTATAAATCTGATACTGGTGAGGAACTTTATTCTTGTGAAGTATGTGGTTCTTCTTTTAAAAATGAACACAATGTGGTAATTAATATGCGATCACATACCGGTGAAAAATCATATTCTTGTAATGTATGTTGCTCTTTTACAAGGAAACAATGTGCATTAGAACATATGCGAACACATACTGGAGAGAAACCATATTCTTGTGAAATATGTGGATTTTCTTTTATACGAAAATCACAAGTGTTGCGACATATGCAAACACATACTGGAGAGAAACCATATCCTTGTGAAGTATGTGGTTCATGTTTTGCAGATAAACAAAGTGTTGTTATTCATATGCGAACACATACTGGAGAGAAACCATATTCTTGTGAAATATGTGGCTCTTCTTTTACAACAAAATCATATATGTTACGACATATGCGCATACATACTGGAGAGAAACCATATTCTTGTGATGTATGCGTCTATTCTTTTACAAATAAATCTGATATGGTGAAACATATGCGAACACATACTGGAGAGAAACCATATTCTTGTGAAATATGTGGATTTTCTTTTATACGAAAGTCACAAGTGTTGCGACATATGCAAACACATACTAAAGAGAAACCATACTCTTGTGAAGTATGTGGTTCATCCTTTGCAGTTAAACACAGTCTTGTTATTCATATGCGAACACATACTGGAGAGAAACCATATTCTTGTGAAATATGTGGTTCTTCTTTTACAACAAAATCATATATGTTACGACATATGCGCATACATACTGGAGAGAAACCATATGCTTGTGAAATATGTGGCTCCGCTTTTTCAAATAAATCTGATATGCTGAGGCATATGCGAATCCATACTGGAGAAAAACCATATTCTTGTCAAGTATGTGGTTCATCTTTTCCAAATAAAGCTGATATGCTTAGACATATGCGAACCCATACTGGAGAGAAACCATATTCTTGTGAAGAATGTGGCTCTTCTTTTACACTGAAACAGCATATATTGCGACATATGCGAACGCATACTGGAGAGAAACCATATTCTTGTGAAGTATGTGGCTCTACTTTTACAAGGAAAGAACATATGCTGCGACATATGCGAAGGCATACGACAGACAAAACATATTCTTGTTAAGTGTGTATGTGTGTTCTATTTCAACGACACCCATGATGTTGCTTGCAAACACATACTGAAAACAAAACTATATTCTCGTTAAGCATGTCGCTCTTACCTTTTATACAGATGCATTATGTTTAAGCTCATCCAAACACATACTGCATAGAAACTGTATTTTTGCAAAGTGCGTGGCCCTTATATTTCAAACAAATCCAAGATGCTGTAAAACATGCTGAAGAAAAACCATATTCTCATAGAGTATTTTGTTCTTTTAGAATGAAAAGACATATGTTGCTATGAAGGCGAATATCTACATGAGCCAAATTATTTTATTTTGTCGTGTAGGTTTTTACACATAAGCCACATGTAAACATACTGGAGTAAACCCATATTCTTGTGAAATGAAGAATGTTGCAATAGTCGCTAAAAATAAAAGAAACACATTCTTGTCAAATATGTGGTTATCGTAAGCATCTAATTGAAATTTAAGAATAAGGAATGAGGTAAAATACATTCAAAGCATGTTTAAGATGCGATATTAATTTTAAAAGAAAAATCGTAACAGATTTTCTTTTATTTTTATATAAACTTTCATTTTTAGTTTATAGTAATTACAAATATTTCGCCAAGTAAAATTGGCTTCATCAGTGTATCTGGAAATCCTGATTTTATGAGATTGTCCCGTTCTTGCTGGTGTAAACGGGCGTGTGAGTTGGATGTTGTTGTTTTTTTCACTTTGAAATATGAAGAAGACGCGCATGCTCGCGGGATAGTTATCAAATAAAGTTCATTTTTTTTCGTAAGCATCTAATTGAAATTTAATAATAAGGAATGAGGTAAAATAAAATACCTTCAAAGCATGTTAAAGATGCGATATTAATTTTAAAAGAAAAATCCTAACATATTTTTTTATGAACTTTCATTTTTAGTTCATAGTAAACTAAAAATGAAAGTTTATAAAAAAGAAAAAAAAATCTGTTACGATTTTTCTTTTAAAATTAATATCGCATCTTAAACATGCTTTGAAGGTATTTTATTTTACCTCATTCCTTATTAAATTTCAATTAGATGCTTACAAAAACATATGAACTTGAATTTTAATAACTATCTCGCGATCTCATATTTCAAAGTGAAAATAAAAACAACATCCAACTCACACCAGCAAGAACGGAACAATCCTATAAGATTCAAGATTTACAGATACACTGATAAAGCCAATTTTACTTGGCGAAATATTTGAAGGTATTTTAGCTCATTCCTTATTCTTAAATGTGGTTATCCTTTCTCAAAGAAATCTAGTATATATGATAGCACTGAGTAAACGCACATTTGTGAAGTACATTACTCTCTTGATTTGTATCATGTGTTAGGTGTGTTTAGTATGTTGCTTTTGAGTTTTTGTGTGTTTAATCTTTCGATGGGAAGGCCTTGAATGCCTGCTTCTACGATAGGTGTGGGGCTTCTGATGGGATTCTGTGGTGTCTCAGGTAAGAAAACGTAGTGGTTCATTGAGGCCCGAGATTGGTCTTCCCTATCGATTCCTGCGGATTAATTTTCCTGGTGGAGTCTGTACCATGTAGGATCTTGACTCCAAACACACTTGTTTGACAACAGCAGGTGACCATTTGTCAGCATCCATCTCTAGTACTTGAACATGCTGTCCAACCTGCAGATTAAGAAGTTCTCTGACATGCTGGTCATAAACATTTTCGGTTTGCATCATAGGCGAGTTGTCACTTCCTCTCTTTGTGCGGTGCGCTTGGTCATGGCCACCGAGAGTTACTACAGGCCGGTTGGCTAGAAAATGACGTCACTGCATTGCGTGTTAAAACAATGGCCGTCGTAATAACAATAAGAAGGCATTTCGACTTCTCCATTCACTAAATAATCCATCAAATTTCAGGAAATCAACCAATTTTAATGAAATTTTCAGTATTTATTAATTAATGATCACGGAATATAATAAATCCATTACTTTATTATAAAGCTTGGTGCAAATGTATTATTTCTTGTAAACAAAAAAACACCTTTACTAAAGTTATCCAAAATATCAAAACATGTTGACCATACGATATTGTAAATATTTAAAGCAAAGCATTAGAAAACTTTAAAAATTGCATGTAAAAAAAAGAAAAGAAAGGAACACGATTCGATTTATCCTGAAACTGATCTTTATTCAATATAAATTTAAAGAAAATAATAATTCACGATCAAATACTGCAAAAAACTGGATTATGAATTACCATTATTTAAACTTCTAACCCAATCAACCGTAAGTAATTCAGACTTTGAAATTTGTTTAAAAATTATACAAAAAAAAGTTCAATGTTAACTGTTTGTTTAATAATGGAATCAAAATTCAGGAAATCAACCAATTTTAAAATAATTTCGCGCTTTTTAAAATTTCATTCCATAATTTACAAAGTTAAAATGCCTACTGCATATGTTTGGATTTCCAAAAAGAGAAAGAATTACTGCAAATATGGATGACATCAAAATTTGTGGCTTGGTGTCAATTTTTCTGCCTAGAATTGTACAAAGTAAACCCTGAGGTCGAGGTTGCCTCCTTGGTTTTCTTTTAGGGTAACATTGTTAAACTGTCGGCTAGTAATGCACAGGTCATCTGCATATGCAAAACGACGGGTGACATCATCTCTCGGTTGGTCGTTTGTATAGATGTTATACTGAAGTGAGACAAGCACGCTGCCTTGTGGGACGTCATTCTTCTAGATGCGCTGAATTTTCCGTCTAATTCAACATAGAATTTGCAGTTCTGCAGCATGGATTCCATTAGCTTTGTTAGGTCGGTGTCTTTTGTGATCTCCAGGATCTTACATAAAAGTCGTCCGTGGTTGACTGTATCGTAGGCAGCAGACAAGTCCACGAAAAACAGCACCAGTAATCTGTCCTCTCTCAAATCCATCCTGAATGTGTTGAGTGAGTTTGGCGGGTTGGCTGGTTGTCGCTTTGCCTGGATGGAACCCTGTTTGCTCTGGGATAATCTTCTTGTCTATGTATGGTGCCATCCTGTTTAGTATCAGGCGCTCAAACAGCCTGTATGTGTGACATAGAAGTGAGATTAGCCGGAAACTTGTAGAATCAGATGAGTCCCTCCCAGGTTTCAGGAGTGCTAGTACATGTGTCTTGGGTCAGATGTTTGGAAGCTTATGTGTAGCCATACATTTATTGAATAGGTTGAGGAGCCATTCATTTGTTTGTTCTCCAAAATACTTGACTATGAACCGTTGGGCTGCAATCAGGTTCTACGGATTGATCATTTCCAGTTGTTTATGGTCGCTTCATCCTGGAATGAGCATCTGTAAAGATATTTGGCCTATGAGGATTTTAGTTTGTTCTTATGGATTTATTATGTGGGAGAAGGGAAAGGAAAGAGAGTGAGAGACGGACGGGACGAATTATCGAAGGTAATTCGTAGAAATGATATAAACAAAATAAACAAAGTAAACTCTCAATTTACAAAAGGAAAAATATTTATTAAGTTTTAAGGAAACTTTTTCATTGAAAATGATAGTTCTTTTATGAATGTCTTTTGGTGAACAAAAGGGGAATGAATTTGAGATATCGAGGAAGACTGAATCGATAACTCAAGAGCTGTGAAAAATCCACTGGTCTGAAAAATCGAGAAAACTTCTCACTCAAATATATGAAATAAATTTTACTAAGTCAATGACTGGAGAAAATTAATCAAAGTATAAAGTTCAATGAGAAGTTTTTAAATAGTTATTTTCATAAATTTACTTTTAAAGGAGCAGACGATAAAAAGGGAAATGCAAAAGTTTGTTTTTGTTTCTGTGTCTGTGTTCGCCTACCTTGGCTGATTCGCTGACTGCTATATTGAGAGTGTTGTGTAGTCTTGTTTGAGTCGAGTAGAGTTGCAGACAGCAGACTTATTTTCAAACACTATCTCTGAATTTTTAATCAACTAGTCTTTTTGGAAAATACACATCTCTTTTAAAGGTTTTCATCAGCTCCCACAGACACAGAATTCCGGACCAACTTGGAAAATCATCTGATTGGTCCAAAATAAATTTATTGAATTTTACAATTTTATTTTGTAAAAAACGCGCGTCCAGCCGCATGCGCAGAAATGCTTCGGGGCACTTGAACCTTCGGCAGCGAAAGAGTGAACATCGTAGCTCACCATAGATACGTGCTGAAGCGCTCAAATCCGGACACAATTGCTAATAGTTCGCGTTCGATGTTAGCATACCGTTGTTTTTTATCTGTTGGCGATTTTGATGCAAAAGCTATCAGTTTTCCCCCCTGTAGAAGTGCTGCATAAAGGCATTTGTTTGATGCATCTACTTGGAGCACAGTCGATGAATAGCACAATCTGTTTCGTTGGATCAAAGTAGATGAATAGCACAATCTGTTTCGTTGGAGCACAGTCGATGAATAGCACAATCTGTTTCGTTGGATCAAAGTAGATGAATAGCACAATCTGTTTCGTTGGATCAAAGTAGATGAATAGCACAATCTGTTTCGTTGGAGCACAGTCGATGAATAGCACAATCTGTTTCGTTGGATCAAAGTAGATGAATAGCACAATCTGTTTCGTTGGATCAAAGTAGATGAATAGCACAATCTGTTTCGTTGGAGCACAGTCGATGAATAGCACAATCTGTTTCGTTGGATCAAAGTAGATGAATAGCACAATCTGTTTCGTTGGATCAAAGTAGATGAATAGCACAATCTGTTTCGTTGGAGCACAGTCGATGAATAGCACAATCTGTTTCGTTGGAGCACAGTCGATGAATAGCACAATCTGTTTCGTTGGATCAAAGTAGATGAATAGCATCTATTTGCATATGACGTCTTTGATTTGCTGAAGGGACTTTGGGTGACTTTAAGTCAATCTGTACTCAGTTTCATTCTTATGTAGATCTCTCAGGGGTGCTGTGGTATCATCAAATGCTGGATCAAGGGTTACATGTAGATGGTTATGCCCAACACTTTTTGAGCTGGGTAACGTCTTGATTTCATCAACTTTGCTGGGATCAGGGCTTATTCTATTTTCGTCGTAGATTTCTCCGAAGAAGTGTATTTTTTCTTGTCGACTGCACGTTTTTAATTTTTGTAAACGTGTCTTCCACTTGTGCTATTTTCAGCAAGTTGATCCAGCTTTCATCCTTCTGTTCTATATAAATTTCTTTTAGTCTTATTAAATAATTGAAATACTTGTCAGGTATCTAAAATACTTGAAAATAAACACATACTGCTAATGGAAAGAGCTAAATTATAGCCAAATTATAGCTAAATTATAGCTAAATTATCAGATGAAAACTGGTCAGTTTTGTAGAATAATCTACAAAATATTAATGATTTACGTTGGACTGAATTCTGAGAATCTCTATACATTATGTTATTTACGTATGGCTTTAAAAATCATCTGGATAAGATGTATAAACATTATCTAAATATATTTCTATGTGCTGCATGGACAGAATGTCAGTCCTACCCAATTTCAAATAATTCAAAAGCACAATATGGAGAAATACAGATAAACAAATTGTACTAAAATGTCCCATATTTCGACTTTAAAAATGAACTATAAATCTGATACTGGTGAGGAACTTTATTCTTGTGAAGTATGTGGTTCTTCTTTTAAAAATGAACACAATGTGGTAATTAATATGCGATCACATACCGGTGAAAAATCATATTCTTGTAATGTATGTTGCTCTTTTACAAGGAAACAATGTGCATTAGAACATATGCGAACACATACTGGAGAGAAACCATATTCTTGTGAAATATGTGGATTTTCTTTTATACGAAAATCACAAGTGTTGCGACATATGCAAACACATACTGGAGAGAAACCATATCCTTGTGAAGTATGTGGTTCATGTTTTGCAGATAAACAAAGTGTTGTTATTCATATGCGAACACATACTGGAGAGAAACCATATTCTTGTGAAATATGTGGCTCTTCTTTTACAACAAAATCATATATGTTACGACATATGCGCATACATACTGGAGAGAAACCATATTCTTGTAATGTATGCGTCTATTCTTTTACAAATAAATCTGATATGGTGAAACATATGCGAACACATACTGGAGAGAAACCATATTCTTGTGAAATATGTGGATTTTCTTTTATACGAAAGTCACAAGTGTTGCGACATATGCAAACACATACTAGAGAGAAACCATACTCTTGTGAAGTATGTGGTTCATCCTTTGCAGTTAAACACAGTCTTGTTATTCATATGCGAACACATACTGGAGAGAAACCATATTCTTGTGAAATATGTGGTTCTTCTTTTACAACAAAATCATATATGTTACGACATATGCGCATAAATACTGGAGAGAAACCATATGCTTGTGAAATATGTGGCTCCGCTTTTTCAAATAAATCTGATATGCTGAGGCATATGCGAATCCATACTGGAGAAAAACCATATTCTTGTCAAGTATGTGGTTCATCTTTTCCAAATAAAGCTGATATGCTTAGACATATGCGAACGCATACTGGAGAGAAACCATATTCTTGTGAAGTATGTGGCTCTACTTTTACAAGGAAAGAACATATGCTGCGACATATGCGAAGGCATACGACAGACAAAACATATTCTTGTTAAGTGTGTATGTGTGTTCTATTTCAACGACACCCATGATGTTGCTTGCAAACACATACTGAAAACAAAACATATTCTTGTTAAGTGTGAATGTGTGTTCTATTTCAACGACACCCATGATGTTGCTTGCAAACACATACTGAAAACAAAACATATTCTTGTTAAGTGTGAATGTGTGTTCTATTTCAACGACACCCATGATGTTGCTTGCAAACACATACTGAAAACAAAACATATTCTTGTTAAGTGTGAATGTGTGTTCTATTTCAACGACACCCATGATGTTGCTTGCAAACACATACTGAAAACAAAACATATTCTTGTTAAGTGTGAATGTGTGTTCTATTTCAACGACACCCATGATGTTGCTTGCAAACACATACTGAAAACAAAACATATTCTTGTTAAGTGTGTATGTGTGTTCTATTTCAACGACACCCATGATGTTGCTTGCAAACACATACTGAAAACAAAACATATTCTTGTTAAGTGTGAATGTGTGTTCTATTTCAACGACACCCATGATGTTGCTTGCAAACACATACTGAAAACAAAACATTCTTGTTAAGTGTGTATGTGTGTTCTATTTCAACGACACCCATGATGTTGCTTGCAAACACATACTGAAAACAAAACATATTCTTGTTAAGTGTGAATGTGTGTTCTATTTCAACGACACCCATGATGTTGCTTGCAAACACATACTGAAAACAAAACATATTCTTGTTAAGTGTGAATGTGTGTTCTATTTCAACGACACCCATGATGTTGCTTGCAAACACATACTGAAAACAAAACATATTCTTGTTAAGTGTGAATGTGTGTTCTATTTCAACGACACCCATGATGTTGCTTGCAAACACATACTGAAAACAAAACATATTCTTGTTAAGTGTGAATGTGTGTTCTATTTCAACGACACCCATGATGTTGCTTGCAAACACATACTGAAAACAAAACATATTCTTGTTAAGTGTGAATGTGTGTTCTATTTCAACGACACCCATGATGTTGCTTGCAAACACATACTGAAAACAAAACATATTCTTGTTAAGTGTGAATGTGTGTTCTATTTCAACGACACCCATGATGTTGCTTGCAAACACATACTGAAAACAAAACATATTCTTGTTAAGTGTGAATGTGTGTTCTATTTCAACGACACCCATGATGTTGCTTGCAAACACATACTGAAAACAAAACATATTCTTGTTAAGTGTGAATGTGTGTTCTATTTCAACGACACCCATGATGTTGCTTGCAAACACATACTGAAAACAAAACATATTCTTGTTAAGTGTGAATGTGTGTTCTATTTCAACGACACCCATGATGTTGCTTGCAAACACATACTGAAAACAAAACATATTCTTGTTAAGTGTGTATGTGTGTTCTATTTCAACGACACCCATGATGTTGCTTGCAAACACATACGACAGACAAAACATATTCTTGTTAAGTGTGTATGTGTGTTCTATTTCAACGACACCCATGATGTTGCTTGCAAACACATACTGAAAACAAAACATATTCTTGTTAAGTGTGTATGTGTGTTCTATTTCAACGACACCCATGATGTTGCTTGCAAACACATACTGAAAACAAAACATATTCTTGTTAAGTGTGTATGTGTGTTCTATTTCAACGACACCCATGATGTTGCTTGCAAACACATACTGAAAACAAAACATATTCTTGTTAAGTGTGTATGTGTGTTCTATTTCAACGACACCCATGATGTTGCTTGCAAACACACACTGAAAACAAAACATATTCTTGTTAAGTGTGTATGTGTGTTCTATTTCAACGACACCCATGATGTTGCTTGCAAACACATACTGAAAACAAAACATATTCTTGTTAAGTGTGTATGTGTGTTCTATTTCAACGACACCCATGATGTTGCTTGCAAACACACACTGAAAACAAAACATATTCTTGTTAAGTGTGTATGTGTGTTCTATTTCAACGACACCCATGATGTTGCTTGCAAACACATACTGAAAACAAAACATATTCTTGTTAAGTGTGTATGTGTGTTCTATTTCAACGACACCCATGATGTTGCTTGCAAACACACACTGAAAACAAAACATATTCTTGTTAAGTGTGTATGTGTGTTCTATTTCAACGACACCCATGATGTTGCTTGCAAACACATACTGAAAACAAAACATATTCTTGTTAAGTGTGTATGTGTGTTCTATTTCAACGACACCCATGATGTTGCTTGCAAACACATACTGAAAACAAAACATATTCTTGTTAAGTGTGTATGTGTGTTCTATTTCAACGACACCCATGATGTTGCTTGCAAACACATACTGAAAACAAAACATATTCTTGTTAAGTGTGTATGTGTGTTCTATTTCAACGACACCCATGATGTTGCTTGCAAACACACACTGAAAACAAAACATATTCTTGTTAAGTGTGTATGTGTGTTCTATTTCAACGACACCCATGATGTTGCTTGCAAACACATACTGAAAACAAAACATATTCTTGTTAAGTGTGTATGTGTGTTCTATTTCAACGACACCCATGATGTTGCTTGCAAACACACACTGAAAACAAAACATATTCTTGTTAAGTGTGTATGTGTGTTCTATTTCAACGACACCCATGATGTTGCTTGCAAACACATACTGAAAACAAAACATATTCTTGTTAAGTGTGTATGTGTGTTCTATTTCAACGACACCCATGATGTTGCTTGCAAACACATACTGAAAACAAAACATATTCTTGTTAAGTGTGTATGTGTGTTCTATTTCAACGACACCCATGATGTTGCTTGCAAACACATACTGAAAACAAAACATATTCTTGTTAAGTGTGTATGTGTGTTCTATTTCAACGACACCCATGATGTTGCTTGCAAACACACACTGAAAACAAAACATATTCTTGTTAAGTGTGTATGTGTGTTCTATTTCAACGACACCCATGATGTTGCTTGCAAACACATACTGAAAACAAAACATATTCTTGTTAAGTGTGTATGTTTGTTCTATTTCAACGACACCCATGATGTTGCTTGCAAACACATACTGAAAACAAAACATATTCTTGTTAATTGTGTATGTGTGTTCTATTTCAACGACACCCATGATGTTGCTTGCAAACACATACTGAAAACAAAACATATTCTTGTTAAGTGTGTATGTGTGTTCTATTTCAACGACACCCATGATGTTGCTTGCAAACACACACTGAAAACAAAACATATTCTTGTTAAGTGTGTATGTGTGTTCTATTTCAACGACACCCATGATGTTGCTTGCAAACACATACTGAAAACAAAACATATTCTTGTTAAGTGTGTATGTGTGTTCTATTTCAACGACACCCATGATGTTGCTTGCAAACACACACTGAAAACAAAACATATTCTTGTTAAGTGTGTATGTTTGTTCTATTTCAACGACACCCATGATGTTGCTTGCAAACACATACTGAAAACAAAACATATTCTTGTTAAGTGTGTATGTGTGTTCTATTTCAACGACACCCATGATGTTGCTTGCAAACACACACTGAAAACAAAACATATTCTTGTTAAGTGTGTATGTGTGTTCTATTTCAACGACACCCATGATGTTGCTTGCAAACACATACTGAAAACAAAACATATTCTTGTTAAGTGTGTATGTGTGTTCTATTTCAACGACACCCATGATGTTGCTTGCAAACACATACTGAAAACAAAACATATTCTTGTTAATTGTGTATGTGTGTTCTATTTCAACGACACCCATGATGTTGCTTGCAAACACATACGACAGACAAAACATATTCTTGTTAAGTGTGTATGTGTGTTCTATTTCAACGACACCCATGATGTTGCTTGCAAACACATACTGAAAACAAAACATATTCTTGTTAAGTGTGAATGTGTGTTCTATTTCAACGACACCCATGATGTTGCTTGCAAACACATACTGAAAACAAAACATATTCTTGTTAAGTGTGTATGTGTGTTCTATTTCAACGACACCCATGATGTTGCTTGCAAACACATACTGAAAACAAAACATATTCTTGTTAATTGTGAATGTGTGTTCTATTTCAACGACACCCATGATGTTGCTTGCAAACACATACTGAAAACAAAACATATTCTTGTTAAGTGTGTATGTGTGTTCTATTTCAACGACACCCATGATGTTGCTTGCAAACACATACTGAAAACAAAACATATTCTTGTTAATTGTGAATGTGTGTTCTATTTCAACGACACCCATGATGTTGCTTGCAAACACATACTGAAAACAAAACATATTCTTGTTAAGTGTGTATGTGTGTTCTATTTCAACGACACCCATGATGTTGCTTGCAAACACATACTGAAAACAAAACATATTCTTGTTAATTGTGTATGTGTGTTCTATTTCAACGACACCCATGATGTTGCTTGCAAACACATACGACAGACAAAACATATTCTTGTTAAGTGTGTATGTGTGTTCTATTTCAACGACACCCATGATGTTGCTTGCAAACACATACTGAAAACAAAACATATTCTTGTTAAGTGTGTATGTGTGTTCTATTTCAACGACACCCATGATGTTGCTTGCAAACACACACTGAAAACAAAACATATTCTTGTTAAGTGTGTATGTGTGTTCTATTTCAACGACACCCATGATGTTGCTTGCAAACACATACTGAAAACAAAACATATTCTTGTTAAGTGTGTATGTGTGTTCTATTTCAACGACACCCATGATGTTGCTTGCAAACACATACTGAAAACAAAACATTCTTGTTAAGTGTGTATGTGTGTTCTATTTCAACGACACCCATGATGTTGCTTGCAAACACATACTGAAAACAAAACATATTCTTGTTAAGTGTGTATGTGTGTTCTATTTCAACGACACCCATGATGTTGCTTGCAAACACATACGACAGACAAAACATATTCTTGTTAAGTGTGTATGTGTGTTCTATTTCAACGACACCCATGATGTTGTTGCAAACACATACTGAAAACAAAACATATTCTTGTTAAGTGTGTATGTGTGTTCTATTTCAACGACACCCATGATGTTGCTTGCAAACACATACTGAAAACAAAACATTCTTGTTAAGTGTGTATGTGTGTTCTATTTCAACGACACCCATGATGTTGCTTGCAAACACATACTGAAAACAAAACATATTCTTGTTAAGTGTGTATGTGTGTTCTATTTCAACGACACCCATGATGTTGCTTGCAAACACATACTGAAAACAAAACATATTCTTGTTAAGTGTGTATGTGTGTTCTATTTCAACGACACCCATGATGTTGCTTGCAAACACATACGACAGACAAAACATATTCTTGTTAAGTGTGTATGTGTGTTCTATTTCAACGACACCCATGATGTTGCTTGCAAACACATACTGAAAACAAAACATATTCTTGTTAAGTGTGTATGTGTGTTCTATTTCAACGACACCCATGATGTTGCTTGCAAACACATACTGAAAACAAAACATATTCTTGTTAAGTGTGTATGTGTGTTCTATTTCAACGACACCCATGATGTTGCTTGCAAACACATACTGAAAACAAAACATATTCTTGTTAAGTGTGTATGTGTGTTCTATTTCAACGACACCCATGATGTTGCTTGCAAACACATACGACAGACAAAACATATTCTTGTTAAGTGTGTATGTGTGTTCTATTTCAACGACACCCATGATGTTGCTTGCAAACACATACTGAAAACAAAACATATTCTTGTTAAGTGTGTATGTGTGTTCTATTTCAACGACACCCATGATGTTGCTTGCAAACACATACTGAAAACAAAACATATTCTTGTTAAGTGTGTATGTGTGTTCTATTTCAACGACACCCATGATGTTGCTTGCAAACACATACTGAAAACAAAACATATTCTTGTTAAGTGTGTATGTGTGTTCTATTTCAACGACACCCATGATGTTGCTTGCAAACACATACTGAAAACAAAACATTCTTGTTAAGTGTGTATGTGTGTTCTATTTCAACGACACCCATGATGTTGCTTGCAAACACATACTGAAAACAAAACATATTCTTGTTAAGTGTGTATGTGTGTTCTATTTCAACGACACCCATGATGTTGCTTGCAAACACATACGACAGACAAAACATATTCTTGTTAAGTGTGTATGTGTGTTCTATTTCAACGACACCCATGATGTTGCTTGCAAACACATACTGAAAACAAAACATATTCTTGTTAAGTGTGTATGTGTGTTCTATTTCAACGACACCCATGATGTTGCTTGCAAACACATACTGAAAACAAAACATTCTTGTTAAGTGTGAATGTGTGTTCTATTTCAACGACACCCATGATGTTGCTTGCAAACACATACTGAAAACAAAACATATTCTTGTTAAGTGTGTATGTGTGTTCTATTTCAACGACACCCATGATGTTGCTTGCAAACACATACTGAAAACAAAACATATTCTTGTTAAGTGTGTATGTGTGTTCTATTTCAACGACACCCATGATGTTGCTTGCAAACACATACTGAAAACAAAACATATTCTTGTTAAGTGTGTATGTGTGTTCTATTTCAACGACACCCATGATGTTGCTTGCAAACACATACTGAAAACAAAACATATTCTTGTTAAGTGTGTATGTGTGTTCTATTTCAACGACACCCATGATGTTGCTTGCAAACACATACTGAAAACAAAACATATTCTTGTTAAGTGTGTATGTGTGTTCTATTTCAACGACACCCATGATGTTGCTTGCAAACACATACGACAGACAAAACATATTCTTGTTAAGTGTGTATGTGTGTTCTATTTCAACGACACCCATGATGTTGCTTGCAAACACATACTGAAAACAAAACATATTCTTGTTAATTGTGTATGTGTGTTCTATTTCAACGACACCCATGATGTTGCTTGCAAACACATACGACAGACAAAACATATTCTTGTTAAGTGTGTATGTGTGTTCTATTTCAACGACACCCATGATGTTGCTTGCAAACACATACGACAGACAAAACATATTCTTGTTAAGTGTGTATGTGTGTTCTATTTCAACGACACCCATGATGTTGCTTGCAAACACACACTGAAAACAAAACATATTCTTGTTAAGTGTGTATGTGTGTTCTATTTCAACGACACCCATGATGTTGCTTGCAAACACATACTGAAAACAAAACATATTCTTGTTAAGTGTGTATGTGTGTTCTATTTCAACGACACCCATGATGTTGCTTGCAAACACATACTGAAAACAAAACATATTCTTGTTAAGTGTGTATGTGTGTTCTATTTCAACGACACCCATGATGTTGCTTGCAAACACATACGACAGACAAAACATATTCTTGTTAAGTGTGTATGTGTGTTCTATTTCAACGACACCCATGATGTTGCTTGCAAACACATACTGAAAACAAAACATATTCTTGTTAATTGTGTATGTGTGTTCTATTTCAACGACACCCATGATGTTGCTTGCAAACACATACGACAGACAAAACATATTCTTGTTAAGTGTGTATGTGTGTTCTATTTCAACGACACCCATGATGTTGCTTGCAAACACATACTGAAAACAAAACATATTCTTGTTAAGTGTGTATGTGTGTTCTATTTCAACGACACCCATGATGTTGCTTGCAAACACACACTGAAAACAAAACATATTCTTGTTAAGTGTGTATGTGTGTTCTATTTCAACGACACCCATGATGTTGCTTGCAAACACATACTGAAAACAAAACATATTCTTGTTAAGTGTGTATGTGTGTTCTATTTCAACGACACCCATGATGTTGCTTGCAAACACATACTGAAAACAAAACATATTCTTGTTAAGTGTGTATGTGTGTTCTATTTCAACGACACCCATGATGTTGCTTGCAAACACATACTGAAAACAAAACATATTCTTGTTAAGTGTGTATGTGTGTTCTATTTCAACGACACCCATGATGTTGCTTGCAAACACATACTGAAAACAAAACATATTCTTGTTAAGTGTGTATGTGTGTTCTATTTCAACGACACCCATGATGTTGCTTGCAAACACATACTGAAAACAAAACATATTCTTGTTAAGTGTGTATGTGTGTTCTATTTCAACGACACCCATGATGTTGCTTGCAAACACATACTGAAAACAAAACATATTCTTGTTAAGTGTGTATGTGTGTTCTATTTCAACGACACCCATGATGTTGCTTGCAAACACATACTGAAAACAAAACATATTCTTGTTAAGTGTGTATGTGTGTTCTATTTCAACGACACCCATGATGTTGCTTGCAAACACATACTGAAAACAAAACATATTCTTGTTAAGTGTGTATGTGTGTTCTATTTCAACGACACCCATGATGTTGCTTGCAAACACATACTGAAAACAAAACATATTCTTGTTAAGTGTGTATGTGTGTTCTATTTCAACGACACCCATGATGTTGCTTGCAAACACATACTGAAAACAAAACATATTCTTGTTAAGTGTGTATGTGTGTTCTATTTCAACGACACCCATGATGTTGCTTGCAAACACATACTGAAAACAAAACATATTCTTGTTAAGTGTGTATGTGTGTTCTATTTCAACGACACCCATGATGTTGCTTGCAAACACATACTGAAAACAAAACATATTCTTGTTAAGTGTGTATGTGTGTTCTATTTCAACGACACCCATGATGTTGCTTGCAAACACATACTGAAAACAAAACATATTCTTGTTAAGTGTGTATGTGTGTTCTATTTCAACGACACCCATGATGTTGCTTGCAAACACATACTGAAAACAAAACATATTCTTGTTAAGTGTGTATGTGTGTTCTATTTCAACGACACCCATGATGTTGCTTGCAAACACACACTGAAAACAAAACATATTCTTGTTAAGTGTGTATGTGTGTTCTATTTCAACGACACCCATGATGTTGCTTGCAAACACATACTGAAAACAAAACATATTCTTGTTAATTGTGTATGTGTGTTCTATTTCAACGACACCCATGATGTTGCTTGCAAACACATACGACAGACAAAACATATTCTTGTTAAGTGTGTATGTGTGTTCTATTTCAACGACACCCATGATGTTGCTTGCAAACACATACTGAAAACAAAACATATTCTTGTTAAGTGTGAATGTGTGTTCTATTTCAACGACACCCATGATGTTGCTTGCAAACACATACTGAAAACAAAACATATTCTTGTTAAGTGTGTATGTGTGTTCTATTTCAACGACACCCATGATGTTGCTTGCAAACACATACGACAGACAAAACATATTCTTGTTAAGTGTGTATGTGTGTTCTATTTCAACGACACCCATGATGTTGCTTGCAAACACATACTGAAAACAAAACATATTCTTGTTAAGTATGTCGCTCTTACCTTTTATACAGATACATTATGTTTAAGCTCATCCAAACACATACTGCATAGAAACTGTATTTTTGCAAAGTGCGTGGCCCTTATATTTCAAACAAATCCAAGATGCTGTAAAACATGCTGAAGAAAAACCATATTCTCATAGAGTATTTTGTTCTTTTAGAATGAAAAGACATATGTTGCTATGAAGGCGAATATCTACATGAGCCAAATTATTTTATTTTGTCGTGTAGGTTTTTACACATAAGCCACATGCAAACATACTGGAGTAAACCCATATTCTTGTGAAATGAAGAATGTTGCAATAGTCGCTAAAAATAAAAGAAACACATTCTTGTCAAATATGTGGTTATCGTAAGCATCTAATTGAAATTTAAGAATAAGGAATGAGGTAAAATACATTCAAAGCATGTTTAAGATGCGATATTAATTTTAAAAGAAAAATCGTAACAGATTTTCTTTTATTTTTATATAAACTTTCATTTTTAGTTTATAGTAATTACAAATATTTCGCCAAGTAAAATTGGCCTCATCAGTGTATCTGGAAATCCTGATCTTATGAGATTGTCCCGTTCTTGCTGGTGTAAACGGGCGTGTGAGTTGGATGTTGTTGTTTTTTTCACTTTCAAATATGAAGAAGACGCGCATGCTCGCGGGATAGTTATCA
Source organism: Sepiola atlantica (assembly GCA_963556195.1). Lineage (NCBI taxonomy): Eukaryota > Metazoa > Mollusca > Cephalopoda > Sepiida > Sepiolidae > Sepiola > Sepiola atlantica. The sequence continues at coordinate 1,005,806 of CAUVYP010000165.1, forward strand.
AATAAAGTTCATTTTTTTTCGTAAGCATCTAATTGAAATTTAATAATAAGGAATGAGGTAAAATAAAATACCTTCAAAGCATGTTTAAGATGCGATATTAATTTTAAAAGAAAAATCCTAACATATTTTTTTATGAACTTTCATTTTTAGTTTATAGTAAACTAAAAATGAAAGTTTATAAAAAAGAAAAAAAAATCTGTTACGATTTTTCTTTTAAAATTAATATCGCATCTTAAACATGCTTTGAAGGTATTTTATTTTACCTCATTCCTTATTAAATTTCAATTAGATGCTTACAAAAACATATGAACTTGAATTTTAATAACTATCTCGCGATCTCATATTTGAAAGTGAAAATAAAACAACATCCAACTCACACGTTTATTACACCAGCAAGAACGGAACAATCCTATAAGATTCAAGATTTACAGATACATTACTTGGCGAAATATTTGAAGGTATTTTAGCTCATTCCTTATTCTTTAAATGTGGTTATCCTTTCTCAAAGAAATCTAATACGTCACAGCAGATAAGGAGACTGCATAAAAGATTCCAGTGAAAGATAGGGCTATTCTTTTATACAGAAATCTAGTATATATGATAGCACTGAGTAAACATTTGTGAAATACATTACTCTCTTGATTTGTATCATGTGTTAGGTGTGTTTAGCATGTTGCTTTTGAGTTTTTGTGTGTTTAATCTTTCGATGGGAAGGCCTTGAATGATGCCTGCTTCTACGATAGGTGTGGGGCTTCTGATGGGATTCTGTGGTGTCTCAGATAAGAAAACGTAGTGGTTCATTGAGGCCCGAGATTGGTCTGCGGATTAATTTTCCTGGTGGCGTCTGTACCATGTAGGATCTTGACTCCAAATACACTTGTTTGACAACAGCAGGTGACCATTTGTCAGCATCCATCTCTAGTACTTGAACATGCTGTCCAACCTGCAAGTTAAGAAGTTCTGTGACATGCTGGTCATAAACTTTTTCGGTTTGCATCATAGGCGAGTTGTCACTTTCTCTCTTTGTGCGGTGCGCTTGGTGATGGCCACCGAGAGTTACTACAGGCCGGTTGGCTAGAAAATGACGTCACTGCATTGCGTGTGTGCCAGTTGACACGGTTAAGATTCGGATAAAAATTGTTGTTTGGGATGAATACAATTTAGGCGCGCAGTGTGAATATAATTGTATTGGCGCGTGAAAGATAAAAAATAACGCCCACGCAAATTCCGGCGTGGCCTTATATATTTAATCAACTCAAAACGAGCGGACGTAGTAGGGAGCACACCACGTGATATTTCTGTCCAATGGGATTTCTCCAAAGACATTTTTCTAAACTTTTCTCCTTAAGCTCGCTGGAGTCTATCCAAATAGTATTTAAGCACACACAAACATCAAACCCTCTCTCTCAACTGACTGTTCATTCGGAGGTTACACGCGTCTTACTATCACTCTTCCATTTCACCTTTCGCGCGCTTCATACAATTTCACAGGCGAACATTACCTATTGCCTCTCTTAACATTTTATTAACACATGAGCATTTCAACAAAACAAAAGACTTTTTACTTACCCTGAAACTAAAGAAAGGACTTCTGAACTCATTACAAAAGGAAATATGTTATATTTGTTAATGGTTTATTTCAGTGAATAAACTTCCGCTGGTTTTGCATGTAAGTCTTATTATTATTTTTATTTATGGAGGAAGTTATCACCAAAAAAAGGCATGACGACCCCCACACGTGTCAAAACAATGGCCGTCGTAATAACAATAAGAAGGCATTTCGACTTCTCCATTCACTAAATAATCCATCAAATTTCAGGAAATCAACCAATTTTAATGAAATTTTCAGTATTTATTAATTAATGATCACGGAATATAATAAATCCATTACTTTATTATAAAGCTTGGTGCAAATGTATTATTTCTTGTAAACAAAAAAACACCTTTACTAAAGTTATCCAAAATATCAAAACATGTTGACCATACGATATTGTAAATATTTAAAGCAAAGCATTAGAAAACTTTAAAAATTGCATGTAAAAAAAGAAAAGAAAGGTACACGATTCGATTTATCCTGAAACTGATCTTTATTCAATATAAATTTAAAGAAAATAATAATTCACGATCAAATACTGCAAAAAAACTGGATTATGAATTACCATTATTTAAACTTCTAACCCAATCAACCGTAAGTAATTCAGACTTTGAAATTTGTTTAAAAATTATACAAAAAAATGTTCAATGTTAACTGTTTGTTTAATAATGGAATCAAAATTCAGGAAATTGTTATGGGACCGAGAGGGTGATGTTCCCGGACTATAAGCGTGTTCAGTAAATCAAGCAATGCTGCATGCAAAGACGGAGTAATAATTAATAAACAAAAATGAAGTAGTTCAAATAACGTTTATTGAACGTGTGTGTACGTGGAATGGTGAAGTGTGTGATGTATGCATGTGTGTCGATGGAAAAACAGTTCTTGAAAAGGTATAAGAAGAAATGAATCCGGCGTGTGGAAAGTCTTTGAAAGCCGTAAACAAAGAAAATGAGTTGAGAACTCTTACCGTTGTTCGCCCACGTGTGTTGGTAGTGGTTATGCCGATTGAGAAGAAAGGCGTGAGACGAAACGCTAGTGTATTAGCGTCGTTCTGTCGACCAGAGAAGAGTGAAACGGAACGCTAGTGTCAGCGTCTGTCTGCCGAGGCAGGTCGGCGAGGAAGAGACGGATTTTTCGTTTGCAACGGTTTTTATAGTCAGAAGGGCAAATAACTCTGGTGTCGCTTTACAGTGCCACCTGTCGGTGAAAAAGCGACACCTACCGGCAAACCGGTGTAGTTATGTTTTGAAAGGAGGAGGTAACTGCTACAAGGACTCCCCCCCAGATTGAAAAATATTGAAAATATTATTCAATATGAACAGTTGTAGATGAGAAGCATTCTTTGAGGGTATGTCTGTTTTGCTGTTGAAGATTAGAAAAAGTAGTGTGCACGCTACTTATTTCTGTTTCTGCATCTGTATTGAATGATTGATCGCAAGTGCGTCTGCGGAATTGAGTGTTTGTAACGCATGTGGATCTGCGTGTTGTTTGGGTCTGCATCAAGTTTGAGCGCAAGTGAGTTTACGGTCGAAAAATGTTGAGTGCAAGTGAATTTGCACTTGTTGGTGGCGTTGTTCATGTTGATTAGTCTGCGTGCTGCGGAGCTGATGAACGAACGTTGAATTGTCAGTGAATGTTTGGTGCTTGGGTCTGCGCGGTTGTTGATGAGTGAGCACAAGTGGGTCTGTGCGGTGCTGATGAGCGAGCACAAGTGAATCTGTGCAGTGTTGATGAGTGAGCACAAGTGAATCTGTGCAGTTGTTGATGAATGAGCACAAGTGAATCTGTGCAGTTGTTGATGAATGAGCACAAGTGAGTCTGTGCAATTGTTGATGAATGAGCACAAGTGAGTCTGTGCAATTGTTGATGAATGAGCACAAGTGGGTCTGTGCAATTGTTGATGAATGAGCATAAGTGGGTCTGTGCAATTGTTGATGAATGAGCATAAGTGGGTCTGTGCAATTGTTGATGAATGAGCACAAGTGAGTCTGTGCAATTGTTGATGAATGAGCACAAGTGAGTCTGTGCAATTGTTGATGTTTGTTCATGTTAATTTGTCCGTGTTGTGGAACTGATGAACAAACATCTAGTTGTTGAGATTGGTGGTACACTATGGTCAAAATCAGATGCACAAATGTCTGCAAGTGAGTTAGCAGGTCCAGGTACAAGTGGGTCTGTACTGGTGCGCGTCGTTCGAGTTGATGTGTCCCCAGTTGATCAACGAACGTCCAGTTGTTGAGTATTTAGTCGTGCTTGTGCAGTTGTACTCATTTTAAACTGGTGTGATTTCTTCCATAGTGTCGTCAGTGATGTCCGGAAATGTTTGATGAATGTCCGGGAAGAGTTGGTTGTTCAAGTTGATGGGTCCTCCTGTTGATCAATGAACGTCCAGTTGTTGATAAGGGGTTGGTAGCCTTAGAAGGGTGATGTTGGTGCTTGCTGAGCCTGACTTTTTACAACCAGTATTAAGTCTTGGGGCTTGGTGATGTTCGAGTTTGGCATCGTGTGTTCTGTTTTGTAGTTTTCTTTTCTGTTATGTATATATTTCCAACACGTGGGTAGAAGGGAAAAAGAAAAAAAAAATGGAGCTGTAATTTGTTTCACACACGGAATGACGTTTTTTGTTTTCGTTTTAGTTTGTTTGAATGTTAGTTTCCACGTAGAGAAAGAATGGCGGCTTCTCTTTTCCTTTGTTGTTGAAAAGAAAGAAAGAAAAAAAAAATTCGTATTTTCTTTTTTTTTTTTTTTTTTTGAATTTTCATTTTCACGTGGTTAGGGAAAAAGATGGCAGCTTCCTTTTCTGCTTGTTGTTGAAACAGAAAATAAATTCGTATTTTCTTTTTTTGTTTGAATTTTCATTCCACGTGAAAAAGATGGCGGCATTATTTTGAATTTTTTTATCAACACGTGATCGTGAAAAGGATGGCGGCTTTTTTGAATTTTTTTTTATCAACATGTGGTCACGAAAAAGATGGGCAGCGTGAGCGTTTGGTTTCTTTTGTTTTCTTTTTATCTCCACGTGTTCAAAACAAAGGAAGTGGCGTGTTGTATGGTCCTTTTGTTCGTCGAAAAAAAAAAAAGGATTGGCAAAAGTTTGTCTTTTTCTTTGTATATAATTTTCCGACACGTGGGTGTAGAAAGAGAGAAGAAAAAAAATGAAATTGTAATTTGTTTTATACTCGGAGAGAGCCGAGAAATGTTTTTGTTTTTCTTTGTTTGGGGTTTTCCCGTGGCCAGGAAAAAATCGCGGCCTCTTTTCTTTTGTTTGTTTGTATATTTCTACCACGGTGGGTAGAAAAAAGAAGGAAAAAGATGGGTGCGTAATTCGTTTCACCACGAAAGAAAAAACGAGGAATGTTTTTTTTTTTTTTGTTCTAGTACGAAATTAATTACTCCGCCACATACAACAAAGCTTGCACGTCGGGTCACCAATTGTTATGGGACCGAGAGGGTGATGTTCCCGGACTATAAGCGTGTTCAGTAAATCAAGCAATGCTGCATGCAAAGACGGAGTAATAATTAATAAACAAAAATGAAGTAGTTCAAATAACGTTTATTGAACGTGTGTGTACGTGGAATGGTGAAGTGTGTGATGTATGCATGTGTGTCGATGGAAAAACAGTTCTTGAAAAGGTATAAGAAGAAATGAATCCGGCGTGTGGAAAGTCTTTGAAAGCCGTAAACAAAGAAAATGAGTTGAGAACTCTTACCGTTGTTCGCCCACGTGTGTTGGTAGTGGTTATGCCGATTGAGAAGAAAGGCGTGAGACGAAACGCTAGTGTATTAGCGTCGTTCTGTCGACCAGAGAAGAGTGAAACGGAACGCTAGTGTCAGCGTCTGTCTGCCGAGGCAGGTTGGCGAGGAAGAGACGGATTTTTCGTTTGCAACGGTTTTTATAGTCAGAAGGGCAAATAACTCTGGTGTCGCTTTACAGTGCCACCTGTCGGTGAAAAAGCGACACCTACCGGCAAACCGGTGTAGTTATGTTTTGAAAGGAGGAGGTAACTGCTACAAAATCAACCAATTTTAAAATAATTTCGCGCTTTTTAAAATTTCATTCCATAATTTACAAAGTTAAAATGCCTACTGCATATGTTTGGATTTCCAAAAAGAGAAAGAATTACTGCAAATATGGATGACATCAAAATTTGTGGCTTGGTGTCAATTTTTCTGCCTAGAATTGTACAAAGTAAACCCTGAGGTCGAGGTTGCCTCCTTGATTTTCTTTTAGGGTAACATTGTTAAACTGTCGGCTAATAAAGGTATGAACCGTTGGAGATGCGATAGGGCTGCAGTCAGGTTCTACAGATTGATCATCTCCAGTTGTTTATGGTCGCTTCATCCTGGAATGAGCATCTGTAAAGATACGTCCTGAAGCGCTCAAATCCGGACACAATTGCTAATAGTTCGCGTTCGATGTTAGCATACCGTTGTTTTGTGTCTGTTGGCGATTTTGATGCAAAAGCTATCAGTTTTCCCCCCTGTAGAAGTGCTGCATAAAGGCATTTGTTTGATGCATCTACTTGGAGCACAGTCGATGAATAGCACAATCTGTTTCGTTGGATCAAAGTCGATGAATAGCACAAGCTGTTTCGTTGGATCAAAGTCGATGAATAGCACAAGCTGTTTCGTTGGATCAAAGTCGATGAATAGCATCTATTTGCATATGACGTCTTTGATTTGCTGAAGGGACTTTGGGTGACTTTAAGTCAATCTGTACTCAGTTTCATTCTTATGTAGATCTCTCAGGGGTGCTGTGGTATCATCAAATGCTGGATCAAGGGTTACATGTAGATGGTTATGCCCAACACTTTTTGAGCTGGGTAACGTCTTGATTTCATCAACTTTGCTGGGATCAGGGCTTATTCTATTTTCGTCGTAGATTTCTCCGAAGAAGTGTATTTTTTCTTGTCGACTGCACGTTTTTAATTTTTGTAAACGTGTCTTCAACTTGTGCTATTTTCAGCAAGTTGATCCAGCTTTCATCCTTTTGTTCTTTGGTTTTACCGTAGGTGATGACGTTGTCGACTAATACTAGAATTTCTCAAGTACGGAGAGGACTTGGACCTTGGGAAGGCTTATTACCATCCAAATCCCAAAGCAGAACAATGCTCCGAAGAAGTGTATTTTTCCTTTGCAGAATTATTGTAGTATAATGAGTTAGTCAATAAATTACTATTATGTTCATTGTCACATTATTGGGGGTTCGGGAAGATGGTTTTATAACTCAGGGGGTACTTAACGGGGAAAAGGTTGAGAACCCCTGTACTAAACCATGCTTCTAGAATGCTTTTTTCCTTTCTCTGCCTCTATTTATATAAAGTTAGGTATGGAATATGTTTATATATTGTTACGTCTAATTCACTCCTAAACTAATTAACCGATCATTATGACTATTGAAACACAGCTACATGTTACATGTAGATGGTTATGCCCAACACTTTTTGAGCTGGGTAACGTCTTGATTTCATCAACTTTGCTGGGATCAGGGCTTATTCTATTTTCGTCGTAGATTTCTCCGAAGTGTATTTTTTCTTGTCGACTGCACGTTTTTCATTTTTGTAAACGTGTCTTCCACTTGTGCTATTTTCAGCAAGTTGATCCAGCTTTCATCCTTCTGTTCTTTGGTTTTACCGTAGGTGATGACGTTGTCGACTAATACTAGAATTTCTCAAGACATCATGATGTCATCGTTTTGTGACGTCATCCACAGGCAGGAATAATCGTTTACAATGGATGACATCACTAAAAGTGAATGACGTCATCAATCCAATTAGAGAGAGAGAGAGAGAGGTGGGGAAGAGATCTTTCATGACGGTCAATCTAGATGACCCGTGACCCAAAGGATCATGGCACAAACCTGGGGGTCTGGTATACGACTAAAACTCTGCGCATCTTGTTTGTTTGTTATCTTGTCCCCATGGACACTTGATGATGTCATCGTTGTGTGACGTCATCAATTAAGACAGAGAGATGGGGATAATTGTGCATAGTGGATGGTGTCACAAAATTATGACATTATCGAATAAACTAGAGAGAACGACGCAAATTCACTAGACCAACCCGACAATCTGAAGACATCATGCGACATCACGTAAAACTTTCAGGTGCTTCTTGCTTAAAAGTCCGAAAAAAAAATTTATTTGTCTTTTACTGTTTAAGATGTAAATAAGGGGCAGTAACTCTTAATTGTAATTTTGAGCCAGATTTTACGAGCATACGATCGCTTTGGTGCCGAAGGATTCCATCATTTGCGTGTGAATCACAAGTACAATTTTGTTGATCCACAAACCGGGGCCACCACCAACCACGTTGAACGTATGTGGTGTGAAGCAAAAAAGAAATAAATAAAATTGAATGTGGCACCCACACGCAAATGGTGGTTACCTATCTCGCAGAATTCATGTGGAGGCAGAAATTGCCCAAATTTGCAAACAAATTGCTGAATTTTATTCAGTATAAAACCCAAGTATAAACACAATAAATTCTTAAATTTTCCATTGCTGTATACTTTGTTGTTAATTTATTACTAATTAATTTTCTGTAAATTACGTTACATGTAATAACAACAGTTGATAAGAGTAACGTAACAAGGCACGAAATATAAGTCCGTTCTTGTTGACGAGAGTGTTAAATAGTAGAGCCTGATGATGTGTTTCGCATGGTTGGTGCTTTTTTTCAATGAAAGAGCTTAAAAGTTCAATAATGATAAAAGGGGCCGTAACAATATGCTTTGAAGGCATGAAAGCAAAGGAAGAAGTTTAATTGGTGCTTCTATATTAAAGGGACAGATTAAATTTTTATCTTTAATTTTAGAAGAGTCAGTTGAAAGGGGAGATAATTCAAACTGGTTTTTTTCTGGTTGTAACTATAACCCATAAAGAAAATCCAGAGAATTAGTAAGAACATAAAAAAGGTGCTTCTACAGTTTATGGACCGGGCTAAAATAATAATGTAATATTATGCAGGGTTTAATTAAAATGACAACACGTGTATCTTATGAAAATATAAGATGTATCTTTATTTGTTGGTGACGATGAGGGTGGTGGTTGGAGATGATTTGGGCACATGGAATCAGACGGTTGATTCTTCTCCGAGGTTCGATCGTCAACTGACTTCTTTCAATTTTCAGTTGTTATTATATAACAATTTCGTGGCCACCTCGACGACCAAAAAGGCATTCACTGAAAGCAAATCTTCCAAACGGTGAGGTAAAGTTCATTAGTATTGATTTACTCCGCTCCAGGAGTTAGGCACAAGGCCAGTTTTTATCTTACTCCCACAAGTAAGATGTGACCCAAGGTCAGGTCGGGAAAGTGGGGTTTAAAAATTGCCTGGGCAGCCCCGTCGGCATCCCCCGGTAGGGGCACCTCAGGCAGTAAGCAATAAACTTACTCCTCCCCAAAGAGGGGAGGTAAAGCCTGGGAAGGTGGACCTCCCAGAACTGCACAGGACAGACCCATAGACCGGCGTAAATCAAACCCCGAAGGCCAAGACAATACCAGTCTATGGGGTGCAGTATCCATCGGAACAGATACTACACTTTCATTAGTAGCTAGGATTCAACGTCTACTCATTTTTGGCACAAGCTTTTCCATTTGCGAAGTTTTCCATTACATTTGTGAACATACACAAGTCTGTTGACCCATTCTGTTGAGCCATTCTGTTGAGCCATTCTGTTGACCCATTCTGTTGACCCGCTAGTTACCGTATGATGTCTCATCATGTTTTCTAGCTCAGCTTGCATCTCATCTCTTATGTGGATGGTAGATTTTCGGGTAGCATGGATTACAGGATGGCCGTCTGGCTTTAGGACAATGTGGTAATTATGAATACAGCTGAAATCTTAAGAAAAATCCTTGAATGCAGAAACCAACCCATGTAAGCTACAAATACTAACAATTCACATGGAAGTTGCAATTACAAGAAAACAAAAACACAGAAAGAACACAACCCTTACCCCAACCACATGAAACCAAAGAATAGAAAATGCAAGAAATTTCATGAACTACCCCGGCTCACATTTGATGGAACCAGCCTATCAGTGTGTTTTACAGTTAACCCTAATACATATTTTGTATGCATGTATTCAAATTTTGAATTTCTATATTTCTTATTGCATAAAATTATTCATAATTTTCAACTGATATTCAAATAAATAAAACAAATATATAATCCTATTTATTTTTTAATTATTATTTTAAAAAATTGTAACATTTAATTCAAAAATAATAAAAATTTAGTGTAGTCAGTCAATTCTCCCCTTTTTCTCTGTAGTTTAATTGAAATTATCTCCCCTGAAAATTACTTATCAAATAGTTTAAGAAAGGTTTCATAATTTATACTTGAAAAAAACCAAATCACTTTAATTAATTACTGTTAATATCGACGAAACTATTGCATATATATGGGCAAAATAGGACAATAAAATTAAAAATAAATAACAATAAACCTCCATTTATTATTTAATGATAATTATGCAAATGAGTTTTTCTTTGGCAGTAACGTAAACAGAATGCAAAGAGGTTTTAAAAGTTAGAAGGAGACAACACAAATAAGTTTTGGAAACATTTCTTTTTTAAATAATATCACACAAAATAGTCGTGAATGGTCAAGGAAAATGAGAAGAGCGAGGAGGGAAATCACTAACCGCAACTGGAAGAATGCAGAGATGACTTGGACCTTGGGAAGGCTTATTGCCATTCAAATCCCAAAGCAGACCAATGCCTGCGAGAAATCGATGGTAAGCGCCTGTGGTGATAGCGCAAAGTTGTTTTCGATAATTATCAGAAGAGGTTGACAGTACTGGAAACCTGGGGAGACTTGTTGTCATTCACCATCCAGGGAACACCACCGGTGATTATCAGTGAGCAATCTCTAATGATAACCTGAGTGAGAACTACTAGTGAGTAAACATAATAATTCAACTAAACAATGAAAAAAAAAGTTCTGAATTTCATCAAATTAAATGTACAAACTAGTTACAGCTTTTGAACCAGACAAAAACCGAACTGTTTTAATCCTAAACACATCCTGAACTATCCATAACAAAAACCGAACTGTTTTAATCCTAAACACATCCTGAACTATCCATAACAAAAACCGAGCTGTTTTAATCCTAAACACATCCTGAACTATCCATAACAAACACAAAACTGTTTTAATCCTAAACACATACTGAACTATCCATAACAAAAACCGAACTGTTTTAATCCTAAACGCATCCTGAACTATCTATAACAAAAACCGAACTGTTTTAATCCTAAACACATCCTGAACTATCCATAACAAAAACCGAACTGTTTTAATCCTAAACGTATACTGAACTATCCATAATAAAAACCGAACTGTTTTAATCCTAAACACATCCTGAACTATCCATAACATAAACCGAACTGTTTTAATCCTAAACACATCCTGAACTATCAATAACAAAAACCGAACTGTTTTAATCCTAAACACATCCTGAACTATCCATAACAAAAACCGAACTGTTTTAATCCTAAACACATCCTGAACTATCAATAACAAAAACCGAACTGTTTTAATCCTAAACACATCCTGAACTATCCATAACAAAAACCGAACTGTTTTAATCCTAAACACATCCTGAACTATCAATAACAAAAACCGAACTGTTTTAATTCTAAACGCATCCTGAACTATCCATAACAAAAACCGAACTGTTTTAATCCTAAACACATCCTGAACTATCCATAACAAAAACCGAACTGTTTTAATCCTAAACACATCCTGAACTATCCATAACTAAAACCGAACTGTTTTAATCCTAAACGTATCCTGAACTATCCATAATAAAAACGGAACTGTTTTAATCCTAAACACATCCTGAACTATCCATAACAAAAACCGAACTGTTTTAATCCTAAACACATCCTGAACTATCCATAACTAAAACCGAACTGTTTTAATCCTAAACGTATCCTGAACTATCCATAATAAAAACGGAACTGTTTTAATCCTAAACGCATCCTGAACTATCCATAACAAAAACCGAACTGTTTTAATCCTAAACACATCCTGAACTATCCATAACAAAAACCGAACTGTTTTAATCCTAAACACATCCTGAACTATCCATAACTAAAACCGAACTGTTTTAATCCTAAACGTATCCTGAACTATCCATAATAAAAACGGAACTGTTTTAATCCTAAACACATCCTGAACTATCCATAACAAAAACCGAACTGTTTTAATCCTAAACACATCCTGAACTATCCATAACAAAAACCGAACTGTTTTAATCCTAAACACATCTTGAACTATCCATAACATAAACCGAACTGTTTTAATCCTAAACACATCCTGAACTATCCATAACAAAAACCGAACTGTTTTAATCTTAAACACATCCTGAACTATCCATAACAAAAACCGAACTGTTTTAATCCTAAACACATCCTGAACTATCCATAACATAAACCGAACTGTTTTAATCCTAAACACATCCTGAACTATCAATAACAAAAACCAAACTGTTTTAATCCTAAACACATCCTGAACTATCAATAACAAAAACCGAACTGTTTTAATCCTAAACACATCCTGAACTATCAATAACAAAAACCGAACTGTTTTAATCCTAAACACATCCTGAACTATCCATAACAAAAACCGAACTGTTTTAATCCTAAACGCATCCTGAACTATCAATAACAAAAACCGAACTGTTTTAATCCTAAACACATCCTGAACTATCAATAACAAAAACCGAACTGTTTTAATCCTAAACACATCCTGAACTATCCATAACAAAAAACGAACTGTTTTAATCCTAAACACATTCTGAACTATTCTTTCCTGTTACCAACCATTTTGGACTGAAGACAAGAGCCAGAAGATATGTTCGCGACATACGTTTTCGCAAACCTAAATTAACTTCCTTCTTTTCTAAACTTTGAACTCACCATTTGTTGTATATATTTGCCCTCATGTTTTCTCACAAGCAAAACTGTTTTAAACTTATATACGATTGTTGTTGTGTTCCTTCTCACAAAAGCTGTTGCCCCGTTTCTATTTTGCACTTATCTACATAATTGTTACTGCATTCTCACGTGCGAGAATTGAACTTTCTTCAAGGGATATTTAATCCCAACAGGATATTAAAATATGCAGATGAAGAAGAATATTTTTGAACACCATGAAATACAAATAAATGTTTTAAAATACTTATCCAAGTAACATAACTAATGTAGTTCCAGAATAGATATGGTAATGGGATTCTATCTTCAAACCCCTAGGAACAGTTCTACATAATTGTTACTGCATTCTCACGTGCGAGAATTGAACTTTCTTCCAGGAATATTTAATCCCAACATAAATGAATATTAAAAAAAATTCCTTTTTGGACAGGCTCTTGCCCACTGGTATCAAATTGAAAAAGTAAATAAGAAATGGCAAATAATAATAATAATTTTTAAAAGTAAACTCACATAACATTTAATCCCAACAAGTTTGACAAGAATTTGTAAACATTGGACTTGAAATCGACGGTGTTGTAGTCATCTGGAAAGCAGTTCCGTTATAGCGTTTCACACATGAACAGTTCGTGGTAGACAGAGGAGGAAATGAAAATCTTTTACAGTAGTTGTCTCCTTACTTTGTGTAGATGGGGGGGGGGACATGCGAAAGTTGCCAACATAGTCAAAGTGGGCCAATATCTTCGACTGAACGCAAACATGGCAGACTGAATACATAAAATAGAATCGTTTTGAACGAATTTAGTGAAAACTAAACATTCCTTAATATGGGATTTTACGACTGAAACATTTTTAGGCTTGGATGAGAGTGAGAAAGTCACAAGGAGGAAGAAAGAGAGAGAAAGAAAGAGAGAAATAGAGAGAGAGAAGGAGAGAAAAGGAGAGAAAGAAAGAGAGAAAGAAAGAGAGAAATAGAGAGAGAGAAGGAAAGAAAAAGAGAGAGAGAGAAAGAGAGAGAAAGAAAGAGAGAAAGAAAGAGAGAGAGAAGGAGAGAAAAAGAGAGAGAGAGAGAAAGAGAGAGAAAGAGAGAGAAAAGGAGAGAAAGAGAGAGAGAGAGAAAGAGAGAGAAAGAGAGAGAGAAGGAGAGAAAAAGAGAGAGAGAGAAAGAGAGAGAAAGAAAGAGAGAGAGAGAGAAAGAAAGAGAGAGAAAGAAAGAGAGAGAGAAAGAGAGAGAGAAAGAAAGAGAGAGATGGAGAGAAAGAGAGAGAGGCACCATGACATTCATCCGTTGACCTTTATTGTTCCTTATTTTCATAAACGACCTCTCTGATGTAATTATGCCTGAGATGGGTATGGTTGCTGATGAAACCAGGCTCTACTCTCGACATGTGGGTAAAAAGATGCGCACATATCCACCAAGGCAATGAAAATGACTTCTAATCTGTAGTTGAATGGGAACATAAATGGATGGTAACATTTAATGCTACTGAGACAAAATCCTCTTCAACAACTGATTGCCAAGGAAAATAGCACCCTACCCGAGAGTCTAACATTTTAAACTCCTCGGCCTAACATTCACAGGTATGAATTAGAAATAATAGAGAGAAGATTCTGCCACAGCTGCTGCAAAGAAAGTAGGCTCTGAGCATGTACACGAGGTAATTATTTTTCCTTATTTCGACCTTTTTATACAGAAAATAACAATATTTTTAATAAAAAAATTTTTCTTCAAATAATTATTGAAAAGTACATTACATAAAAAGCAGATATATTTTACAAAACTGACGCTGACCCTAAACCCTAAACTTAACCCCAACCCTAACCTAAAACTAACCCTAAACCTAACCTAAATCCTAACATAACCCTAACCTAAAACTAACCCTAAACCTAACCTAAACCCTAACATAACCCTAACCTAAAACTAACCATAAACCTAACCTAAACCCTAACATAACCCTAACCTAAAACTAATCCTAAACCTAACCTAAACCCTAACATAACCCTAACCTAAAACTAACCCTAGTTAGTTTTAAACCCTAAAACTAATCTAAACATAACCCTAACCTAAAACTAATCCTAAACCTAAACCCTAAACCTCATACAAAAAGGTCAACATGCTACAAATGCTGTGTCTTTTAGATAAAAGGTATATCCACAGAAAATAATGGAAATTTGTTTTGTGTCTATAACTGACGTAATTATGATGTAAACACTGACGAAATTATGATGTATACACTGACGTAATCTTTGTGAAAAATAATGAAAAGTCACATTTCAGCCAACAATTAGAGACTTGTTGTCACTCAACATGCAAGGAAAAAGCTGTAGACTCAGTATCCCAAACGGATTTTACATTTTCAGATTGATCTTGTCTCAGAATAACATTTTCTTCAATTAAAAAAAATCAAAAAACTATTTATTTATCATAGAAATTAAATTAAATAAAATAAAATTAAATAAAAAGGTATAAGAATATTTTTTCCATCAAATATCAATAATAAGCAAAAATGTTTCGGCCGATGGAACCTCCAGCCTTCTTAAGGAAAGTCTCGTCGAACTCAGGACTCTGTACGACATTTCGAACAAAACCCTTTATTTAACCCACGCGGCTAGCTGGTCCCTGTTCAATCATTCATGACCAGGTGAGAGTCTTAAGCAATTCTTAATTGACCGTACTAATGACCGCCATACATGAGCCGCCATTATTCGGGAAGAAGTAAACTCAACCCGACCAAAATGAACACCATTGCAGCGCAACACATCTTTCTATGTGTGAACACCATTGCAGCACAACAAAACACATGTTTCTATGTGTGAACACCATTGCAGCACAACACAACACATGTTTCTATGTGTGAGCATCATTGCAGCACAACACAACACATGTTTCTATGTGTGAGCATCATCGTAGCACAATACAACACATGTTTCTATGTGTGAAGATCATTGCAACACAACACAATACATGTTTCTATGTGTGAACAGCATTGCAGCACAACGCAACACATGTTTCTATGTGTGAGCATCATTGCAGCACAACACAACACATGTTTCTATGTGTGAGCATCATTGCAGCACAACACAACACATGTTTCTATGTGTGAGCATCATCGTAGCACAATACAACACATGTTTCTATGTGTGAAGATCATTGCAACACAACACAATACATGTTTCTATGTGTGAACAGCATTGCAGCACAACACAACACATGTTTCTATGTGTGAAGATCATTGCAACACAACACAATACATGTTTCTATGTGTGAACAGCATTGCAGCACAACACAACACATGTTTCTATGTGTGAGCATCATTGCAGCACAACACAATACATGTTTCTATGTGTGAACACCATTGCAGCACAACACAACATGTTTCTATGTGTGAGCATCATTGCAGCACAACACAATACATGTTTCTATGTGTGAGCATCATTGCAGCACAACACAACACATGTTTCTATGTGTGAGCATCATCGTAGCACAATACAACACATGTTTCTATGTGTGAAGATCATTGCAACACAACACAATACATGTTTCTATGTGTGAAGATCATTGCAACACAACACAATACATGTTTCTATGTGTGAACAGCATTGCAGCACAACGCAACACATGTTTCTATGTCTGAGCATCATTGTAGCACAATACAACACATGTTTCTATGTGTGAGCATCATCGTAGCACAATACAACACATGTTTCTATGTGTGAACACCATTGCAGCACAACGCAACACATGTTTCTATGTCTGAGCATCATCGTAGCACAATACAACACATGTTTCTATGTGTGAACACCATTGCAGCACAACAAAACACATGTTTCTATGTGTGAACACCATTGCAGCACAACACAACACATGTTTCTATGTGTGAGCATCATTGCAGCACAACACAACACATGTTTCTATGTGTGAACAGCATTGCAGCACAACACAACACATGTTTCTATGTGTGAACACCATTGCAACACAACACAATACATGTTTCTATGTGTGAGCATCATTGCAGCACAACACAACACATGTTTCTATGTGTGAGCATCATCGTAGCACAATACAACACATGTTTCTATGTGTGAAGATCATTGCAACACAACACAATACATGTTTCTATGTGTGAACAGCATTGCAGCACAACGCAACACATGTTTCTATGTCTGAGCATCATTGTAGCACAATACAACACATGTTTCTATGTGTGAGCATCATCGTAGCACAATACAACACATGTTTCTATGTGTGAACACCATTGCAGCACAACGCAACACATGTTTCTATGTGTGAGCATCATCGTAGCACAACACAACACATGTTTCTATGTGTGAGCATCATTGCAGCACAACAAAACACATGTTTCTATGTGTGAACACCATTGCAGCACAAACACAACACATGTTTCTATGTGTGAGCATCATTGCAGCACAACACAACACATGTTTCTATGTGTGAAGATCATTGCAACACAACACAATACATGTTTCTATGTGTGAGCATCATTGCAGCACAACACAACACATGTTTCTATGTGTGAACAGCATTGCAGCACAACACAACACATGTTTCTATGTGTGAGCATCATTGCAGCACAACACAATACATGTTTCTATGTGTGAACAGCATTGCAACACAACACAACACATGTTTCTATGTGTGAGCATCATTGCAGCACAACACAACACATGTTTCTATGTCTGAGCATCATTGCAGCACAACACAACACAACACATCATCCACTTTTCAGAGTTTGTAAATTTCATTAAAAAATATTGCGTTTGGTATAAAGTATAAACGTATTAAAAAAATAAACACAGTCATTTAGAAATACAGAAATAAAAACTGCACAATCGTTCCATGCTTTTTGGGAGAAATTATTTTATGTTTGTGAGAAAGTATTAAAGTAATATTCAGATATGATTTTCAAACTCATTTTCCTCTCATTA
Organism: Sepiola atlantica; assembly: GCA_963556195.1. Taxonomy (NCBI): domain Eukaryota; kingdom Metazoa; phylum Mollusca; class Cephalopoda; order Sepiida; family Sepiolidae; genus Sepiola; species Sepiola atlantica. Next base: position 1,023,290 of record CAUVYP010000165.1, read on the forward strand.
AATAAAAATTGATTTCTGATGGTATGTCCGAAAGGTCATACTCAAATTTTATAAAATGTTAAAAGTTACTTTATTTTCTAGTTATTAAACAAAATGTTTTTTCTAAAACTTTTCTCCATATTTTAATTTGATCAAAAACTTTTTTCTTTTGCATTGAATTAATATTTTCAAATCGACTAGAACTTGAATCGTTCGATGAAGTTAAAGAAGCGTGTCAATAATCATTCGATTCATAATGATTGATACTTTGATTAACGCCTATAGCTTGCACGTCGTTGGCCGAAAGGCCTGGCCAATGATGGACTTTATTTCGAAGAATAGTTGTTCATTTTGAATGAATTTATGCATAATTAATCATTACGAAATGATGGACTTTATTTCGAAGAACAGTTGTTCATTTTGAATGAATTTATGCATAATTAATCATTACGAAATGATGGACTTTATTTCGAAGAATAATTGTTCATTTTGAATGAATTTATGCATAATTAATCATTACGAAATGATGGACTTTATTTCGAAGAATAATTGTTCATTTTGAATGAATTTATGCATAATTAATCATTACGAAATGATGGACTTTATTTCGAAGAATAGTTGTTCATTTTGAATGAATTTATGCATAATTAATCATTACGAAATGATGGACTTTATTTCGAAGAATAGTTGTTCATTTTGAATGAATTTATGCATAATTAATCATTACGAAATGATGGACTTTATTTCGAAGAATAGTTGTTCATTTTGAATGAATTTATGCATAATTAATCATTACGAAATGATGGACTTTATTTCGAAGAATAATTGTTCATTTTGAATGAATTTATGCATAATTAATCATTACGAAATGATGGACTTTATTTCGAAGAATAGTTGTTCATGTTGAATGAATTCATGCATAATTAATCATTACGAAATGATGGACTTTATTTCGAAGAATAGTTGTTCATTTTGAATGAATTCATGCATAATTAATCATTACGAAATGATGGACTTTATTTCGAAGAATAGTTGGTCATTTTGAATGAATTTATGCATAATTAATCATTACGAAATGATGGACTTTATTTCGAAGAATAATTGTTCATTTTGAATGAATTCATGCATAATTAATCATTACGAAATGATGGACTTTATTTCGAAGAATAATTGTTCATTTTGAATGAATTTATGCATAATTAATCATTACGAAATGATGGACTTTATTTCGAAGAATAATTGTTCATTTTGAATGAATTTATGCATAATCAATCATTACGAAATGATGGACTTTATTTCGAAGAATAATTGTTCATTTTGAATGAATTTATGCATAATTAATCATTACGAAATGATGGACTTTATTTCGAAGAATAATTGTTCATTTTGAATGAATTTATGCATAATTAATCATTACGAAATGATGGACTTTATTTCGAAGAACAGTTGTTCATTTTGAATGAATTTATGCATAATTAATCATTACGAAATGATGGACTTTATTTCGAAGAATAGTTGTTCATTTTGAATGAATTTATGCATAATTAATCATTACGAAATGATGGACTTTATTTCGAAGAATAATTGTTCATTTTGAATGAATTTATGCATAATTAATCATTACGAAATGATGGACTTTATTTCGAAGAACAGTTGTTCATTTTGAATGAATTTATGCATAATTAATCATTACGAAATGATGGACTTTATTTCGAAGAATAGTTGTTCATTTTGAATGAATTTATGCATAATTAATCATTACGAAATGATGGACTTTATTTCGAAGAATAGTTGTTCATTTTGAATGAATTTATGCATAATTAATCATTACGAAATGATGGACTTTATTTCGAAGAATAATTGTTCATTTTGAATGAATTTATGCATAATTAATCATTACGAAATGATGGACTTTATTTCGAAGAACAGTTGTTCATTTTGAATGAATTTATGCATAATTAATCATTACGAAATGATGGACTTTATTTCGAAGAATAATTGTTCATTTTGAATGAATTTATGCATAATTAATCATTACGAAATGATGGACTTTATTTCGAAGAACAGTTGTTCATTTTGAATGAATTTATGCATAATTAATCATTACGAAATGATGGACTTTATTTCGAAGAATAATTGTTCATTTTGAATGAATTTATGCATAATTAATCATTACGAAATGATGGACTTTATTTCGAAGAATAATTGTTCATTTTGAATGAATTTATGCATAATTAATCATTACGAAATGATGGACTTTATTTCGAAGAATAGTTGTTCATTTTGAATGAATTTATGCATAATTAATCATTACGAAATGATGGACTTTATTTCGAAGAATAGTTGTTCATTTTGAATGAATTTATGCATAATTAATCATTACGAAATGATGGACTTTATTTCGAAGAATAGTTGTTCATTTTGAATGAATTTATGCATAATTAATCATTACGAAATTTCCCCAAATTTCTCCAAATGAATACTACCAGATTACACAGACGCGTAACGAATGACAAATTTCAACAAACTTCCACGAATGGGCAGCCTGTTATCTCCTGACGTGTTACCCATTCGAAAACCAGCTTGTCGTCTTCTAACTCAAAGGGCCCACTGTTTTCCTTCCCCTAAAAACACAGTCACAATTTATCTTTTGTGTCAGATCATGATTTTTCTTGTAAATGTGTTTTAACATATGCATCAAACAGATTTTACTTCTTTTGACAATTAATAAAAAGCATTTAAAATACTTAAAAACAAAAACAAATGATCCAGGTATGGAAGAAAAGTAACTTTTATTGCCTTTGGTAACATTTATTTATTGTATATTTGTTTTTTTATCTGTCGTTAAAAATGCCAGAAAAAGTTAAATTGTGTTGTAGAATTAAAAGAAGAAAAATATCCATGTTTGTAAATGCCTCCTTTATATTAAAAAAAATGGCGCTTCTTTAGTTTAGCTGTGAATCAGAAATCAATTTTGAAGACCATTCGAAAACCAGCTTGTCGTCTTCTAACTCAAAGGGTCCACTGTTTTCCTTCCCCTAAAACACAGACCAGACTAGTCAAATCGACAATTTATCTTTTGTGTCAGCTCATGATTTTTCTTGTAAATGTGTTTTAACATATGCATCAAACAGATTTTACTTCTGTTAAAAAGAATCCACATAGTTCACTCTGATGGATCATTTTAGGATTCAAACAGTTCATTAAAGTGCAATTTGGACATCTCCTGTGTTGGTTAACTGGGTATGTTCGGCAGGTAATTTTTAAAGTTCTTTTTCATGATCCAAGTGACGCCTATGTTGCCTGTACATAAATTGATCTCTCTTTTGGTTCATTTTACTTCAGTCGAAGTTCTCAGAAAACAAGGGACCCTTTCTTGGGGATAACACTTGATCTCTATATGAGGTACATAGAAGAGGACTTTAATCGAATATCTATCTCTCACACGTTTAGTTATAGTCCAGGCAAAATAAGGTTCGACTTGGAACAAATTGCAACAGAATTTTTTTCACCACCAGGCATTCCCATGAGGTGTCTAGAACATCATACTAAAAGTCCTAAGAAATCAACGTTGAGGAAATATGTCTAATTTGCATAAATCCAAGATGGCCGCCAATTTTCGATAATTTGCCATATCTTTGCATTTAGATGTCATAATTGAGTGATTTGAAGTGCTAAAATCGGATTTTTGAACACAAGGATTTACGTGGAGTAGGTTACATTTTTATTGGATAAAGAATTTATAGCCAAAAATCCACAAGTTGGGCCCTAAAATGTGCTATATTGCCTGGACTATTAGTAATGAAGTTAAGAACATTAATTTTCCTCTAATTATACTATTATGTTATAGTATATCTTTCTTGTGGTCTCTTCGTCTTACCGGATTATAATATAACTTACACTTTCTCTGTCAGTACGTATTTTAGATTAATTAGCAGATTAATTATTCCTCGTGTGGGTAGATCATACGGAAAAGATCTTATTTTGGCTTCGAATACTATGTTATTTGAATATTTGGTCAGAGTTAACTGTTGGGTTAAGTATCCTCATGTCAGGTTGTCCTGACAAACCCTTTTTAAAGAAAAACAGAAGTCTAACCCAAACCCCTTTATAGAAAAACAGCATTCAGACTTTCTGTATTGTTTTCATTTTACTTCAGTGGAAGTTCTCAGAAATCAAGGGGCCCCTTCTTGCAGTTAAAACTTGATCCCTATATGAGATACATAGATATTCGAATATACAAAATCAAAGGTAAGGGTTGTCTCTCTCTTAGTGAAGAATTCTTTTATGTATCAGGATGTTTTCTCTATCGGTTCTTTTAGGCATCGTGGTAGTGTTTTAATTTCAAGGAATTTATTTGCGAGGATCTTCAAGTGAAGAATTATTCTATGTATCAGGATGTTTTCTCTATCGGTTCTTTCGGGCATCGTGGTAGTGTTTCAATTTCAAGGAATTTATTTGCTAGGATCTTCAAGTTAAGAATTATTCTATGTATCAGGATGTTTTCTCTATCGGTTCTTTCGGGCATCGTGGTAGTGTTTCAATTTCAAGGAATTTATTTGCGAGGATCTTCAAGTGAAGAATTATTCTATGTATCAGGATGTTTTCTCTATCGGTTCTTTCGGGCATCCTGGTAGTGTTTCAATTTCAAGGAATTTATTTGCGAGGATCTTCAAGTGAAGAATTATTCTATGTATCAGGATGTTTTCTCTATCGGTTCTTTCGGGCATCGTGGTAGTGTTTCAATTTCAAGGAATTTATTTGCGAGGATCTTCAAGTGAAGAATTATTCTATGTATCAGGATGTTTTCTCTATCGGTTCTTTCAGGCATCGTGGTAGTGTTTCAATTTCAAGGAATTTATTTGCGAGGATCTTCAAGTGAAGAATTATTCTATGTATCAGGATGTTTTCTCTATCGGTTCTTTCGGGCATCCTGGTAGTGTTTCAATTTCAAGGAATTTATTTGCGAGGATCTTCAAGTGAAGAATCATTCTATGTATCAGGATGTTTTCTCTATCGGTTCTTTCGGGCATCGTGGTAGTGTTTCAATTTCAAGGAATTTATTTGCGAGGATCTTCAAGTGAAGAATTATTCTATGTATCAGGATGTTTTCTCTATCGGTTCTTTCGGGCATCGTGGTAGTGTTTCAATTTCAAGGAATTTATTTGCGAGGATCTTCAAGTAAAGAATTATTCTATGTATCAGGATGTTTTATCTATCGGTTATTTCGGGCATCGTGGTAGTGTTTCAATTTCAAGGAATATATTTGCGACGATCTTCAAGTGAAGAATTATTCTATGTATCAGGATGTTTTCTCTATCGGTTCTTTCGGGCATCGTGGTAGTGTTTCAATTTCAAAGAATTTATTTGCGAGGATCTTCAAGTGAAGAATTATTCTATGTATCAGGATGTTTTCTCTATCGGTTCTTTCAGGCATCCTGGTAGTGTTTCAATTTCAAGGAATTTATTTGCGAGGATCTTCAAGTGAAGAATTATTCTATTTATCAGGATGTTTTCTCTATCGGTTCTTTCGGGCATCCTGGTAGTGTTTCAATTTCAAGGAATTTATTTGCGAGGATCTTCAAGTGAAGAATTATTCTATGTATCAGGATGTTTTCTCTATCGGTTCTTTCGGGCATCGTGGTAGTGTTTCAATTTCAAGGAATTTATTTGCGACGATCTTCAAGTGAAGAATTATTCTATGTATCAGGATGTTTTCTCTATCGGTTCTTTCGGGCATCGTGGTAGTGTTTCAATTTCAAGGAATTTATTTGCGTGGGTCTTCAAGTGAAGAATTATTCTATGTATCAGGATGTTTTCTCTATCGGTTCTTTCGGGCATCGTGGTAGTGTTTCAATTTCAAGGAATTTATTTGCGAGGATCTTCAAGTGAAGAATTATTCTATGTATCAGGATGTTTTCTCTATCGGTTCTTTCGGGCATCCTGGTAGTGTTTCAATTTCAAGGAATTTATTTGCGAGGATCTTCAAGTGAAGAATTATTCTATGTATCAGGATGTTTTCTCTATCGGTTCTTTCGGGCATCGTGGTAGTGTTTCAATTTCAAGGAATTTATTTGCGACGATCTTCAAGTGAAGAATTATTCTATGTATCAGGATGTTTTCTCTATCGGTTCTTTCGGGCATCGTGGTAGTGTTTCAATTTCAAGGAATTTATTTGCGTGGGTCTTCAAGTGAAGAATTATTCTATGTATCAGGATGTTTTCTCTATCGGTTCTTTCGGGCATCGTGGTAGTGTTTCAATTTCAAGGAATTTATTTGCAGGAATCTTCAAGTGAAGAATTATTCTATGTATCAGGATGTTTTCTCTATCGGTTCTTTCGGGCATCCTGGTTGTGTTTCAATTTCAAGGAATTTATTTGCGAGGATCTTCAAGTGAAGAATTATTCTATGTATCAGGATGTTTTCTCTATCGGTTCTTTCGGGCATCCTGGTAGTGTTTCAATTTCAAGGAATTTATTTGCGAGGATCTTCAAGTGAAGAATTATTCTATGTATCAGGATGTTTTCTCTATCGGTTCTTTCAGGCATCGTGGTAGTGTTTCAATTTCAAGGAATTTATTTGCGAAGATCTTCAAGTGAAGAATTATTCTATGTGGCAGGATGTTTTCTCTATCGGTTCTTTCGGGCATCGTGGTAGTGTTTCAATTTCAAGGAATTTATTTGCGAGGATCTTCAAGTGAAGAATTATTCTATGTGGCAGGATGTTTTCTCTATCGGTTCTTTCGGGCATCGTGGTAGTGTTTCAATTTCAAGGAATTTATTTGCGAGGATTTTCAAGTGAAGAATTATTCTATGTATCAGGATGTTTTCTCTATCGGTTCTTTCGGGCATCGTGGTAGTGTTTCAATTTCAAGGAATTTATTTGCGAGGATCTTCAAGTGAAGAATTATTCTATGTATCAGGATGTTTTCTCTATCGGTTCTTTCGGGCATCCTGGTAGTGTTTCAATTTCAAGGAATTTATTTGCGAGGATCTTCAAGTGAAGAATTATTCTATGTATCAGGATGTTTTCTCTATCGGTTCTTTCGGGCATCGTGGTAGTGGTTTAATTTCAAGGAATTTATTTGCGAGGATCTTCAAGTGACGAATTATTCTATGTATCAGGATGTTTTCTCTATCGGTTCTTTTGGCCATCGTGGTAGTGTTTCAATTTCAAATAATTATTTGCAAAGATCTTCAAGTGAAGAATTATTCTATGTATCAGGATGTTTTCTCTATCGGTTCTTTCGGGCATCCTGGTAGTGTTTCAATTTCAAGGAATTTATTTGCGACGATCTTCAAGTGAAGAATTATTCTATGTATCAGGATGTTTTCTCTATCGGTTCTTTCGGGCATCCTGGTAGTGTTTCAATTTCAAGGAATTTATTTGCGAGGATCTTCAAGTAAAGAATTCTTCTATGTATCAGGATGTTTTCTCTATCGGTTCTTTCGGGCATCGTGGTAGTGTTTCAATTTCAAGGAATTTATTTGCGAGGATCTTCAAGTGAAGAATTATTCTATGTATCAGGATGTTTTCTCTATCGGTTCTTTCGGGCATCGTGGTAGTGTTTCAATTTCAAGGAATTTATTTGCGAGGATCTTCAAGTAAAGAATACTTCTATGTATCAGGATGTTTTCTCTATCGGTTCTTTTGGGCATCGTGGTAGTGTTTCAATTTCAAGGAATTTATTTGCGAGGATCTTCAAGTGAAGAATTATTCTATGTATCAGGATGTTTTCTCTATCGGTTCTTTCGGGCATCGTGGTAGTGTTTCAATTTCAAGGAATTTATTTGCGACGATCTTCAAGTGAAGAATTATTCTATGTATCAGGATGTTTTCTCTATCGGTTCTTTCGGGCATCGTGGTAGTGTTTCAATTTCAAGGAATTTATTTGCGTGGGTCTTCAAGTGAAGAATTATTCTATGTATCAGGATGTTTTCTCTATCGGTTCTTTCGGGCATCGTGGTAGTGTTTCAATTTCAAGGAATTTATTTGCAGGAATCTTCAAGTGAAGAATTATTCTATGTATCAGGATGTTTTCTCTATCGGTTCTTTCGGGCATCCTGGTTGTGTTTCAATTTCAAGGAATTTATTTGCGAGGATCTTCAAGTGAAGAATTATTCTATGTATCAGGATGTTTTCTCTATCGGTTCTTTCGGGCATCCTGGTAGTGTTTCAATTTCAAGGAATTTATTTGCGAGGATCTTCAAGTGAAGAATTATTCTATGTATCAGGATGTTTTCTCTATCGGTTCTTTCAGACATCGTGGTAGTGTTTCAATTTCAAGGAATTTATTTGCGAAGATCTTCAAGTGAAGAATTATTCTATGTGGCAGGATGTTTTCTCTATCGGTTCTTTCGGGCATCGTGGTAGTGTTTCAATTTCAAGGAATTTATTTGCGAGGATCTTCAAGTGAAGAATTATTCTATGTAGCAGGATGTTTTCTCTATCGGTTCTTTCGGGCATCGTGGTAGTGTTTCAATTTCAAGGAATTTATTTGCGAGGATCTTCAAGTGAAGAATCATTCTATGTATCAGGATGTTTTCTCTATCGGTTCTTTCGGGCATCGTGGTAGTGTTTCAATTTCAAGGAATTTATTTGCGAGGATCTTCAAGTGAAGAATTATTCTATGTATCAGGATGTTTTCTCTATCGGTTCTTTCGGGCATCCTGGTAGTGTTTCAATTTCAAGGAATTTATTTGCGACGATCTTCAAGTGAAGAATTATTCTATGTATCAGGATGTTTTCTCTATCGGTTCTTTCGGGCATCGTGGTAGTGGTTCAATTTCAAGGAATTTATTTGCGAGGATCTTCAAGTGACGAATTATTCTATGTATCAGGATGTTTTCTCTATCGGTTCTTTTGGCCATCGTGGTAGTGTTTCAATTTCAAGGAATTATTTGCAAAGATCTTCAAGTGAAGAATTATTCTATGTATCAGGATGTTTTCTCTATCGGTTCTTTCGGGCATCGTGGTAGTGTTTCAATTTCAAGGAATTTATTTGCGAGGATCTTCAAGTAAAGAATACTTCTATGTATCAGGATGTTTTCTCTATCGGTTCTTTTGGGCATCGTGGTAGTGTTTCAATTTCAAGGAATTTATTTGCGAGGATCTTCAAGTGAAGAATTATTCTATGTATCAGGATGTTTTCTCTATCGGTTCTTTCGGGCATCGTGGTAGTGTTTCAATTTCAAGGAATTTATTTGCGAGGATCTTCAAGTGAAGAATTATTCTATGTATAAGGATGTTTTCTCTATCGGTTCTTTCGGGCATCGTGGTAGTGTTTCAATTTCAAGGAATTTATTTGCGAGGGTCTTCAAGTGAAGAATTATTCTATGTATCAGGATGTTTTCTCTATCGGTTCTTTCGGGCATCGTGGTAGTGTTTCAATTTCAAAGAATTTATTTGCGAGGGTCTTCAAGTGAAGAATTATTCTATGTATCAGGATGTTTTCTCTATCGGTTCTTTCGGGCATCGTGGTAGTGTTTCAATTTCAAGGAATTTATTTGCGAGGATCTTCAAGTGAAGAATTATTCTATGTATCAGGATGTTTTCTCAATCGGTTCTTTCGGGCATCGTGGTAGTGTTTCAATTTCAAGGAATTTATTTGCGAGGGTCTTCAAGTGAAGAATTATTCTATGTATCAGGATGTTTTCTCTATCGGTTCTTTCGGGCATCGTGGTAGTGTTTCAATTTCAAGGAATTTATTTGCAGGAATCTTCAAGTGAAGAATTATTCTATGTATCAGGATGTTTTCTCTATCGGTTCTTTCAGGCATCGTGGTAGTGTTTCAATTTCAAGGAATTTATTTGCGAGGATCTTCAAGTGAAGAATTATTCTATGTATCAGGATGTTTTCTCTATCGGTTCTTTTGGGCATCGGAGTAGTGTTTCAATTTCAAGGAATTTATTTGCGAGGATCTTCAAGTGAAGAATTATTCTATGTATCAGGATGTTTTCTCTATCGGTTCTTTCGGGCATCCTGGTAGTGTTTCAATTTCAAGGAATTTATTTGCGAGGATCTTCAAGTAAAGAATTCTTCTATGTATCAGGATGTTTTCTCTATCGATTCTTTCGGGCATCGTGGTAGTGTTTCAATTTCAAGGAATTTGCTTGGATGCAGGGGATTTTGGTCAATTATCTGTGTCTAGAGACTGTTAGACTTCAGGCATAGGAATAGTTCTTACAAACCTCTGTACAGAAGAACCTTAGACACTCGAGTTAAGTGTCTAGTAGGCATTCAAGTTCAGCATTTTATCCATTTGTTTCATTTTAATCAGTCAAAGTTCTCAGACATCAAGGACTCCCTTCCTGGGGCTAACATTTGATCTTAAAATGCAATACATAGATATTCGAATATTCTATTAAAGTTCTCCTTTATTTCTCAAACGTTTAGTTAGTAAAGAAGTTAAGAATATTAATTTTCCTCCCCCCAATTGACCAGATAACTATGTTATAGTATATTTTTCCTTTGATCTCTTGATCTTACCTGATTCCAGGACAAGAATTCATCTAGTCTGGTGGAGTATCCAACTAAGTGCTGTTACTTGAGGTAACATTACTTGGAGAAGATGAACCATTCCTTATATGAGCTAATGTATAGCCACGTCGAGGGGATCTTATTTGCGCTTCGAATACTATGTTATTTTTACTATGTTATTTTTACTATGTTATTTTTACTATGTTATTTTCAATATTTGGTCATGGTTTACTTGTAGGGGAAAGTATCTTCATGCCAGGTTATCCTGACAAACCCTTGTACAGAGAGACCAGAGACACTCGTGGATGGTATTTAGTAGGTAATTCAAACTGTGTGGTTCACAATAATCTTTTCTCTTGTTTGCTTATATTTTGCAACAGATTGGAAAAAACTTTGAAAAAATATTAAACAAGAATAGTGTTTCTCACACATTTGTTTGCATGTTACAAACTTAACATGAATATGGTTTCTCACATTTGTTTGCATGTCACAAACTTAACATGAATAGTGTTTCTCACAGTTGTTTGCATGTTACAAACTTAACATGAATATGGTTTCTCACATTTGTTTGCATTTCCATCTGGTATGTGTTCAAATCAGATGTGGCATATGTGTAAGTGAACCACACATCATATCGTTTTCTCTCATGGATGCGTTCGCCTGCATTGCAACATTTACTGTTTAATGGTAATACTTTATGGTCTCTAATATTGGATTTGTTTGAAAAGGAAGAGCCACATACTTGACAATATGATGGTTTTTATGTGCTTCAACATTGTGTATCTGTGTAAAAGGTAAGAGCGATATACTTCACAAGAATATTGTTTTGTTTACAGTACTTCGAAATACAAGACACACATTGTTAACAAGACTATGGTTTCTGTCCGTTATGCATTTTCATATGACGCAACATACTTTGTTTTCTTGTAAAAGAAGACCTGCATACGTCACAAGAATATGGTTTCTCTCCAGTATGCAATCGCATATGTTGCAACATATTTTGTTTCAGTGTATATGAACAGCCACATATTTCACAAGGATATGGTTTCTCTCCAGTATGTGTTCGCATATGAATAACCACACTGTGTTTATTTGTAAAAGAAGAGCCACATACTTTACAAGAATATGGTTTCTCTCCTGTATGCGTTCGCATATGTAGCAATATACTGTGTTTCCTTGTAAAAGAAGAGCCACATACTTCACAAGAATATGGTTTCTCTCCAGTATGCGTTCGCATATGTCGCAACATACTTTGTTTCATTGTAAAAGAAGATGCACATACTTCACAAGAATATGGTTTCTCTCCAATATGTGTTCGCATATGTTTCAACATATGTCTTTTTATTGTAAAAGAAGAGCCACATATTTCACAGTAATATGGTTTCTCTCCAGTATGCGTTCGCATATGTATAACCAAACTGTGTTGATATGTAAAGGCAGAGCTACATTCTTCACAAGAATATGGTTTCTCTCCAGTATGTGTTCGCATATGTTGCAACATACTTTGTTTCTGTGTAAAAGAAGAGCCACATATTTCACAAGAATATGGTTTCTCTCCAGTATGTGTTTGCATATGTCGCAACATATGTGCTTTTTCTGTAAAAGAGTACCCACATATTTCACAGGAATATGGTTTCTCTCCAGTGTGTGTTGGCATGTGTCGCAGCATATGTGATTTCTGTGTAAACGAAGAGCCACATATTTTACAAGAATATGGTTTCTCTCCTGTGTGTATTTTCATGTGTCGCAAAATATGTGATTTCTGTGTAAAAGAAGAGCCACATACTTCACAAGAATATGGTTTCTTCCCAGTATGTGTTCGCATATGAACAGCCACATTGTGTTTACTTTTAAAGGAAGAACCACATACCTTACAAGAATATAAGTCCTCTCCTGTATCAGATTTATAGTTCATTTTCGAGGTCGAAATATGGGAAATTTTAGTACAATTTGTCTATCTGCATTTTTCCATATTGTGCTTTTTGTGCAAGAAATGGTATGAATTATGAAAAATTAGATTTATTTTTTCAATTTTTTATGAATTTAAAATTCAGTAGATCGCTGAAGGGGGTAATTGACTGATATTTTTTATGATTGAGTGAAAATATTCTTTTTAACTGCAATTGATAATATATATTAATATAAGACTGTAAATCTAATTATTTGAAATTGGGTAGGACTGAAATTCTGTCCATGCAGAACATAGTAATATATTTAGATAATGTTTATACATCTTATCCAGATGATTTTTTAAAAATAACATAATGTATAGAGATTCTCATCTGATAATTTAGCTATAATTTAGCTTCTTTTTTTGTAAATAACATAATGTATAGAGATTCTCAGAATTCAGTCCAACGTAAATCATTAATATTTTGTAGATTATTCTACAAAACTGAACAGTTTTCATCTGATAATTTAGCTATAATTTGGCTATAATTTAGCTTTTTCCATTAGCAGTGTTTTCATCTGATAATTTAGCTATAATTTAGCTTTTTCCACTAGCAGTATGTGTTTTCATCTGATAATTTAGCTATAATTTAGCTTTTACCATTAGCAGTGTTTTCATCTGATAATTTAGCTATAATTTAGCTTTTTCCACTAGCAGTATGTGTTTTCATCTGATAATTTAGCTATAATTTAGCTTTTTCCACTAGCAGTACGTGTTTTCATCTGATAATTTAGCTATAATTTAGCTTTTTCCACTAGCAGTATGTGTTTTCATCTGATAATTTAGCTATAATTTAGCTTTTTCCATTAGCAGTGTTTTCATCTGATAATTTAGCTATAATTTAGCTTTTTCCACTAGCAATATGTGTTTTCATCTGATAATTTAGCTATAATTTAGCTTTTTCCACTAGCAGTATGTGTTTTCATCTGATAATTTAGCTATAATTTAGCTTTTTCCACTAGCAGTATGTGTTTTCATCTGATAATTTAGCTATAATTAAGCTTTTTCCACTAGCAGTGTTTTCATCTGATAATTTAATATTTTGTAGATTATACTACAAAACCGACCAGTTTTCATCTGATAATTTAGCTATAAGTTGGCTATAATTTAGCTATAATTTAATTATAATTTAGCTTTTTTCCGTTAGCAGTATGTGTTTCTTTTCAAGTATTTTAGATACCTGAAATTTGACTCCATGACAAGTATTCAATTATTTAATAAGACTAGAATAAATTTATATACACTTGACAAGGAAATCTTTTTCCAATATGTTATCACAAAGTTCGATTTGATGAAAGAAAAAATTTTGTATAGTTCATAAGTGTATGATTTGTCTCGTTTTCTGCTTTTAACTCTGGGCAATTTGCATCCAGAAATTTCAAAATATATTTCCGTAAGACATTTGCATATTTCAAGTCACCAAGCCAATGTAGATCAATTCAAATCTAATAATACTTGTTCTTCTCATGAATGCTGGATATTCTGAATATATTTCAAGAAAAGGTAAACGAACGTAAATCCATTCAAATCTACATTTAGTTTTTATTTGATTATTGGAGTTTATGCGAATATAAAAAATTTAAGACACATTTCAAGAAAAGATATCAATTTTTATATATGTTTTTTGCAAACAAAATTATTATTTAAAAATATATTTCTGTAAGACATTTCCATATTTCCAGTTACCAAGCCAATGTAGATCAATTCAAATCTATTAATAGTTCCTCACCAGTATCAGATTTATAGTTCATTTCTTCAAAAAACAGTTAAAATAATTACATTCGTTTTCGACTAATGTTTTGCAATGCATGTTATAAATCCGGCAATTTGCTGGACTCATCTGACAAGACTTTGCTGTCATCTTATAAATGTTTACATATATATATACATATATACACACACACATATATATACATATATACACACACACATATATATACATATATACACACACACATATATATACATATATACACACACACATATACACACACACATATATATACATATATACACACACACATATATATACATATATACACACACACATATATATACATATATACACACACACATATACACACACACATAAATATATATATACATATATACACACACATATACACACACACATAAATATATATATACATATATACACACACACATATATATATATACATATATACACACACACATATATATATATACATATATACACACACACATATATATATATATACATATATACACACACACACATATATACATATATACACACACACACATATATACATATATACACACACACACATATATACATATATACACACACACACATATATACATATATACACACACCTATATATACATATATACACACACCTATATATACATATATACACACACCTATATATACATATATACACACACCTATATATACATATATACACACACACATATATATATATATATATACATATATACACACACACATATATATATACATACATATATATGCACACACATATATATACACACACATATATATATACATATATACACACACATATATATATATATATATATACATATATACACACACATATATATATATATATACATATATACACACACATATATATATATATATATACATATATACACACAGATATATATATGGCTCATTCCATGTCAAATCGGCAGGGGTAAAACCATGTCTGACACGGATTTTTTTCAAATTTGCTACACTTATAGATCTCCATAATAGGAATTGAATGGCACCTGTTACACATCTCAAGGTCAAGGGATTTCTGAGATATGACCTTGACCTTTTTAAAAAATGTGAATTTTTATGGAAAAGTGACCAACTTTAAAAGACGATATCTCTGTTATTTATGGGCCTACAAAGTTCATTCATATATCATTCTAAAGTACTTGGATAGATCTACCATTTTATTTGCGGATATTTTTTTCAAGGTCAAATTTTTAAAAGTTGGCCTTGACCTTGACCTTTAACCTTAATTATCTCAAAAAACGTTAGCAGGTACTACATTCCGCCATTTTGAATTTAGCCCACTTCTTTAAAACGCTTTTAGGAATGGTTCCAGTTCAAAACCCATCATGAAATTTGAAATATATACTGTCATAAGATAGACAAATGTTTTGTCAAAATTTGAAAAAAATTCAAATAACATATATACACACACATATATATATATATATATATACATATATACACACACACATATATATATATATACATATATACACACACATATATATATATATACATATATACACACACATATATATATATATACATATATACACACACATATATATATATATACATATATACACACACATATATATATATATACATATATACACACACATATATATATATATACATATATACACACACATATATATATATATATACATATATACACACACATATATATATATATATACATATATACACACACATATATATATATATACATATATACACACACATATATATATACATATATACACACACATATATATATACATATATACACACACATATATATATATATACATATATACACACACATATATATATATACATATATACACACACATATATATATATACATATATACACACACATATATATATATACATATATACACACACATATATATATATATACATATATACACACACATATATATATATATACATATATACACACACATATATATATATACATATATACACACACATATATATATATATACATATATACACACACATATATATATATATACATATATACACACACATATATATATATATACATATATACACACACATATATATATATATACATATATACACACACATATATATATATATACATATATACACACACATATATATATATACATATATACACACACATATATATATATATACATATATACACACACACATATATATATACATATATACACACACACATATATATATACATATATACACACACACATATATATATACATATATACACACATATATATATATATACATATATACATATACACACACATATATATATACATATACACACACATATATATATACATATACACACACATATATATATATACATATAAACACACACACATATATATATATATACATATGAAAGAAAAAAATTAAAAGATATATTTCAAGTAAAGATAAACGAATATGAATCCATTCAAATCTAATAATATATTTGGTTTTTATTTGATTGTTGGAGTTTTTGCAAATATAACAAAAATTTAAGATACATTTCAAGAAAAAATATCAATTTTTATACAAACAAAATTATTTTTAAGATGTTGAGCAGATGAAGAAACGGTTATCATTTAATGACCAAATTAGAGATACAGGTCAGGGTCAGGGTTAGGGTCAGGGTGCTGACACTGATTTTTACGCAAGCAAACTAAGAGAAAGGAGATGATGATGATGATCAAACATATGTACCGTGGTGGGATGGAATTTTCCATTTAGAATCAAGTTAGAGTTAGATCTGGTTTGGGTTTTTATAGTGCCCATCAAAGATCGTCTTTGGATCTATGAGACCATTGTTTACCACAGAAGTAGGTACTGCTTAACAAGAATTGGTCTGAATATGACTCGGTAAACAATGATGTTGATGGCTGTCATAAAACAAATGCCCGTCAAAGATCCACAGAAGTAGGTACTGCTTATCGAGGGCGGGATTTTGTTTGTGCATTACCTTGCAAATAATGAGGTCTATTATGCACTTTGCCATATAACCGGACAACCCAATTAAGAATGGCGATCTTGACAGTGTCGCATCTGAAACCAATATTTCTGAACAGTTGTCGCACTTTTGATTAGTTGCCTTGATTGCCACTTTTGATTAGTTGCCTTCATTGCCACTTTTGATTAGTTGCCTTCATTGCCACTTTTGATTAGTTGCCTTCATTGCCACTTTTGATTAGTTGCCTTCATTGCCACTTTTGATTAGTTGCCTTGATTGCCACTTTTGATTAGTTGCCTTGATTGCAACTTTTGATTAGTTGCCTTGATTGCAACTTTTGATTAGTTGCTTTGATTGCAACTTTTGATTAGTTGCCTTGATTGCAACTTTTGATTAGTTGCCTTCATTGCCACTTTTGATTAGTTGCCTTCATTGCCAATTTTGATTAGTTGCCTTGGGATTGGCTTGTTTTTATTTTGTAAACCAGCTTCCAGACGTCCAAACATTCGAACAATCCATTCGAACAATAGTGCCCATCAAAGACCGACTTTTGACCTATCAGACCATTGTTTACCACTGCAATACATACTGCTTAATAAGAGTGGCATTTACTCTGAATATAACTCCGTAAACAATGAGGTAAGACAACCAAATAAAACAGGCAATCTCCACGATCGTTTTGCTAGTTTATTAAGAACACGATTATTTTGTGTTCATTTGTTTGTCAAAAATTAAACTAATCCATACAGCAAACGAACATTTCTATTTACATAATATGAAACCTGGCTCAAGAGAAGTTTTCTTCCAGTACTCATATAAAATGCCTTTGCTAGTTTATTAATAACAAGATTATTTTGTGTTCATTTGTTTGGTATAAAGGACACTAATGCATACATAAAACGAACATTATATATGTGTGTGTGTATGTATATATATGTATATATATATATGTGTGTGTATATATGTATATATATATATATGTGTGTGTATATATGTATATATATATAAAAACGAAGACACTAATGCATACATCAAACGAACATTTCTATTAACATAATATGAAAGTGTCGCATCTGAAACCAACATTTCTGAATACTCTGTACAATTTCGATTAGTTTGGTACGTCAAGCCGATCTATGCAAAAGAGAATAGAAAAATTGTAAAAATTGCTGGAAGCAATTAGGAAGCAGGCAGGACATGTGTTGCAGATATCTGTCACTGCCAGTGACAGAATGAGCTGTGCGCTAAAAATGAAGAAAGACGACAAAAAAAGTGTGACTCTCCTGTTATCGGCAGCCATCTTGCCTGAAACAATTCAACAGCTTAAACGAATTGAACTTTTGACAATTAATAAAAAGCATTTAAAATACTTAAAAACAAAAACAAATGATCCAGGTATGGAAGAAAAGTAACTTTTATTGCCTTTGGTAACATTTATTTATTGTATATTTGTTTTTTAGCTGTCGTTAAAAATGCCAGAAAAAGTTAAATTGTGTTGTAGAATTAAAAGAAGAAAAATATCCGTGTTTGTAAATGCCTCCTTTATATTAAAAAAAAATGGCGCTTCTTTAGTTTAGCTGTGAATCAGAAATCAATTTTGAAGAGTTACATTGACTCATAACCCAATCAACCGGAAGTAATTCAGACTTTGAATTTTGACACTTATTTAGTTTAGGTGTGAATCAGAAATCAATTTTAAAGAGTTATGTTCACTCCTAACCCAATCAACCGGAAGTAATTCAGATTTTGAATTTTTACCATTAAAATCATAACTTTTCGTTTTATAAAGCTTTAAATTATACAAAAGAAAAATCAATGTTGACTAAATCAGACAAACGCTTCGTTTTTATGAATTTTAAAATTATTTCCTTAAAATCAATGTTGACTAAATCAGACAAACGCTTCGTTTTTATGAATTTTAAAATTATTTCCTTAAAATCAATGTTGACTGTTTGCTAAAAAAATCAAAAACTCTTCGTTTCTATAAAGTTTAAAATTATTTTCTTAAAATCAATGTTGACTGTTTGTTTGCTAAAAAAAATCAGACAAACTCTTCGTTTCTATAAAGTTTAAAATTATTTTCTTAAAATCAATGTTGACTGTTTGTTTGCTAAAAAAATCACACAAACTCGTCGTTTTTATAAAGTTTAAAATTATTTTCTTAAAATCAATGTTGACTGTTTGTTTGCTAAAAAAATCACACAAACTCGTTGTTTTTATAAATTTAAAAATTATTTTTTTTAAATCAATATTGACTGTTTGTTTGCTAAAAAAATCAGACAAACTCTTCGTTTCTATAAAGTTTAAAATTATTTTCTTAAAATCAATGTTGACTTTGTTTGCTAAAGAAAATCACACAAACTCGTCGTTTTTATAAAGTTTAAAATTATTTTCTTAAAATCAATGTTGACTGTTTGTTTGCTAAAAAAATCAGACAAACTCGTCGTTTTTATAAATTAAAAATTTTTTTTTTTTAAATCAATATTGACTGTTTGTTTGCTAAAAAAATCAGACAAACTCTTCGTTTCTATAAAGTTTAAAATTATTTTCTTAAAATCAATGTTGACTTTGTTTGCTAAAGAAAAAATCAGACAAAGTCTTCGTTTTTATAAAGTTTAAAATTATTTTTTTTTAATCAATGTTGACTGTTTGCTAAAAAAATCAGACTAACTCTTCGTTTTTATAAAGTTTAAAATTATTTGTAAAAAATCAATGTTAACTGTTTGTTTGCTAATAAAAAAATTCAGACAATGTCTTCGTTTTTATAAAGTTTAAAATTATTTTAAAAAAATCATTGTTGACTGTTTGTTTGCTAAAAATAAAATCAGACAAACTCTTCGTTTTTATAAAGTTTAAAATTATTTTCTTAAAATCAATGTTGACTGTTTGTTTGCTAAAAAAATCAGACAAAGTCTTCGTTTTTATAAAGTTTAAAATTATTTGAAAAAAATCAATGCATACTGTTTGTTTTCTAATAAAAAAATCAGACAATGTCTGCGTTTTTATAAAGTTTAAAATTATTTTTTAAAAATCATTGTTGACTGTTTGTTTGCTAAAAAATATCAGTAAAACTCTTCGTTTTTATAAAGTTTAAAATTATTTTTTTTAAATCATTGTTAACTGTTTGTTTGCTAATAAAAAAATCAGACAATGTCGTCGTTTTTATAAAGTTTAAAATTATTTTTTTTAAATCAATGCATACTGTTTGTTTGCTAAAAAATATCAGTAAAACTCTTCGTTTTTATAAAGTTTTAAATTATACAAAAAGAAATAACTGTTCTGTTGACTATTCGTTTCATAAAAGTTTACATCATCAAATAAAAAACACTTCGCTGTTATTATTGTCTGCTTCATTTTGGGATAAAAAGAACTAATTCTATATAACTTCCGCTTGATTGTCTGCCCCTGTTTTAAAAATTGAAAACAAATAAATTCTGATTCACAGCTAAACTAAAGAAGTGCTAAAAAATATACTGAACATTTCAATAAAATTCCGTAATATCTTTTAAATAACTGGGGGGGGTTGCTGAATCACTCACGTCTCCAAAAGGTTTTCTTTAATGTATGGGCGTTAGAGTACGTAATAACATCATTACAGCGGTTTTCAAATTCAGAAACGTACCAGCACACTCGAAAACAAAACAAAAAAAAACGGTGCTTGCACAGAGACGGGTACTATTGGAATTTGTTAAAGCCCCCCCCCCCCCACTAACTGATTGGCTGTTGCCATGTCCCTTAAGGGCCTCACGAATTGGCTGTCAGGCATTGCAACCCCTTTTTTCTTAGGTGTCACGTGAGCAAGCCCTTCAAAACCCTTGTATACGGCTTCCCGCCCTCTTTTGCACGACTGCTCGAGTCAAGAACACATCGACTGGTCTTCTCAGTGATACAGCCCACGACGGCATCACTGAGAATGACCTCCCGCCGATACCCGAACTCTATGCAGGCTCCTTTTCAACGACTCCACTCCAGTCAACAACACATTGGACGGTCTTCTTAGTGATACAGCCCACGACGGCATCACCGAGAATGATCTCCCGCCGTTACCAGAACTCTAAAACAGATAAGTTCTAACGAACCATGTTTTCGCAACCCAAACTCCAACCAAACCCCAAATCCCAAACCTCAAACCCATCTCTCTACCATCCTCTTTTCCATCCTCTCTATGATTTACCAATGCCTAATGAACTTTTTTGAAACTGTAAATACTCGATCCAACTTTCTCTTTCTTACTAAAATGATATGAAATTAGACCCTTGTGTTTTGTGTTCCTTCTTCAGACTTCCGTCCTATACATATCTTTGATGATTTTATCTGCACATGGTTACCCCATTCTCACGTGGGAGAATTGAACTTTATTTCAGGATTATTTTAATCCCAACAGTACATATGAAAAAAAACCGATGAAAATCGCAGTTCCAATTAAATTAACCGGAAAACTTTTTGAAATATTTATGTATCAAGCAAAAATAGGTTTGTACACCAAAAATTAGCAAAAGCTATCGAGTAGAATTATAATATGCTCCGATGAATTGGCTACTTGGGTGCCCCCTCGACGTAAATTCACTAGACTAACTCGACTCAACTAAATCTCATTCACTCACTGTGGAGGTCCCCAGATGCCGGAGAGCCTTCTACTCAAATAGCTTCTTTCCTCATGCTGCTGGCCTCTGGAACTCCCTCCCTCCCTCCTGTTTCCCCGACAGTACTGACATACAGAAATTTAAAAACTAATGTAAACAGACATCTCGCTGCGCAGATCCGAATTTAGATTGACCCCCCCAACCTTCTCCCCTTTTCTTTTTTCCCTTACGTCTACAGTGGCGGCCTGCCTTGTTTGGGGTGAACTATGTTAAAAATAAATAAATAAATAAAAATCCGTTATATCGTTTAATCGCGTTCAGCCATTGATTCGAGTTAAAAACACGAAATTCAGGGGGAGATAACTTAGTATGTCATATTAACAAGTAATAAATCGACGGCAGTCATCAAAATACGATGAAACTGATTTTTATTTTTAATAAAAATTCTACTCGATCATTTTTCCTACTTTTTGGTGAGGACACTTATTTAAATCTGCTGCGTAAGTATATAATACTGTTTTTTTTTTTGTTTTTGATGATTTAATACGGACGCTTTTCTGTACAAGCAGCCAAAAAACTATAAGAACACAAAGAAAAACGGTAAAAACGCATAATAAGGGCCGGCTGACTGGCTAGTGGGCCGTACGCAAAACCAGTTTATCCTTTTTTAGATCCAAATGTTACGAGTTTGGTGTGTTTTGGCCATAGACAATTCCGTTGTGTGAATATTCTGGAGTTCACTTATGCGGCGTCAGGCGTATCGCAGAATTGACAAACAAATACTTCGCTAAAAATATCTTCGTTTTTATAAAGTTTTAAATTATACAAAAAGAAATAACTGTTCTGTGGACTATTCGTTTCATAAAAGTTTACATCATCAAAAAAACCCATCAAATAAAAAACATCAAATAAAAAACACTTCGCTGTTATTATTGTCCGCTTCATTTTGGGATAAAAAGAACTAATTCTATATAACTTCCGCTTGATTGTCTGCCCCTGTTTTAAAAATTTAAAACAAATAAATTCTGATTCACAGCTAAACTAAAGAAGTGCTAAAAAATATACTGAACATTTCCATAAAATTCCGTAATATCTTTTAAATAACTAAGGGGGGGGGGGTACTGAATCACTCACGTCTCCAAACGGTTTTCTTTAATGTATGGGCGTTAGAGTACGTAATAACATAATTACAGCGGTTTTCAAATTCAGAAACGTACCAGCACACTCGAAAACAAAACAAAAAAAACGGTGCTTGCACAGAGACGGGTACTATTTGAATTTGTTAAAGCCCCCCCCCTCCTAACTGATTGGCTGTTGCCATGTCCCTTAAGGGCCTCACGAATTGGCTGTCAGGCATTGCAACCCCTTTTTTCTTAGGTGTCACGTGAGCAAGCCCTTCAAAACCCTTGTATACGGCTTCCCGCCCTCTTTTGCACGACTGCTCGAGTCAAGAACACATCGACTGGTCTTCTCAGTGATACAGCCCACGACGGCATCACTGAGAATGACCTCCTGCCGATACCCGAACTCTATGCAGGCTCCTTTTCAACGACTCCACTCCAGTCAACAAATACTTCGCTAAAAATGAAGAACAAACAAAAAAAAACATTTTTTAAATAAAAACAAAAAGTAAAAATGAAAAAGTGCCCTTTTTTGTTTTTGTTTTTTTTTGTTTTCAGCGAAGTGACACGAGTATTTATAAAAGTTTTGTTGCGAGAAAAGGGGACTTTTTCATTTTTGCTTTTTATTTAAAAACATTTTTTTTTGTGTGTTTGTTCTTCATTTTTAGCGAAGTATTTTTGTTTGTTTTCAATTCTGCGATACGCCTGACCCCGCATAAGTGAACTCCAGAATATTCACACAAAAAACGGCCAAAACACACCAAATTCGTGACAAAAGGCCAACTGGTTGTGCGCACGGCCCACTAGGGCCCACCAGCCAGTCAGACGGCCCTTAATATGCGTTTTTATCAAGCATTCTAAAAGCAAAAAAGAAAACCTTCAAGAAACATTATACTTACTAGTGATATCATACTGATTAGGGATGTACTTGCCAACCGAGTGATAGAACTTTCCAAGGGGAAAATTCAAGATGGTGACCAGAAAAGCAGCTTCGCAGAAAAGAACAGGGTAAGAAAAAAAATTCAAGAAATAAAGAAAACTAATTCGACAACAGTATCGGTCACTTTCAGAAATAAAAGTTAATTTAGTTTATTTTTATTTATTTAAATATTTCACTATTTTAATGGTGTCTGATGAAGGACATCATCTTAAATTCATTTTTTAATAACACAGTAATAATTTGTTAAAAATGAACTTTAAATTTTATTAAATTTTATTAAATGATAAAAAACTAAAATTTTATCAAATTTCACGTGAAATAAAAAAGATAGAAAACATCGAGCTAAGAATAAGCGAACTAATTTGGACGAAATAATCGTTTTGTATTAAAATATAGTAATTTTCATTTTTTGGTTCAATCTTTCTTGGTTATACAACAACGTTCAATTATTTGATGTTACGAGTTTTACAGCTAGATTAAAGTTTAAAATGGGACTCACGGTAAGATGATATAAAAATTATTTTAACAAAATGAATTTAATAAACATAATACTTAGTTGTCAAAGATTATTGGTGTATTGACGTGAGTCGAGGGGAAAATTCAAGATGGTGATCAGAAAAACGAGTGACGGAATTAATTACAAAACGGAAGTAATTTTATGTCACTTAGGAATTAGAAATCTCGTAATTCTTGGGGGTTCGGAATTAATTACAACCCGGAATTAATTACAACTCGAAATTAATTACAACTTGGACTTAATTTATCAATTTTATTTGTTATTCAACTAATAAATCTCATTTTATTTCTTTCATTTGCAAAATTATATTGTACGAATTTTAAAAAAAAGTTTTATTTCATTTTATCATCAAGAATTACGAGATTATAATTTTGCAAATGAAATAAATAAAATGAGATTTATTAGTTGAATAACAAATAAAATTGATAAATTAAGTCCAAGTTGTAATTAATTCCGAGTTGTAATTAATGAACTTTAAATTTTATTAAATTTTATTAAATGATAAAAAACTGAAATTTTATCAAATTTCATGTGAAATAAAAAAGATAGAAAAAATCGACCTAAGAATAAGCGAATTTGGACGAAATAATCGTTTTGTATTAAAATATAGTAATTTTCATTTTTTGGTTCAATCTTTCTTGGTTATACAACAACGTTCAATTATTTGATGTTACGAGTTTTACAGCTAGATTAAAGACTTTGAGACGATTCTAATAAAATAATTAATATACATAACGGGTATATGTTACGACGGTCAGCAGAGGCGCGAACGGGGTTCAAAAAAAGAACGAGAAAGAGTTTAAAAACATAAATTTGCAACAAGTAAAGTTGACTTATGTCTAGAATAGACATTTTTCTACTTACCTATGTAATTTGTTTGTATTTTTACGTAGTATAAATGGCTTTTTATTAGATGTTAAAAAAAATTTCTTGTTTTTTAAAACATCTAGTTTCTCAAAGAAAAATAGCGGCCAGTCCCTCTATATTATTACGTAGAGCGGCCATTTTGAATTCTTCGAAAACCGTCTGTCGAACATAAATTTCTAATAAATAGCACTCCAAACGGGTTTAAAATACAAACAAATAGCACATGCAAGTTTGAAACTAACTTTTACAGCTTACAGTTACTTTTATTTGTTGTATATTTGTTTTTTTTAGCGTTTTTACTCTGCTGAGTCTCGTAAAAGATGCCCGACGATTCTATAAAATGAACGGTCTTCGTTTACATGCAACTTGCAACGTTGATTTATTTTTGTATCAAAACCAAAGGGAATCACAATTATTCGGACGCGCCTCTGTATAAAAAAGAACCCTCAATAGCAATTCAATTCAAGTAATACTTACTTTTTGTTTGACAATTGCCTTCAAGAAAGAAACGATTCTAATATTTGTTAATTAAAACAATACGAGTTTGGCGCGTGGAAATCTACATTTAAGATGGCGGCCGGAAAATCAAGTTCGCAGAAAATTAAAACGGGTGGGAGGGGGGATTAATTTACCGAATTAATATAAACATTTCGAAACAGTCGACCTCGTATTACGGGTAAAATTATGGTAAAAGTGTAGAATAGTATCCATATTTTGTGAGCTCTGCGCATGCGTCAGAATTCATTCATAAACAGTCGTAGTGAGTCACTAAAACTAGCGCATGCGTGTTGAGCGCACAATTCAAATGTAAACAGACGAAAACGTTTTAGTTTTAAATTAAAATAAACACGTGTAATTATAAAATAAAATTGGTAATTTCAATGATTTTTACTTTATTGTGGCTTCCTGTTGCGGGAGGATTTGTTTGAAACGAAAGGTAAAGCCGGTGCAAGGTGGAAAGTGTTCCTTCGCATTCCATTACAGCTTAAGCAATTATTCAGAGTTGTTTATTTTTAAGTAAATATGCTATTATAATATTAAAAAAAAAAATTTTAAAAAAATAAAATAATAATAAAAATAATAATAATAATAATAGGCACTTCTGCATTCTTTATGAACCCGCAGCCGATTAAGAAATCGAAATTGAAGAGTTCCGTTTTTTTTTCTCCAAGTACCATTCATTCAGAATTCACCGGGAGTTGAAGTAGAATTTAGTTTTTAGAAAATGGAGTTAAATGAGTTGAATCTTCGCGACATTGGTAATTTAATGAACCAGACGCAAAAAACAATCGATTTTTTACAGGCACATCGCCATCCACAGGTGCCACAACAAATCATGTGGAAAACATGTGGCAAAAGGCCAAAATGCGTTAGAAAATAGAATGTGGCACCCACACGCAAATGGTGGAGTCTTACTTAATGGAATTTATGTGGCGGCAGAAGTTTTCTGCTAACCCCATGGAAGCCATTATAAATCAAATTGCAGAACTTTATCCTGTTCAATAAAAGAAAAAGGACAAAAAAATACAGTCCCCCCCCCAATGAAAACTTTTCATTTAGATAAAAAAAATCTCACCAAACAAAACTTTTCAACTACAATATATTTAAAAAAATAAAAGCAAAATCAATGTTGACCAAAAAATTCATTCCCCCCCACCCCAATCAAAACTTTACATTTTTATTTATAAAATTTTTAATTCATATAATAAAAAAAAACAATTGTTAATTGTTTCTTGTTACCCAAAAACAAATCAGTCTTGCATTTTTTTTAGGTTGTAAATAAGTCACTTCCGGTTGAATTACTTCCCTTTATTTTCAGTAGAAGGACAGAAAATCTGCGGGTTCATAAAGAATGCAGAAGTGCCTAATAATAGTAGTAGTAGTAGTAGTAGTAGTAGTAGTTGACGACGACAGAGGGTCGAGGAGGGAAAGCGCAAAACCAGACCTCCACTGGAAGAGCGCGGACAGCTCTGAGACCTTGGGAAGGCTTGTTGCCACTCGGGCCCCAGAGGGGACCAATGGCCCTTATCAGCGGGAAATCGTTGGTAGGTGGCTGTTGCGATTACCGCAAGGTCATCAGCGGTGATGAACGAAAAGAGGTGGAGCATACTGGAGGCCTGAGGAGACTTGTTGTCACTCAGCCTCCAGGGAATACCACAGGTTGTCGGCAGTGGGTGACCACTGACGATGACCAGTGTGATAACTCCTAGTGAGTAAATAATAATAATAATAATAAAATTTTAAATAAATAAATAAATAATACATTTTATTAATAATGTAAGTGTTTGGAATAAAACAAAAAAATATGCTGAATATAAAATTAAATACATTTGTTTAATTATTTTTTGGTTTCTTTTACGATTTTCCCAAATTGTTTTTTGGGTTTAATGAATATTTACATTGAAAAACAAAACAAAACAACATTTTATAAATCATGTAAGTGTTTGAAATAAATCAAAATGTCAGAATGAACAACCCCAAAAAAGTATTAGAAAAACACGTTTATTTTTAATTAAACTAAAATGTTTGGTTCTTGTTGCTTAAAAATCTGAAAAAAAAAATTTTCTGTCTTATCATAATAGAGAGGTAATTAAGGGGCAATAACTCTGAATTGGAATTTTGAGTCTGAATTTCTATGTATTATCTGACAAGTTTGATGTTATATTAAATTGCGATAATGGATTTGAATTTATTCAAGTTTGAAGATGTGCTGTATTTTACGTCCGAAAAAGCGAAACAAATTGATTTCTTGCAAGCCCATGGGCTTATTTCTGGAGAAGAAACCTGCAGTTGTGGGCATAATATTCAGTACAAAAAACTATTTAAATTTTCCTTGCTGAATTTCGTTCAGTGATTTCATTCATTACTAAAATCAAATTTAATCAAAATAAATTCTAAAAGTTACCATTACTGTATTCTTTTACGTTCATTTACTAATAATTAATTTCCAGATAATTACTTTCGATGTAATATCAGCAGTTGAATAGAGTTATTGCCCCTTAATTACCTCTCTATTATGATAAGACAGAAAAAATTTTTTTTCAGATTTTTAAGCAACAAGAACCAAATGTTTTCGTCTGTTTATATTTGAATTGTGCGCTCAACACGCATGCGCTTAGTTTTAGTGACTAACTACGACTGTTTATGAATGAATTCTGACGCATGCGCAGAGCTCACAAAATATGGATACTATTCTACACTTTTACCAAAAATTATTACTATTTTGGCATAGGTGAAGAACGAGCGACTGTAAGCGCAGTTTCTGCGGCGCTGCTACGGTGTCAGACCGCGATCCGTACCCGATAATAAACTTCGTAGATAACCACTTCCGGTATTCTATAGTTTAATTTTCTATATTCTGTAGTTTAAGTTTCTCTGTATTTTCTCTAAATATGATCATGAATAATATCGAAAAAGACAAGTTCAGGTCTTATTTACTCCTCCCCATGAGTTAGGCACAAGGCCAGTTTTATCTTACTCCCACAAGTAAGATCTGACCCAAGATCGGGTCGAGAAAGTGGGGTTTGAAAAGCCAGCGCTCGAGAGGTGAGCACTCTGGCCATTTAAAAATTGCCTGGGCAGCCCCGTCGGCATTCCCCGGTAGGGGCGCCTCAGACAGTAAGCAATAAACTTACTCCTCCCCAAAGAGGGGAGGCAAAGCCTGGGAGGGTGGACCTCCTAGAACTGCACAGGACAGGCGTGCAGTATCCATCGGAACAGATACTACACTTTGATCTTAGCCAAAAGGCGTTATTTAACCCCTACCCACAATAGAAATATGTGACACAAGGTCGGAAAGTGGGATTTGAAAAGCCAGCGCCCGAGAAGGTGAGCACTATGGCCATTAAAAATTGCCTGGGCAGCCCCGTCGGCATTCCCCGGTAGGGGCGCCTCAGACAGTAAGCAATTAACTTACTCCTCCCCAAAGAGGGGAGGTAAAGCCTGGGAGGGTGGACCTCCTAGAACTGCACAGGACAGATCAGACCCATAGACCGGCGGAAATCAAGCCCCGAAGGCCAAGACAATACCGATCTATGAAGTGCAGTATCCATCGGAACAGATACTACACTTTGATCTTAGCCAAAAGGCCAACGAATCAGGTCGATGCGAGGTACAACTGCAGCACATTTCAACAGCTGCAGGAGTTTCTCTGGCGTCGCCAATTAAAAATAAATTACTTCGGCCATATGATATATGCGATCCGACAGTACTATGATTTCGGAAACATTCTTATTTTTCCCAAATAAAATAAAATAACCTATTTTATTATTTTCCCTCCCCTAAATAAAAAATATTTCATTGCATTTTATTTTATTTTATTTTTTTTTTTTTTTTGTCTGGTGCTTCGAATAGGCGTGTTCAGGCTTGCTGGTTGTTCAACTCGCCCTGGCTGATGTGAGGATCCTGTGAGACAAAGGAACCGCACCAGCATGTGCTTGCATGTGCACGATAGAATTGGTGTCGGCTTGCCTGCACGCCGTGTATCCGACAATTTGGGGTTGGTCCGGGATATTAGCGAGGTAGGCATCAAGAGAGCGCTTAAATTGTTCCACAGCAGCATTTTTTATATCCCGAATACACCTAGGCATGGCATTGAAGAGTTGTGACCCCTGTACAGGTAAGCTCGTTTCAAAAATGGTTCGTATTTTCCCACCAGTTTTTAGCGAGGGAACAATACGAAAAAAAATTTTGCGAAAAAAAATTCAAACTAATCTGTGATTATTTATTTTTCTCAAATAAATTATCTTATCTTCTTATATATAAAGTAGAGACGTTTTTTCCCCTGTACCTTCGCGTCGAATAGGAAAATAAACTCGAACTCAATCGGTTACTACAATCACTACAACATCAAGCTTATTCGCTCGAGCGTGTTCTTAGCAAACACTAGACTCTTACATCCACCTCTGGCAAATTATTACTTTCGTTCCTCACTCAGTCACTCTCCCCAAACCAGACACCATACAGGTAGTAGCAAGAACATTTCTCTCTAACATTTTACTCCTCCCACGCTACCAGTCTACACCGGGTACAACTACACAACGGATACTTTCACACAATTTACACCTTATTATTTACGTTAAATCTGCCTTCACCTCACCACACAGTAGCATACGTTGCACAGAAAATATAACAGACGCTCCCTTCGATACATCTGACTATGTCACTTCCGCCAAATAAGATAAAGGATTCTACTCTAAGCCTCAACCAGCAACTACAAATCACGAAACGCCTGCCAGATTCACTACCCTTAAACAATTATACCGATTCCTTTTTTCTTTAATATCTATTTTACATTTTCTACTTGTGAAACCCTTTGAAGGAGGACATATGCTTGATGTACACGTTTTCATTATTTTTACCAACCATTCGGGCTTTATTGAAGCTTTCTTTTTAAGTGATATCATTGCTTGAAGATGTGTAAATGTCAAAGAGATGATTTGTCATCTTTTAACAGATCCATGACATCAAAGAATAACACCACACACCATATTTGATTCGAGGAAGGAAAGTTCAATGCTCTTATGTTCGGCAATTTTTCAGATAGTGATTAGAGTTTGGGTTAGTGTTAGGGTTAGTGTTAGGGTTAGGGTTAGTGTTAGGGTTAGTGTTAGGGTTAGGGTTAGGGTTAGGGTTAGTGTTAGGGTTAGGGTTAGTGTTAGGATTAGAGTTAGGGTTAGGGTTAGGGTTAGGGTTAGGGTTAGGGTTAGTGTTAGGGTTAGGGTTAGTGTTAGGATTAGGGTTAGAGTTACGGTTAGGGTTAGTGTTATGGGTTAGGGTTAGTGTTAGGGTTAAGGTTAGTGTTAGAGTTAATGTTAGGGTTAGGGTTTTTCAGATGGGGGTATGATCCTTTGTTTTATTTGGATTATGCCGACTACTATTTTCATCTCGGTTCTCATACTCACAACGTTTCGGCCGAAGTAAACTCCGACCTCTTCAGTGCATTTTTTCGTAATTGGGAATCTTTATGTCAAACTAGGAAACTTGCAGGAAATTTCGAACTTTTGTTCTGCTATTTCCGTTATACATTTATCTTCTTCACTTCTTAAAATTGCTGCTACATTACTACCGTAATATGTTCAGAAAAAAAAAACGGTTACAGATTAAGCGATTGACATTCCATTATTCTTCCTACGTAGTATTTTCACGTTAGCGAATAACAGATTACATTAAACTGAACACAATGACAATCGCAAATTTATTCACCTTCATTGTACTAATAAATACATTAGTACACTTCTGACAGAAAGTACAACATTTCTTATTCGATTTAATATGTATTACTTACTTTTCCATTAGTTTACTCTTCGCAAGCCTCAATCAGAAAAAAAACGGTTACAGATTAAGCGATTGACATTCCATTATTCTTCCTACGTAGTATTTTCACGTTAGCGAATAACAGATTACATTAAACTGAACACAATGACAATCGCAAATTTATTCACCTTCATTGTACTAATAAATACATTAGTACACTTCTGACAGAAAGTACAACGTTTCTTATTCGATTTAATATGTATTACTTACTTTTCCATTAGTTTACTCTTCGCAAGCCTCAATCAGATCAGTTTACATTAGTAACAAGTTGAGAAATACTGGTGGTGGCACATTACGAACTACAGCCACTTGCATATATAACTACAGTTCAATTTATTTTGCACAAAGAATACACATCAAACATAGTATATTACATACTAAACAATATTCCAAATAACTTTTATGTTTCTGCAGGGGTGGGGGGAAGCCTCAGTTTACACGTATTTTTCACTTTTTTCCTTATTTCACGTACCGAACACCGATTACATAATACAAAAATGAAAAAATGTCAACTCTAAAATATAAGATAAAAAAATTTAAGTTTTCCTTATGTTACGAAATATACAACTCAAGAATCAATATATACCAATAATTATACCTATCACTTACTTTAAAAACAAACATGTGACTTCTACACTATTTGAACCGAACTGTTTTTTTTTCATTCGTTAATAAAATAAGCAAATACTTTTTACACATGGGATTTCAGTTACACACTATGAGAAGAAAAAAAATTCAAAAGAACAGATCCTTGAATTTTATTGTAATAAATAAGGATACTTCTGGATTTCAAACATCAATTGGAAGACTTCCATTCATTCCACCGAGTGCCAGACTGAATGTTTAATTTTAAATTATAAATTTTCGTTTTCAACGATCACTATTGACTCTTCCGATAGAATTTTAATTCATACAATAAAAAAAATCACTGTTGACTATTATGAGAAATTTTTCAATCATACAATAAATAAATCAATGACTATTCATGAAAATTATACATTTTCGTTTTAAAAATCACTGTTGCCTACTTTGCGAAAGTTTTACTTCATACAATAACAAAAAAACATTTACATTGTTTGTATAAGTTAATAAATTAAAAAAAACACTTTGTCGAAATCGATTAACTTCTTTGGGAAGAATTCCCTCACCATTAACTACTTTGAGACAAGTAACAAAACAAACAAACCGATTAGATACATTTTTTAAGAAAGATAACAAACCACCGCGCTTACAGATTAGATGAATATCATTCCGTTATTCTTCTTTCGTAACAATTCACAGTAATCGAATAACGGATTACATTAATCCGACCACCTTCACAATCGAAAACATGCTACGATACGAACACAACCAGTGCCCAGTTATTCACCTTCATTGTAAAAAAAATTGAATAATTCTGATATTTCATATTATAATAATTTAAAAAAAAATTCAACTCTAACAATTAATAAAAACATTTACGTTTTCCTTATTTACATAAAGTTAAAACAACTTCATTCCAACGAGTCAACCTGAAATGCCAGACTGAATTTTTCATTTTAAATTATAAATTTTCGTTTTAAACGATCACTATTGACTATTTTGCTAGAATTTTAAGTCCCCCGTGCTACCGTGTTGACAAATGGTTTAACATTAAAAAAAAATCGTTTTAGTAGAATGGGATCGAACGCCAAAAACTGTAACGTCGTAACCACTAACCCACCGATGGGGAATATAATATTAATATGAAAATTAATAGAGTTAATCGAAGCCTGTCCGATATATACTGAAAGCAATTTACTTTGATTTCACCAGAATTTTTATTTTTATTTTTTTACAAACACCGGCTCTGTTTGTGATAAGGGCCCTTGGAAAATTAAAGAGGACTACAGAGCCCCATTAAAATCCCACCCCAATTACCTTTGCATATACATTCCATTTTCTTTGGCTGAAAAGAAAAATGGAAAATGAGCACCACTGAAACACACAAATATAATTAATGTAGGCTGCAGAGCATTACAAATTGTATTCGGATGGGGGGGGGGAGCACTAAAATTACGATTATATGCTTATTTTTAATAATGAAGACTATTCTCTAATTTTTTTTCATGACTGCGATTGAGTCACGTGAGCCAAATGCCGATGGCGACCGGGAAAAGTGCTGCCTGTTTTATGTTACGATTCACTTTCTGGCGAGCAAATGTACGGTCCACCATGTGTAGGGGGGGGCATAACAATAAGTAAAAAAAAAATGTTTTCTTATAACATTACATGCAGACAATCCTCTTTACTTTTAATTGCTTGCTATTGTTTAATTTGAGTCGGGTAAACCAAATCCTTGATTGTGCTTGGTGGCAGTAAGTGGCGGCGACAAAAACTGCTGCCCTCATGTCATACCATACATGTACACTGTTGAGTGGCAGAAAAGAGGATAAAAATTGAGATCCTCTGACATAGATTCAGTTATCAGTGCGGAAATTCCAGATCCAGTGGCAGATCCGGTTTTACTTTATTTCATTAGGCACCATATGATTCATGGACCATGTGGAAACATAAACAGATGTTCACTCTGTCTCAAAGATGGACACTGCAGTAAGAGATATCCCAGACACTTCTTGAGTGAAACTCAATCGGATACAAATGGCTACCCACAATATCGACGACTATCTCCTTTAGCTGGAGGTTTTCAGACATTCAGAGATGCATGTAGTGCACATGGACTACTTGAGGATGATAACCACTGGGATGCTACATTGCAGGAAGCATCTATATCTGAATCTGCAGACAATTTGAGACATTTGTTTGCCATCATGTTGACATCATGTGCAGTGTCTCATTCAAAACGACTTTTGGTTGCACACAAAGAAGCTTTTAGTGAAGATTTCCTTCTTAGGAAACACAATCAACAGCCTGAAAGTTGATATAACATTTTAGGACGACATCTTCAATATGGCTTTAGTTCATATCGAAGATATGACTTATAAGATGAATGGTAAACCACTGACAAAATTGGGTCTTACCTCACCTAATCGATCTAATACACATCCGGTCATTACTGCATGGACGCGTAAAATTAGTTTTCAAACTCATGAGCAAGCATCAATTGTTCGAGATGGTATCGCACAACTAAACAAATTCATATTTTTCATACTGTACTTAATACTGAAGAAGATCAACAAGGTGGCCTTATATTCCTTGATGCACCCGGAGGTACTCCTGGTGGTAGGACAGCTCACTCCACATTTATGTTGCCATTATCTAACAAAAGATGCTGATCCAATTTGTCAAATAGAAAGAGGGTCAGATTCAGCCAAAGTCTTACAGAATTGTTCCTTCATCGTATGGGATGAATGTACAATGGCACATAAACAAGCGTTCGAGGCTCTAGATAAAACATTGCGTGATCTCAAGAGACGTGATGTTGTTATGGGTGGCATAACACTTTCATTATCAGGTGACTTCCGAAAAACGCTTCCTATTGTTCCACGTGGAAGTCCCGTTGATGAGTTTAATGCTTGCATTAAATTGTCATATTTGTGCAAACAAACATACGTGTACATCTCAATAGTGACCCAATGGCTGGTGAGTTTGCCTCCCTCCTCCTAAAAATAGGTGATGGCAAGCTTGCAACAACTAACAATGGCAAGATTGTTAT
Source organism: Sepiola atlantica (assembly GCA_963556195.1). NCBI lineage: Eukaryota > Metazoa > Mollusca > Cephalopoda > Sepiida > Sepiolidae > Sepiola > Sepiola atlantica. The sequence goes on from CAUVYP010000165.1 coordinate 1,058,441, forward strand.
TACTCCAGGTATTGGCTCAATTGTTTCATCACTCACAGAACTTAGTAGCAAAGTTTATCCAAATATAGCCGAAAACTATGTGCATCCTGAATGGCTAACTGAGAGGGTAATTCTACCTCCTAAAAATGACATGGTGCATGTCATCAATCAACAACTGCTTGATGAAATTCCAGGTGATGAACAAACTTTCACTTCTGTGGATTCTACTCTCGATGGCGTCCAGGCTGTACAATACCCTACACAATTTTAAATTCATTAGAATTGCCTGGTATGCCAACACACAGCTGAAAGCTGGATACCCAATTATGTTACTCCGCAATCTTGATGCTCCAAGGCTATGTAATGGAACGAGACTGTGTGTTAAATGCATGCAACCTCATGTGATAGAAGCTGTAATACTAACTGGTGTGGCAAGGGGAAAACTGACATTCCTTCCCAGAATACCCATTATTCCATCGGATTCTGCAATAAAATTTAAAAGGCTTCAGTTCCCAGTTAAATTGTGTTTTGCCATGACAATTAACAAGTCCCAAGGACAATCATTGACAGTGGTGGGTCTAAACTTGACTTCACCTTGCTTTAGCCATGGGCAGTTTTATGTAGGGTGTTCAAGAGCTTTGTACGAATAACTTTTACCACTATAAAGGAGACATCTGTTGGAACAAACACAAGAACACTAGGGCACAGCTTCGTGTTAAATCCTATTTTAATTACCTAAATTACTTCCAGTGAAATGATTTATTTTCTGAATCTATTTATTTAACTTAAAAATTAAAATCAGGCTGTTATATTTCCCCGGGCAACGCCGGGACACGGGTCCTGCTAGTTTAAAATAAAATTCAGTACAAAACTTTCATTATATTTTCTGAGAAAGCATAACACTTTCAAAGTGTAGTATCTGTTCCGATGGATACTGCACCCCCATAGACTGGTATTGTCTTGGCGTTCGGGGATTGATTTACGCCGGTCTAATTGTCTGTCCTGTGCAGTTCTAGGCGGTCCACCCTCCCAGGCATCACCTCCCCTTTTTAGGGAGGAGTAAGTTTATTGCTTACTGTCTGAGGCGCCCCTACCGGGGAATGCCGACGGGGCTGCCCAGGCAATTTTTAATGGCCAGAGTGCTCACCTCTCGGGCGCTGGCTTTTCAAACCCTACTCTCCCGACCCGACCTTGGGTCACATCTTACTTATGGGAGTAAGATAAAACTGGCCTTGTGCCTAACTCCTGGAAGGGAGTAAATAAGTATTCGATTAGACAAAACAGGAAGTTTTTAATATCGGAAACAATTTCGAACGGACACCGTTTCCGGTTGGAAACAACTTTGCTTAGAGTTGGTCGTTCTTCACCGTTTGCCATTATTTTATTTATCGCAATATTTTAATAGTTTAATGGGGACAAAACTAAATATGGGTGTTTTTCTATCCGCTCTCTTTTAGTGTTTTATTGTAAAAGGTCTTATGAGTGTATAATATTGCTTCATTAGAAGAATTATTGCTGATACTCTTTCCCATTGATTTCGGGATATGTTTGATTATAGTTTTTTATGCTTAGAGAGTGGGTAAATATAAATTGGATTTTCATTATCTTTAGTATAAGGTCCGTACGTTTATTTATGTAATATATATATATATATATATATATATATATATATATATATATATATATATATATATATATATATTACTAGTAATACGAACAGCATAGAGCAAGCATGTTACTAGTACTCTTACAAACCATATACAAACTCCAGACCAGCAATATTACAAAATACCTCCATCCTAAATATTCATCGTATTAAGTGGAAACAATTTCTTTTCACAACTGGATGCGTTCCACATGAAACGATACCTACCTCCTCCAAAAAACATGATGGTATTTGAGTAGGGAATAATTAATATTCTAAAACGTATCAGATTAAGGGAAACATTCGAAAAAAACAAACAAACTACATATCCGTTTGATGTCACGGGCTGAATTAATTTTTATTTTATAAAAGAAAATTAAATTTTAACGAATAACGGTGAAATACGGCTGCCATTACGGCTTATTATGAATTTCAGTGATCTCCCTTGAATAAGCCATAATGGGAGCCGTATTTCCACGCTATTCGGTAAAATTTAATGTTTATTTATAAAATAAAAAATACTTGATTAATTTACCTGATTTTTGGTATCGGATATATTCAACCCGTGACAGGTACGTACATCAAACAGATATTCCTCAGTTTTTTTTTCTCTTTCGAATGTCTCCTCTCATCTGGATAAGCACCCAAATAGATGTAACGAAAGGCAACATCAGGTACTTTTCTACTAACCTAGTATATTTATGTTTTAACTTATTTTAAGTTTTTGTTGAAAACAAACCTGGTGTCAACCTGTTAAGTTAGAACGAAAAAATGGCTGTTCATAGAATCCAGCACGAGGATCCTTGATAATCGGTGAAAAATCGAAAAAATAAACAAAATAGGATGCTTCTGCTGTTTCACAGTGATATTACAATAGTTAAAGAAATGCATAACAAATATACATACAAAATATACATAATAAATATACGTAGAAAAAATATACATAACAAAATATACATAAAAAATTTACATATAAAATTTACAAAAAAAATATATGTAGAAAAAATATTTATAGAAAAATATACGTAAAAAAAATATACATTAAAACTTATCACAGTGATATTACAATAGTTAAAGAAATGCTCTCAGACATAATGACTAAACGACCTACTCCTTCTAAATTGTATTGTCTTACTGCTAATATGCTCTCAGACATAATGACTAAACGACCTACTCCTTCTAAATTGTATTGTCTTACTAGTGATATGCTCTCAGACATAATGACTAAACGACCTACTCCTTCTAAATTGTATTGTCTTACTGCTAATATGCTCTCAGACATAATGACTATACGACCTACTCCTTCTAAATTGTATTGTCTTACTGCTAATATGCTCTCAGACATAATGACTATACGACCTACTCCTTCTAAATTGTATTGTCTTACTGCTAATATGCTCTCAGACATAATGACTAAACGACCTACTCCTTCTAAATTGTATTGTCTTACTAGTGATATGCTCTCAGACATAATGACTAAACGACCTACTCCTTCTAAATTGTATTGTCTTACTGCTAATATGCTCTCAGACATAATGACTAAACGACCTACTCCTTCTAAATTGTATTGTCTTACTAGTGATATGCTCTCAGACATAATGACTAAACGACCTACTCCTTCTAAATTGTATTGTCTTACTGCTAATATGCTCTCAGACATAATGACTAAACGACCTACTCCTTCTAAATTGTATTGTCTTACTGCTAATATGCTCTCAGACATAATGACTATACGACCTACTCCTTATAAATTGTATTGTCTTACAGGTGATGTGCTCACAGACATAATTACTAAACGACCTACTACTTCTAAATTGTATTGTCTTTATAGGTGATATGCTCTCAGACATAATGACTAAAAGACCTAAACCTTCTAAATTGTATTGTCTTACAGGTTATGTGCTCTCAACATAATGACTAAACGACCTACTACTTCTTAATTGTATTGTCTTATAGGTAATATGCTCTCAGACATAGTGACTAAACAGCCTACTCCTTCTAAATTGTATTGTCTTACAGGTGATATGCTCTCAGACATAATTACTAAAAGACATACTCCTTCTGAATTGTATTGTCTTACTAGTGATATGCTCTCAGACATAGTGACTACACGACCAACTCCTTCTAAATTGTATTGTCTTACTAGTAATATGTTCCCAGATAAACGATAAAGCTACCCACCTCTTTCTAAATTGTATTGTCTTACTGGTGATATGCTCTTAGAGAAAATGACTAAACGACCTACTCCTTCTACATTGTATTGTCTTACAGGTGATATGCTCTCAGACATAGTGACTAAACGACCTACTCCTTCTAAATTGTATTGTCTTACAGGTGATATGCTCTCAGACATAGTGACTAAACGACCTACTCCTTCTAAATTGTATTGTCTTACAGGTGATATGCTCTCAGACATAATGACTAAACGACCTACTCCTTCTAAATTGTATTGTCTTACAGGTTATATGCTCTCAGACATAGTGACTAAACGACCTACTCCTTCTAAATTATATTGTCTTACAGGTGATATGCTCTCAGACATAATGACTAAACGACCTACTCCTTCTAAATTGTATTGTCTTACAGGTTATATGCTCTCAGACATAATGACTAAACGACCTACTCCTTCTAAATTGTATTGTCTTACAGGTGATATGCTCTCAGACATAATGACTAAACGACCTACTCCTTCTAAATTGTATTGTCTTTATAGGTGATATGCTATCAGAGATAGTGACTAAACGACCTACTTCTTCTAAATTGTATTGTCTTACAGGTGATATGCTCTCAGACATAGTGACTAAACGACCTACTCCTTCTAAATTGTATTGTCTTACAGGTGATGTGCTCTTTTTCATAATGACTAAACGACCTAAACCTTCTGAATTGTATTGTCTTTCAGGTGATATGCTCTCAGACATAATTACTTAACAACCTACTCCTTCTAAATTGTATTGTCTTATAGGTGATACGCTCTCAGACATAATGACTAAAAGACCTAAACCTTCTAAATTGTATTGTCTTACAGGTTATGTGCTCTCAACATAATGACTAAATAACCTACTCCTTCTAAATTGTATTGTCTTACAGGTGATGTGCTCCCTTACATAATGACTAAACGACCTAAACCTTATAAATTGTATTGTTTTACAGGTGATATGCTCTCAGAGATAGTGACTAAAGGACCTACTCCTTCAAAATTGTATTGTCTTATAGGTAATATGCTCTCAGACATAATGACTAAACGACCTAAACCTTCTGAATTGTATCATCTTACAGGTTATATGCTCTCAGACCTAGTGACTAAACGACCTACTTCTTTTTAAATTGTATTGTCTTACAGGTGATGTGCTCTCTTACATAATGACTAAACGACCTAAACCTTATAAATTGTATTATTTTACATGTGATATGCTCTCAGACATAGGGACTAAATAACCTACTCCTTCTAAATTGTATTGTCTTACAGGTGATATGCTCTCAGACATAATTACTAAACGACATACATTCTTACAAAATTGTATTGTCTTGTAGGTGATATGCTCAAAGACATAGTGACTAAACGACCTACTTATTCTAAATTGTATTGTCTTACAGGTGATATGCCTTCAGACATAGTGACTTAACGACCTACTCCTTCTAAATTGTATTGCCTTACAGGTAATGTGCTCTCTTACATAATGACTAAACGACCTATCCCTTTCTGAATTGTATTGTCTTACAGGTGATGTGCTCTTCTACATAATGACTAAACGACCTACTCCTTCTAAATTGTATTGTCTTACAGGTGATATGCTCTCAGACATAATGACTAAACGACCTACTCCTTCTAAATTGTATTGTCTTACAGGTGATATGCTCTCAGACATAATGACTAAACGACCTAAACCTTCTAAATTGTATTGTCTTACAGGTGATATGCTCTCAGACATAATGACTAAACGACCTACTCCTTCTAAATTGTATTGTCTTACAATTGATATACTCTCAGACATAATGACTAAACGACCTACTCCTTCTAAATTGTATTGTCTTACGCGTGATATGCTCTCAGACATAGTGACTAAACGACCTACTCCTTCTAAATTGTATTGTCTTACAGGGGATATGCTCTCAGACATAGTGACACCACGACCTACTCCTTCTAAAGGGTATGGTCGTGCAGGTCATATGCTCTCAGACATAATGACTAAACGACCTTCTCCTTCTAAATTGTATTGTCTTCCTGGTGATATGCTCTCAGACATAGATACTAAATGACCTACCTATTTCTAAATAATATTGTCTTACAGGTGAAATGCTCTTAGACATAGTGACTAAACGACCTACTTTTTCTAAATTGTATTGTCTTACAGGTTATGTGCTCTTTTACATAATGACTAAACGACCTAAACCTTCTAAATTGTATTGTCTTACAGGTGATGTGCTCTCGTTGATAATGACTAAACGACATAAACTTTCTGAATTGTATTGTCTTACAGATGATATGCTCTCAGACGTAGTGACTAAACGACCTACTCCTCCTAAATTGTATTGTCTTACAGGTGATGTGCTCTTAAACATAATGACTAAACGACCTACTCCTTCTAAATAGTATTGTCTTACAGGTGATATGCTCTCAGACATAGTGACTAAACGACCAACTCCTTCTAAATTGTATTGTCTTAAAGGTGATATGCTCTCAGACATAATGACTAAACAACCTACTCGTTCTAAATTGTATTTTCTTTCAGGTGATATGCTCTCAGACATAATGACAAAACGACACACTCCTTCTAAATTGTATTGCCTTACTGGTGATGTGCTCTCGGACATAGTGACTAAACGACCTAAACCTTCTGAATTGTATTGTCTGACTGGTGATGTGCTCTCAGACATTGTGACTAAACGACCTACTCCTTCTAAATTGTATTGTCTTACAGGTGATATGCTCTCAGACATAATGACTATACGACCTACTCCTTCTAAATTTTTTTATCTTACATGTGATATGCTCTCAGACATAGTTACTAAACGACCTACTCCTTCTAAATTGTATTGTCTTACAGGTTATGTGCTCTCAGACACAATGGCTTAATGACCTACACCTTTCTAAATTATATTGCTTGTGATATTGTCTCACACATAATGACTAAATTACCTACCCTATTAAATTGTATTGTCTCACTGGTAATATGCACTCAGACATAATGACTAAACGACCTACTCCTTCTAAATTGTATTGTCTTATACGTTATATGCTCTCAGAGATAATGACTAAACGACCTTTGTTTTGGCTAAGATCAAAGTGCAGTATCTGTTCCGATGGTTACTGCACCCTATAGATAGCTATTGTCTTGGCCTTCGGGGCTTTATTTACCCCAGTCTATTGGTCTGTCCTATGCAGTTCCAGGAGGTGCACCCTCCCAGGCTTCGCCACCTCTCTTTTGGGAGGAGTAAGTTTATTGCTTACTGCCTGAGGCGCCCCTACCGGTGAATGCCGACGGGGCTTCTCCGGCAATTTTTAAACCTAACTTTCCGACACGACCTTGGGTCACATCTTACTTGTGGGAGTAAGATTAAACTGGCCTTGTGCCTAACTCCTGGAGAATAGTAAATCAATACTCCTTCTAAATTGTATTGTCTTACAGGTTATATGCTCTCAGACATAATGACTATACGACCTACTCCTTCTAAATTGTATTGCCTTACAGGTGATATGCTCTTAGACATAATGACTATACGACCTACTCCTTCTAAATTGTATTGCCTTACAGGTGATATGCTCTTAGACATAATGACTATACGACCTACTCCTTCTAAATTGTATTGTCTTACAGGTGATATGCTCTTAGACATAATGACTATACGACCTACTCCTTCTAAATTGTATTGTCTTACAGGTTATATGCTCTTAGACATAATGACTATACGACCTACTCCTTCTAAATTGTATTGTCTTACAGGTGATATGCTCTCAGACATAATGACTAAACGACCTACTCCTTCTAAATTGTATTGTCTTACAGGTGATATGCTCTCAGACATAATGACTAAATGACCTACTCCTTCTAAATTGTATTGTCTTACTGGTGATATGCTCTCAGACATAATGACGAAACGACCTACTCCTTCTAAATTGTATTGTCTTACTGGTGATATGCTCTCAGACATAATGACTAAACGACCTACTCCTTCTAAATTGTATTGTCTTACAGGTGATATGCTCTTAGACATAATGACTAAACGACCTACTCCTTCTAAATTGTATTGCCTTACAGGTGATATGCTCTTAGACATAATGACTATACGACCTACTCCTTTTAAATTGTATTGTCTTACTGGTGATATGCTCTCAGACATAATGACGAAACGACCTACTCCTTCTAAATTGTATTGTCTTACTGGTGATATGCTCTCAGACATAATGACTATACGACCTACTCCTTCTTAATTGTATTGTCTTACTGGTGATATGCTCTTAGACATAATGACGAAACGACCTACTCCTTCTTAATTGTATTGTCTTACTGGTGATATGCTCTCAGAGATAATGACTATACGACCTACTCCTTCTTAATTGTATTGTCTTACAGGTGATATGCTCTTAGACATAATGACGAAACGACATACTCCTTCTAAATTGTATTGTCTTACAGGTTATATGCTCTCAGACATAATGACTAAACGACCTACTCCTTGTAAATTGTATTGTCTTACAGGTGATATGCTCTTAGACATAATGACGAAACGACCTACTCCTTCTAAATTGTATTGTCTTACTGGTGATATGCTCTCAGACATAATGACTAAACGACATACTCCTTCTAAATTGTATTGTCTTACAGGTGATATGCTCTCAGACATAATGACTAAATGACCTACTCCTTCTAAATTGTATTGTCTTACAGGTGATATGCTCTTAGACATAATGACTATACGACCTACTCCTTCTAAATTGTATTGTCTTACAGGTGATATGCTCTCAGACATAATGACTAAACGACCTACTCCTTCTAAATTGTATTGTCTTACAGGTGATATGCTCTCAGACATAATGACTAAATGACCTACTCCTTCTAAATTGTATTGTCTTACTGGTGATATGCTCTCAGACATAATGACGAAACGACCTACTCCTTCTAAATTGTATTGTCTTACTGGTGATATGCTCTCAGACATAATGACTAAACGACCTACTCCTTCTAAATTGTATTGTCTTACTGGTGATATGCTCTCAGACATAATGACTAAACGACCTACTCCTTCTAAATTGTATTGTCTTACTGGTGATATGCTCTCAGACATAATGACGAAACGACCTACTCCTTCTTAATTGTATTGTCTTACAGGTGATATGCTCTTAGACATAATGACGAAACGACATACTCCTTCTAAATTGTATTGTCTTACAGGTTATATGCTCTCAGACATAATGACTAAACGACATACTCCTTCTAAATTGTATTGTCTTACTGGTGATATGCTCTTAGACATAATGACTAAACGACCTACTCCTTCTAAATTGTATTGTCTTACAGGTTATATGCTCTCAGACATAATGACTAAACGACATACTCCTTGTAAATTGTATTGTCTTACAGGTGATATGCTCTTAGACATAATGACTATACGACCTACTCCTTCTAAATTGTATTGTCTTACAGGTGATGTGCTCTCAGACATAATGACTAAACGACCTACTCCTTCTAAATTGTATTGTCTTACAGGTTATATGCTCTCAGACATAATGACTAAACGACCTACTCCTTCTAAATTGTATTGTCTTACAGGTGATATGCTCTTAGACATAATGACTATACGACCTACTCCTTCTAAATTGTATTGTCTTACAGGTGATATGCTCTCAGACATAATGACTAAACGACCTACTCCTTCTAAATTGTATTGTCTTACAGGCGATATGCTCTCAGACATAATGACTAAACGACCTACTCCTTCTAAATTGTATTGTCTTACTGGTGATATGCTCTCAGACATAGTGATGAGCTTGCTGCTCTGGTTCCCCCACGACGTAAATTCACTAGACCAACCCTACAATCTGTACTAAATCCCATTCATTCACTGTGGAGGTCTCTAGATGCCGAAGAGCTTTCTACTCCAAAAGCTTCTTTTCGTCGTGCTGCTAGACTCTGGAGCTCCCTCCCTGTTCCCTCTTTCCTTGATGATATTGACATGCAGAAATTTAAAACTGATGTAAACAACATCTCGTTGCGCAGCTCTTCATTCAGGTTGATCACCCCCCAAAAAACTTTCACCCTTTTTTTCAGTAGCCCTTTACGTCTACAGTTGTGGCCTGCCTTGTTTGGGGTGAACTATGTTAGAAAAAAAACTGCAGAAGAATGAACAAAGCACAAAATATCATAGCTAATAGATTCTTTTCCGTTTACAGCTGCCATTCATCAAAGTAGAAATTAAACAGACAAAACTACTTGAAACTCATAAAAGTTTTATATCCACAGACACGAGTTTCGTCTTATAAAGACTCATCAGTGGGGGTTTATTCAACCAACGCGATATATATATATATATATATATATATATATATATATATATATACTTTATTTTTTGAATACTTTGACAAAACTACATGTACAGAAACAAATGTGTTTGATAAGCATCAAGATGTTCCTGGCATAAAAAAAGTTGGTTGGAAAATGTTAAAAATTCATATTATCTAGAAAAATCAAATCATAAAAAAGCAGATCCGTACACATGCGCACGTACATATATCAGAAATGTTTAAAACAAAACTCTATGAAAATGCTAAAAAGATATGAAAAGTGAAAATATTTTTCCTAAACTGGTCCTTTCGGATGTCCTTTAAAACAATTATCTAAGAATGCTCAAACAGATACATAAGAAAATTGGTCCAATGTACTGTCATCTGTTTACAAAAATTTTCCAGGACGGACAGACAGACGGACAGACAGACGGACAGACAGACAGAGAAAGTGCTCGTTATATCGCCAAATTTCGGTAGAATAGTCTTTTATTCTTTTTTGTCTGTTCTCAACTTTCGCCCTGTCCTCGCTATCCTTTTCTTGAATTCTTTTGGCAAGTGCTGGAATTTTGCCTTCAAGTTACCTCGCAGCGTTTTCAATTTCTTCTACATTTTTTTTGCATTTAAAACTGAGTCTGCAGATGGGACAGCAAGGAATTGTTTGATTCGAGAGACTTCCTTTCCGCAAATGTTAAGTTGTTTCTGGAGTTTCAGTTTCTACGGTGTTAGCGTTGTGGCTTGTGCTCTGGACTCCCATTGCTTTTGCAGTTGAGGGAGTGTTTTTCTAACAATGTAATGGCCGGCAGCGTATGTTACTTGATTCAACTCTGTGAGGGATATGTTACAGAGCGATGCTTACATTTTGTATTTCTGTCTTGGTAGCTCTTGTGAGTATTTATAACTCCTGGAAAATCTTAACCAACCACATAAGAAGACTAACTGTTTTCTAGAAATTTTATGAAAATGTTTATCACTAAAGTTCGGTGAAATCTCTTTTTAAATGTAAATTACTGAAAAATTATTTTCTACAATTTCCAGCAATGCTTCAAGCAATCTACCATTCTCTATTATATATATATATATATATATATATATATATATATATATATCGTACATGTATTGTATTAGTTTCTGTAAATGTAAATCCGTAGAAACTCAAGTGTTTATAAAAAGTGCTCAATAACAAGTAGAGCTGTTTATAAGTATACATTTTTATTTATACAGACATTATTGGTTACATATGTGCATACATGTTTCGGTTGCACTTTTCCCAGAAATGGCCATTTCTTGAAAATTCTTGGTCTGATGAGGTTGACTTTCTGGGAAAAGTGAAACCGAAACATGTATGCACATATGTAACCAATAATGTCTGTATAAATAAAAATTTATACTTATAAACAGCTCTACTTGTTATTGAGCACTTTTTATAAACA
>CAUVYP010000165.1:1072500-1242500 GCA_963556195.1 Sepiola atlantica
TCTGCATTGCCCTCAGCCTTCTTGATATATATATATTATTATTATTATTATCAATCCGGCACTCTGCATTGCCCTCAGCCTTCTTGATATATATATATTATTATTATTATCAATCCGGCACTCTGCATTGCCCTCAGCCTTCTTGATATATATATATATATTATTATTATCAATCCGGCACTCTGCATTGCCCTCAGCCTTCTTGATATATATATATATATTATTATTATTATCAATCCGGCACTCTGCATTGCCCTCAGCCTTCTTGATATATATATATTATTATTATTATCAATCCGGCACTCTGCATTGCCCTCAGCCTTCTTGATATATATATTATTATTATTATTAATCCGGCACTCTGCATTGCCTTCTTAGCATATTTACTACAATTTGTTTTTTCATGTTGTCATGTATAATTATAAATCCTAAATAATGTATAGAAATGCTATAACTTGTTTATGTATTTAAATGTTTTGTGGCGCAAATCAACTATTTTTTCATGTTACGTTCTGCTACATAGTTTACTGCGTATGCGTATTTTACAAATGAGAATTGGGTCAAAATGCGGTTTCTCTAATTCTTTCACACTTTTTCTCATCATTTAAATTCTCAATTCTAAGATCAATACTCGCTTTCTTTATGAGTTGTGTTCGCATGTCTTTTTAAATGTGAATTTTGTGTAAAGGTTTTCCCACACACTTCACAAGCATAAGGTTTCTCTCCAGTATGTGTTCGCATATGTGCTTTTAAATGCGAACTTCTCGAAAATGCAGTGCCACACACTTCACAAGAATATGGTTTCTCTCCGGTATGTGTTCGCATGTGTATTTTTAAAACAGGATTCGTCGAAAATGATGTGTTGCACACTTCACAAGAATAAGGGTTATCTCCAGTATGTGTTCTAACGTGGCTTTTAAAAGTGTAGTTGGTTGAAAATGCCATGCCACATACCTCACAGGAATAAGGTTTCTCTCCAGTGTGTATTCTAACGTGGCTTTTCAAGGTGTAGTTGCTCGAAAATTCCATGCCACACACTTCACAAGAACAAGGTTTTTCGCCAGTGTGTGTTCTCATGTGGCTTTTTAAACTAGACCTCCGTGGAAATGCTGTATCACAAACGTCACAAGAATAAGGTTTCTCTCCAGTGTGTGTTCTAATGTGTACTTTTAAAAGATAATTAGTTGAAAATGCTGTACTACACACTTTACAAGAATATGGTTTCTCTCCAGTGTGTGTTCGCATGTGTATTTTTAAAACATAATTTGTTGAAAATGATGTGTCACACATTTCACAAGAATACGGTTTCTCTCCACTGTGTTTCCGTAGGTGTTTTTGTAAATCAGAATTACTGCAAAATTCTGTGTTGCAAACTTTACAACAATACGGCTTCTCTCCAGTGTGTGTTCGCACATGTATTTTTAAAACAGAATTACTCGAAAATGCTGTCCCACACACCTCACAAGAAAAAGGTTTCTCCCCAGTGTGTGTTCTTACGTGGGTTTTTAAATTATACTTGGTTGAAAATGCTGTGCCACACACTTCACAAGAGAAGCGTTTCTCTCCACTTTGTTTTCTCATGCTGTTTTTTTAAATGATAATTGGTAGGAAATGCTGTTATATAAGCGTCAGACTTTGTTTACTTTACTTTTTAAAATTAAACTTTGTTGAAAATGCTATAACATGCACTTTCTATGAATAATGTTTTTCAATAGTGTGTTTTCAGGTGTCTAATTTAATTGGATCACTTTGAAAAGAAGCCCAGCATTTCTCTAATATAACATATCTTGATTGTTTATTTTTGAATTAGAATTGTAAAATTTTGCATCACACATGAACAAGAATAAGGTTTCTCTCCAGTATGTGTTACTGTGTCGGTCTTTAAAGTCGAATATGTTGAACACTGTCACACATAGCAAGTGTTCGTATGTTTATGTTTATACAAGTGTTCGTATGTTTATACAAGTGTTCATATGTTTATACAAGTGTTCGTATGTTTATACAAGTGTTCATATGTTTATGTTTATACAAGTGTGCATATGTTTATGTTTATACAAGTGTTCATATGTTTATACAAGTGTTCGTATGTTTATACAAGTGTTCATATGTTTATACAAGTGTTCGTATGTTTATACAAGTGTTCGTATGTTTATGTTTATACAAGTGTTCATATGTTTATACAAGTGTTCGTATGTTTATACAAGTGTTCATATGTTTATACAAGTGTTCGTATGTTTATACAAGTGTTCGTATGTTTATGTTTATACAAGTGTTCATATGTTTATACAAGTGTTAATATGTTTATGTTTATACAAGTGTTCATATGTTTATACAAGTGTTCATATGTTTATGTTTATACCGGTGTTCATATGTTTATGTTTATACAAGTGTTCATATGTTTATACAAGTGTTCATATGTTTATGTTTATACAAGTGTTCATATGTTTATGTTTATACAAGTGTTCATATGTTTATACAAGTGTTCATATGTTTATACAAGTGTTAAAATGTTTATGTTTATACAAGTGTTCATATGTTTATACAAGTGTTCATATGTTTATACAAGTGTTAATATGTTTATGTTTATACAAGTGTTCGTATGTTTATACAAGTGTTCATATGTTTATGTTTATACAAGTGTTCATATGTTTATGTTTATACAAGTGATCGTATGTTTATGTTTATACAAGTGTTCATATGTTTATACAAGTGTTCGTATGTTTATGTTTATACAAGTGTTCATATGTTTATACAAGTGTTCGTATGTTTATACAAGTGTTAATATGTTTATACAAGTGTTCGTATGTTTATACAACTCTAGGTTGATTCGTAATATTATCTTTTCAAGACACATAACACCACCTTTCTCGGATTTTTATGCCCCAGTGTTTCTACATGTGACATTTTAAATGAGAAATCTATGAAAACCTGCACACATTTCAAAAGTCTAAAATTCTTCTCAAAATATATATATACATTCATAACAGATACAACTAAATGACCATCCATGTAACCTGTTTTGCAAAGTTCGATTATGTTTACAGAGATTGAACATCTGCTGTCATTTTGATTTTGTAGTCGTATGATTTACTGTAACCTGTTACGTAGCTTTTAAATCGTACAATGCTTTGGCCATTTTGAGTTTGTTACATAACTTTCAATTGGAAACATTCGGGTCGATATGGGTTGCCTCCATTACAAACATCTTTAAAGTTACACTTCAATATAGTATATTTCATCTTGCATTGTTTATTAGTTATTAGTTCTCAGTTTTATAAATTTAAATGTATTTTTTTCAATTACATTTCAATCCATTATTTTTAAGAAAATTGTTTGAATGCAATCGTTCAATTTATTTAATCAAGTTGTGCATTTTTTTTTAAATATCTCAGGTATATTTGTGGCCTTTCAAACCGCCGTGCATTTTTAGCAAATACTCATTTTAGTTTTTAGAAGATTAACTCAATCCTTTTAGAAGATTAACTCAATCCTTTTAAAAGATTAACTCAATCCTTTTAGAGGATTAACTCAATCCTTTTTAGAAGATTAACTCAATCCTTTTTAGAAGATTAACTCAATCCTTTTAGAAGATTAACTCAATCCTTTTTAGAAGATTAACTCAATCCTTTTAGAAGATTAACTCAATTCTTTTTAGAAGATTAACTCAATCCTTTTAGAAGATTAACTCAATCCTTTTAGTAGATTAACTCAATCCTTTTTAGAAGATTAACTCAATCCTTTTAGAAGATTAACTCAATCCTTTTTAGAAGATTAACTCAATCCTTTTAGTAGATTAACTCAATCCTTTTAGAAGATTAACTCAATCCTTTTTAGAAGATTAACTCAATCCTTTTTAGAAGATTAACTCAATCCTTTTAGAAGATTAACTCAATCCTTTTTAGAAGATTAACTCAATCCTTTTAGAAGATTAACTCAATCCTTTTAGAAGATTAACTCAATTCTTTTTAGAAGATTAACTCAATCCTTTTTAGAAGATTAACTCAATCCTTTTAGAAGATTAACTCAATCCTTTTAGAAGATTAACTCAATCCTTTTTAGAAGATTAACTCAATCCTTTTTAGAAGATTAACTCAATCCTTTTTAGAAGATTAACTCAATCCTTTTAGAAGATTAACTCAATCCTTTTTAGAAGATTAACTCAATCCTTTTAGTAGATTAACTCAATCCTTTTAGAAGATTAACTCAATTCTTTTAGAAGATTAACTCAATCCTTTTTAGAAGATTAACTCAATCCTTTTAGAAGATTAACTCAATCCTTTTAGAAGATTAACTCAATATTTTTTAGAAGATTAACTCAATCCTTTTTAGAAGATAAACTCAATCCTTTTAGAAGATTAACTCAATATTTTTTAGAAGATTAACTCAATCCTTTTTAGAAGATTAACTCAATCCTTTTTAGAAGATTAACTCAATCCTTTTTAGAAGATTAACTCAATCCTTTTAGAAGATTAACTCAATCCTTTTAGAAGATTAACTCAATATTTTTTAGAAGATTAACTCAATCCTTTTTAGAAGATTAACTCAATCCTTTTAGAAGATTAACTCAATATTTTTTAGAAGATTAACTCAATCCTTTTTAGAAGATTAACTCAATCCTTTTAGAAGATTAACTCAATCCTTTTTAGAAGATTAACTCAATCCTTTTAGAAGATTAACTCAATCCTTTTAGAAGATTAACTCAATATTTTTTAGAAGATTAACTCAATCCTTTTTAGAAGATTAACTCAATCCTTTTAGAAGATTAACTCAATCCTTTTTAGTAGATTAACTCAATCCTTTTAGAAGATTAACTCAATCCTTTTAGAAGATTAACTCAATCCTTTTAGAAGATTAACTCAATCCTTTTTAGAAGATTAACTCAATCCTTTTAGAAGATTAACTCAATCCTTTTTAGAAGATTAACTCAATCCTTTTAGAAGATTAACTCAATCCTTTTTAGAAGATTAACTCAATCCTTTTAGAAGATTAACTCAATCCTTTTTAGAAGATTAACTCAATCCTTTTAGAAGATTAACTCAATCCTTTTTAGAAGATTAACTCAATCCTTTTAGTAGATTAACTCAATCCTTTTAGAAGATTAACTCAATCCTTTTAGAAGATTAACTCAATCCTTTTTAGAAGATTAACTCAATCCTTTTAGAAGATAAACTCAATCCTTTTTAGAAGATTAACTCAATCCTTTTTAGAAGATTAACTCAATCCTTTTAGAAGATTAACTCAATCCTTTTTAGAAGATTAACTCAATCCTTTTTAGAAGATCACCTCAATCCTTTTTAGAAGATTAACTCAATCCTTTTAGAAGATTAACTCAATCCTTTTTAGAAGATTAACTCAATCCTTTTAGTAGATTAACTCAATCCTTTTAGAAGATTAACTCAATTCTTTTAGAAGATTAACTCAATATTTTTTAGAAGATTAACTCAATCCTTTTTAGAAGATTAACTCAATCCTTTTAGAAGATTAACTCAATCCTTTTTAGTAGATTAACTCAATCCTTTTAGAAGATTAACTCAATCCTTTTAGAAGATTAACTCAATCCTTTTAGAAGATTAACTCAATATTTTTTAGAAGATTAACTCAATCCTTTTTAGAAGATTAACTCAATCCTTTTTAGAAGATTAACTCAATCCTTTTAGAAGATTAACTCAATCCTTTTTAGAAGATTAACTCAATCCTTTTTAGAAGATTAACTCAATCCTTTTTAGAAGATTAACTCAATCCTTTTAGAAGATTAACTCAATCCTTTTAGAAGATTTACTCAATATTTTTTAGAAGATTAACTCAATCCTTTTTAGAAGATTAACTCAATCCTTTTAGAAGATTAACTCAATCCTTTTTAGTAGATTAACTCAATCCTTTTAGAAGATTAACTCAATCTTTTTAGAAGATTAACTCAATCCTTTTAGAAGATTAACTCAATCCTTTTTAGAAGATTAACTCAATCCTTTTAGAAGATTAACTCAATCCTTTTTAGAAGATTAACTCAATCCTTTTAGAAGATTAACTCAATCCTTTTTAGAAGATTAACTCAATCCTTTTAGAAGATTAACTCAATCCTTTTTAGAAGATTAACTCAATCCTTTTAGAAGATTAACTCAATCCTTTTTAGAAGATTAACTCAATCCTTTTAGTAGATTAACTCAATCCTTTTAGAAGATTAACTCAATCCTTTTAGTAGATTAACTCAATCCTTTTAGAAGATTAACTCAATCCTTTTAGAAGATTAACTCAATCCTTTTTAGAAGATTAACTCAATCCTTTTTAGAAGATTAACTCAATCCTTTTAGAAGATTAACTCAATCCTTTTTAGAAGATTAACTCAATCCTTTTAGAAGATAAACTCAATCCTTTTAGAAGATTAACTCAATCCTTTTAGAAGATTAACTCAATCCTTTTTAGAAGATTAACTCAATCCTTTTAGAAGATAAACTCAATCCTTTTTAGAAGATTAACTCAATCCTTTTTAGAAGATTAACTCAATCCTTTTAGAAGATTAACTCAATCCTTTTTAGTAGATTAACTCAATCCTTTTTAGAAGATTAACTCAATCCTTTTAGAAGATTAACTCAATCCTTTTAGAAGATTAACTCAATCCTTTTTAGAAGATTAACTCAATCCTTTTAGAAGATTAACTCAATCCTTTTTAGAAGATTAACTCAATCCTTTTAGAAGATTAACTCAATCCTTTTTAGAAGATTAACTCAATCCTTTTAGAAGATTAACTCAATCCTTTTTAGAAGATTAACTCAATCCTTTTAGAAGATTAACTCAATCCTTTTTAGAAGATTAACTCAATCCTTTTAGTAGATTAACTCAATCCTTTTAGAAGATTAACTCAATCCTTTTAGAAGATTAACTCAATCCTTTTTAGAAGATTAACTCAATCCTTTTAGAAGATAAACTCAATCCTTTTTAGAAGATTAACTCAATCCTTTTTAGAAGATTAACTCAATCCTTTTAGAAGATTAACTCAATCCTTTTTAGAAGATTAACTCAATCCTTTTTAGAAGATTAACTCAATCCTTTTTAGAAGATTAACTCAATCCTTTTAGAAGATTAACTCAATCCTTTTTAGAAGATTAACTCAATCCTTTTAGTAGATTAACTCAATCCTTTTAGAAGATTAACTCAATTCTTTTAGAAGATTAACTCAATATTTTTTAGAAGATTAACTCAATCCTTTTTAGAAGATTAACTCAATCCTTTTAGAAGATTAACTCAATCCTTTTTAGTAGATTAACTCAATCCTTTTAGAAGATTAACTCAATCCTTTTAGAAGATTAACTCAATCCTTTTAGAAGATTAACTCAATCCTTTTAGAAGATTAACTCAATATTTTTTAGAAGATTAACTCAATCCTTTTTAGAAGATTAACTCAATCCTTTTTAGAAGATTAACTCAATCCTTTTAGAAGATTAACTCAATCCTTTTTAGAAGATTAACTCAATCCTTTTTAGAAGATTAACTCAATCCTTTTTAGAAGATTAACTCAATCCTTTTAGAAGATTAACTCAATCCTTTTAGAAGATTTACTCAATATTTTTTAGAAGATTAACTCAATCCTTTTTAGAAGATTAACTCAATCCTTTTAGAAGATTAACTCAATCCTTTTTAGTAGATTAACTCAATCCTTTTAGAAGATTAACTCAATCTTTTTAGAAGATTAACTCAATCCTTTTAGAAGATTAACTCAATCCTTTTTAGAAGATTAACTCAATCCTTTTAGAAGATTAACTCAATCCTTTTTAGAAGATTAACTCAATCCTTTTAGAAGATTAACTCAATCCTTTTTAGAAGATTAACTCAATCCTTTTAGAAGATTAACTCAATCCTTTTAGTAGATTAACTCAATCCTTTTAGAAGATTAACTCAATCCTTTTAGTAGATTAACTCAATCCTTTTAGAAGATTAACTCAATCCTTTTAGAAGATTAACTCAATCCTTTTTAGAAGATTAACTCAATATTTTTTAGAAGATTAACTCAATCCTTTTAGAAGATTAACTCAATCCTTTTTAGAAGATTAACTCAATCCTTTTAGAAGATAAACTCAATCCTTTTTAGAAGATTAACTCAATCCTTTTTAGAAGATTAACTCAATCCTTTTTAGAAGATTAACTCAATCCTTTTAGAAGATTAACTCAATCCTTTTAGAAGATTAACTCAATCATATGTTCTGATATAGCTGGCACAATGATGGATTTTTGTAACTGCGATTCCACTTAACAGAATCTTCAGTACTTCTGCAAATTAATCCATGGATATTCTTAAACAATAAATTAGTGAAAATTCTGCTTCACAATCCTGTTTTTCTGTTAATTAGATGAGTTCATTGATTCTTCACTATAACCGTTATCTGTGAACAAAAGAAAAATTATTGTTTTAATATTAAATGCAACAGTAATTCACGTATGTATTAAAATCACTTCATGTACTGAAGTTTCTGAATCATGTGATGTGATAAGTCATTAAAAAATGAACAATTTTGCTATATGCTTTGTTACTTAATATAATTCAAATTACAATAAGAAAAGAATAATTTCATTTATTGACGAACTAAACCTATTTGCAAAACAACGTAACACGAAAAGCTGATGAATGTAACTAGAATCTTTAACATGGAATTAGAAATGGAAAAGAGTGGATTACAAGAAGTTAAACAAAGGGGTAGGGTTAGGTAAAGAGTGAACTACTAGAGATTAAAAGGGGGAACTAAAGAAAGCAAAGGGGTAGGGTTAGGTAAAGAGTCAACTAACAGAGATTAAAAGGGGGAACTAAAGAAAGCAAAGAGTTAGGGTTCGGTAAAGAGTGAACTACAATAGATTAAAAGAGGGAACTAAAGAAAGCAAAGGGTTAAGGTTAGGTAAAAAGTGAACTACTAGAGATTAAAAAGGGGAACTAAAGAAAGCAAAGGGGTAGGGTTAGGTAAAGAGTCAACTAACAGAGATTAAAAGGGGGAACTAAAGAAAGCAAAGAGTTAGGGTTCGGTAAAGAGTGAACTACAATAGATTAAAAGAGGGAACTAAAGAAAGCAAAGGGTTAAGGTTAGGTAAAAAGTGAACTACTAGAGATTAAAAAGGGGAACTAAAGAAAGCAAAGGGGTAGGGTTAGGTAAAGAGTCAACTAACAGAGATTAAAAGGGGGAACTAAAGAAAGCAAAGGGTAAGGGTTAGGAAAAGAGTGAACTACAAGAGATTAAAAGGGGGAACTAAAGAAAGCAAAGGGTTAAGGTTAGGTAAAGAGTGAACTACTAGAGATTAAAAAAGGGGAACTAAAGAAAGCAAAAGGGTAGGGTTAGGTAAAGAGTGAACTAACAGAGATTAAAAGGGGGAACTAAAGAAAGCAAATGGTTAGGGTTAGGAAAAGAGTGAACTAAAGAGATTAAAAGGGAAACTAAAGAAAGCAAAGAGTTAGGGTTAGGTAAAGAGTGAACTACTAGAGATTAAAAGGGGGAACTAAAGAAAGCAAAGGGGTAGGGTTAGGTAAAGAGTCAACTAACAGAGATTAAAAGGGGGAACTAAAGAAAGCAAAGAGTTAGGGTTAGGTAAAGAGTCAACTAACAGAGATTAAAAGGGGGAACTAAAGAAAGCAAAGGGGTAGGGTTAGGTAAAGAGTGAACTACTAGAGATTAAAAGGGGAAACTAAAGAAAGCAAAGGGGTAGGGTTAGGTAAAGAGTGAACTACTAGAGATTAAAAGGGGGAACTAAAGAAAGCAAAGGGGTAGGGTTAGGTAAAGAGTGAACTAACAGAGATTAAAAGGGGAAACTAAAGAAAGCAAAGGGGTAGGGTTAGGTAAAGAGTGAACTAACAGAGATTAAAAGGGGGAACTAAAGAAAGCAAAGGGGTAGGGTTAGGTAAAGAGTGAACTAACAGAGATTAAAAGGGGGAACTAAAGAAAGCAAATGGTTAGGGTTAGGAAAAGAGTGAACTAAAGAGATTAAAAGGGAAACTAAAGAAAGCAAAGAGTTAGGGTTAGGTAAAGAGTGAACTACTAGAGATTAAAAGGGGGAACTAAAGAAAGCAAAGGGGTAGGGTTAGGTAAAGAGTCAACTAACAGCGATTAAAAGGGGGAACTAAAGAAAGCAAAGAGTTAGGGTTAGTTAAAGAGTCAACTAACAGAGATTAAAAGGGGGAACTAAAGAAAGCAAAGGGGTAGGGTTAGGTAAAGAGTCAACTAACATAGATTAAAAGGGGGAACTAAAGAAAGCAAAGGGGTAGGGTTAGGTAAAAAGTCAACTAACAGAGATTAAAAGGGGGAACTAAAGAAAGCAAAGGGGTAGGGTTAGGTAAAGAGTCAACTAACAGAGATTAAAAGGGGGAACTAAAGAAAGCAAAGGGGGTAGGGTTAGGTAAAGAGTCAACTACTAGAGATTAAAAGGGGGAACTAAAGAAAGCAAAGGGGTAGGGTTAGGTAAAGAGTTAACTAACAGAGATTAAAAGGGGGAACTAAAGAAAGCAAAGGGGTAGGGTTAGGTAAAGAGTCAACTAACAGAGATTAAAAGGGGCAACTAAAGAAAGCAAAGAGTTAGGGTTAGTTAAAGAGTCAACTAACAGAGATTAAAAGGGAAAACTAAAGAAAGCAAAGGGTTAGGGTTAGGTAAAGAGTCAACTAACATAGATTAAAAGGGGGAACTAAAGAAAGCAAAGGGGTAGGGTTAGGTAAAAAGTCAACTAACAGAGATTAAAAGGGGGAACTAAAGAAAGCAAAGGGGTAGGGTTAGGTAAAGAGTCAACTAACAGAGATTAAAAAGGGGAACTAAAGAAAGCAAAGGGGGTAGGGTTAGGTAAAGAGTCAACTACTAGAGATTAAAAGGGGGAACTAAAGAAAGCAAAGGGGTAGGGTTAGGTAAAGAGTCAACTAACAGAGATTAAAAGGGGGAACTAAAGAAAGCAAAGGGGTAGGGTTAGGTAAAGAGTCAACTACTAGAGATTAAAAGGGGGAACTAAAGAAAGCAAAGGGGTAGGGTTAGGTAAAGAGTTAACTAACAGAGATTAAAAGGGGGAACTAAAGAAAGCAAAGGGGTAGGGTTAGGTAAAGAGTCAACTAACAGAGATTAAAAGGGGCAACTAAAGAAAGCAAAGAGTTAGGGTTAGTTAAAGAGTCAACTAACAGAGATTAAAAGGGGGAACTAAAGAAAGCAAAGGGTTAGGGTTAGGTAAAGAGTCAACTAACATAGATTAAAAGGGGGAACTAAAGAAAGCAAAGGGTAGGGTTAGGTAAAAAGTCAACTAACAGAGATTAAAAGGGGGAACTAAAGAAAGCAAAGGGGTAGGGTTAGGTAAAGAGTCAACTAACAGAGATTAAAAGGGGGAACTAAAGAAAGCAAAGGGGGTAGGGTTAGGTAAAGAGTCAACTACTAGAGATTAAAAGGGGGAACTAAAGAAAGCAAAGGGGTAGGGTTAGGTAAAGAGTCAACTAACAGAGATTAAAAGGGGGAACTAAAGAAAGCAAAGGGGGTAGGGTTAGGTAAAGAGTCAACTACTAGAGATTAAAAGGGGGAACTAAAGAAAGCAAAGGGGTAGGGTTAGGTAAAGAGTCAACTAACAGAGATTAAAAGGGGGAACTAAAGAAAGCAAAGGGGGTAGGGTTAGGTAAAGAGTCAACTACTAGAGATTAAAAGGGGGAACTAAAGAAAGCAAAGGGGTAGGGTTAGGTAAAGAGTCAACTAACAGAGATTAAAAGGGGGAACTAAAGAAAGCAAAGGGGGTAGGGTTAGGTAAAGAGTCAACTAACAGAGATTAAAAGGGGGAACTAAAGAAAGCAAAGGGGTAGGGTTAGGTAAAGAGTCAACTAACAGAGATTAAAAGGGGGAACTAAAGAAAGCAAAGGGGTAGGGTTAGGTAAAGAGTCAACTAACAGAGATTAAAAGGGGGAACTAAAGAAAGCAAAGGGGGTAGGGTTAGGTAAAGAGTCAACTACTAGAGATTAAAAGGGGGAACTAAAGAAAGCAAAGGGGTAGGGTTAGGTAAAGAGTCAACTAACAGAGATTAAAAGGGGGAACTAAAGAAAGCAAAGGGTTAGGGTTAGGTAAAGAGTCAACTAACAGAGATTAAAAGGGGGAACTAAAGAAAGCAAAGGGGTAGGGTTAGGTAAAGAGTCAACTAACAGAGATTAAAAGGGGGAACTAAAGAAAGCAAAGGGGTAGGGTTAGGTAAAGAGTCAACTAACAGAGATTAAAAGGGGGAACTAAAGAAAGCAATGAGTTAGGGTTAGGTAAAGAGTCAACTAACAGAGATTAAAAGGGGGAACTAAAGAAAGCAAAGGGGTAGGGTTAGGTAAAGAGTCAACTAACAGAGATTAAAAGGGGGAACTAAAGAAAGCAATGAGTTAGGGTTAGGTAAAGAGTCAACTAACAGAGATTAAAAGGGGGAACTAAAGAAAGCAAAGGGGTAGGGTAAGGTAAAGAGTCAACTAACAGAGATTAAAAGGGGGAACTAAAGAAAGCAAAGGGGTAGGGTTAGGTAAAGAGTCAACTAACAGAGATTAAAAGGGGGAACTAAAGAAAGCAAAGGGGTAGGGTTAGGTAAAGAGTCAACTAACAGAGATTAAAAGGGGGAACTAAAGAAAGCAAAGGGTTAGGGTTAGGTAAAGAGTCAACTAACAGAGATTAAAAGGGGGAACTAAAGAAAGCAAAGGGGAAGGGTTAGGTAAAGAGTCAACTAACAGAGATTAAAAGGGGGAACTAAAGAAAGCAAAGGGGTAGGGTTAGGTAAAGAGTCAACTAACAGAGATTAAAAGGGGGAACTAAAGAAAGCAAAGGGGTAGGGTTAGGTAAAGAGTCAACTAACAGAGATTAAAAGGGGGAACTAAAGAAAGCAAAGGGTTAGGGTTAGGTAAAGAGTCAACTAACAGAGATTAAAAGGGGGAACTAAAGAAAGCAAAGGGGTAGGGTTAGGTAAAGAGTCAACTAACAGAGATTAAAAGGGGGAACTAAAGAAAGCAAAGGGGTAGGGTTAGGTAAAGAGTCAACTAACAGAGATTAAAAGGGGGAACTAAAGAAAGCAAAGAGTTAGGGTTAGGTAAAGAGTCAACTAACAGAGATTAAAAGGTGGAACTAAAGAAAGCAAAGAGTTAGGGTAAGGTAAAGAGTCAACTAACAGAGATTAAAAGGGGGAACTAAAGAAAGCAAAGGGGTAGGGTTAGGTAAAGAGTCAACTAACAGAGATTAAAAGGGGGAACTAAAGAAAGCAAAGGGTTAGGGTTAGGTAAAGAGTCAACTAACAGAGATTAAAAGGGGGAACTAAAGAAAGCAAAGGGGTAGGGTTAGGTAAAGAGTCAACTAACAGAGATTAAAAGGGGGAACTAAAGAAAGCAAAGGGGTAGAGTTAGGTAAAGAGTCAACTAACAGAGATTAAAAGGTGGAACTAAAGAAAGCAAAGAGTTAGGGTTAGGTAAAGAGTCAACTAACAGAGATTAAAAGGTGGAACTAAAGAAAGCAAAGAGTTAGGGTTAGGTAAAGAGTCAACTAACAGAGATTAAAAGGGGGAACTAAAGAAAGCAAAGGGTTAGGGTTAGGTAAAGAGTCAACTAACAGAGATTAAAAGGGAGAACTAAAGAAAGCAAAGAGTTAGGGTTAGGTAAAGAGTCAACTAACAGAGATTAAAAGGGGGAACTAAAGAAAGCAAAGGGTTAGGGTTAGGTAAAGAGTCAACTAACAGAGATTAAAAGGGGGAACTAAAGAAAGCAAAGAGTTAGGGTTAGGTAAAGAGTCAACTAACAGAGATTAAAAGGGAGAACTAAAGAAAGCAAAGGGGTAGGGTTAGGTAAAGAGTCAACTAACAGAGATTAAAAGGTGGAACTAAAGAAAGCAAAGAGTTAGGGTTAGGTAAAGAGTCAACTAACAGAGATTAAAAGGGAGAACTAAAGAAAGCAAAGGGGTAGGGTTAGGTAAAGAGTCAACTAACAGAGATTAAAAGGGGGAACTAAAGAAAGCAAAGGGTTAGGGTTAGGTAAAGAGTCAACTAACAGAGATTAAAAGGGGGAACTAAAGAAAGCAAAGGGGTAGGGTTAGGTAAAGAGTCAACTAACAGAGATTAAAAGGGGGAACTAAAGAAAGCAAAGGGGTAGAGTTAGGTAAAGAGTCAACTAACAGAGATTAAAAGGTGGAACTAAAGAAAGCAAAGAGTTAGGGTTAGGTAAAGAGTCAACTAACAGAGATTAAAAGGGGGAACTAAAGAAAGCAAAGGGGTAGGGTTAGGTAAAGAGTCAACTAACAGAGATTAAAAGGGCGAACTAAAGAAAGCAAAGGGTTAGGGTTAGGTAAAGAGTCAACTAACAGAGATTAAAAGGGGGAACTAAAGAAAGCAAAGGGGTAGGGTTAGGTAAAGAGTCAACTAACAGAGATTAAAAGGGGGAACTAAAGAAAGCAAAGGGGTAGAGTTAGGTAAAGAGTCAACTAACAGAGATTAAAAGGTGGAACTAAAGAAAGCAAAGAGTTAGGGTTAGGTAAAGAGTCAACTAACAGAGATTAAAAGGGGGAACTAAAGAAAGCAAAGGGGTAGGGTTAGGTAAAGAGTCAACTAACAGAGATTAAAAGGGCGAACTAAAGAAAGCAAAGGGTTAGGGTTAGGTAAAGAGTCAACTAACAGAGATTAAAAGGGGGAACTAAAGAAAGCAAAGGGGTAGGGTTAGGTAAAGAGTCAACTAACAGAGATTAAAAGGGGGAACTAAAGAAAGCAAAGGGGTAGGGTTAGGTAAAGAGTCAACTAACAGAGATTAAAAGGGCGAACTAAAGAAAGCAAAGAGTTAGGGTTAGGTAAAGAGTCAACTAACAGAGATTAAAAGGTGGAACTAAAGAAAGCAAAGAGTTAGGGTAAGGTAAAGAGTCAACTAACAGAGATTAAAAGGGGGAACTAAAGAAAGCAAAGGGGTAGGGTTAGGTAAAGAGTCAACTAACAGAGATTAAAAGGGGGAACTAAAGAAAGCAAAGGGTTAGGGTTAGGTAAAGAGTCAACTAACAGAGATTAAAAGGGGGAACTAAAGAAAGCAAAGGGGTAGGGTTAGGTAAAGAGTCAACTAACAGAGATTAAAAGGGAAACTAAAGAAAGCAAAGGGGTAGAGTTAGGTAAAGAGTCAACTAACAGAGATTAAAAGGTGGAACTAAAGAAAGCAAAGAGTTAGGGTTAGGTAAAGAGTCAACTAACAGAGATTAAAAGGTGGAACTAAAGAAAGCAAAGAGTTAGGGTTAGGTAAAGAGTCAACTAACAGAGATTAAAAGGGGGAACTAAAGAAAGCAAAGGGTTAGGGTTAGGTAAAGAGTCAACTAACAGAGATTAAAAGGGAGAACTAAAGAAAGCAAAGAGTTAGGGTTAGGTAAAGAGTCAACTAACAGAGATTAAAAGGGAGAACTAAAGAAAGCAAAGAGTTAGGGTTAGGTAAAGAGTCAACTAACAGAGATTAAAAGGTGGAACTAAAGAAAGCAAAGAGTTAGGGTTAGGTAAAGAGTCAACTAACAGAGATTAAAAGGGAGAACTAAAGAAAGCAAAGGGGTAGGGTTAGGTAAAGAGTCAACTAACAGAGATTAAAAGGGGGAACTAAAGAAAGCAAAGGGTTAGGGTTAGGTAAAGAGTCAACTAACAGAGATTAAAAGGGGGAACTAAAGAAAGCAAAGGGGTAGGGTTAGGTAAAGAGTCAACTAACAGAGATTAAAAGGGGGAACTAAAGAAAGCAAAGGGGTAGAGTTAGGTAAAGAGTCAACTAACAGAGATTAAAAGGTGGAACTAAAGAAAGCAAAGAGTTAGGGTTAGGTAAAGAGTCAACTAACAGAGATTAAAAGGGGGAACTAAAGAAAGCAAAGGGGTAGGGTTAGGTAAAGAGTCAACTAACAGAGATTAAAAGGGCGAACTAAAGAAAGCAAAGGGTTAGGGTTAGGTAAAGAGTCAACTAACAGAGATTAAAAGGGGGAACTAAAGAAAGCAAAGGGGTAGGGTTAGGTAAAGAGTCAACTAACAGAGATTAAAAGGGCGAACTAAAGAAAGCAAAGGGGTAGGGTTAGGTAAAGAGTCAACTAACAGAGATTAAAAGGTGGAACTAAAGAAAGCAAAGAGTTAGGGTTAGGTAAAGAGTCAACTAACAGAGATTAAAAGGGGGAACTAAAGAAAGCAAAGGGTTAGGGTTAGGTAAAGAGTCAACTAACAGAGATTAAAAGGGGGAACTAAAGAAAGCAAAGGGTTAGGGTTAGGTAAAGAGTCAACTAACAGAGATTAAAAGGGGGAACTAAAGAAAGCAAAGGGTTAGGGTTAGGTAAAGAGTCAACTAACAGAGATTAAAAGGGGGAACTAAAGAAAGCAAAGGGTTAGGGTTAGGTAAAGAGTCAACTAACAGAGATTAAAAGGGGGAACTAAAGAAAGCAAAGGGGTAGGGTTAGGTAAAGAGTCAACTAACAGAGATTAAAAGGGGGAACTAAAGAAAGCAAAGGGGTAGGGTTAGGTAAAGAGTCAACTAACAGAGATTAAAAGGGGGAACTAAAGAAAGCAAAGGGTTAGGGTTAGGTAAAGAGTCAACTAACAGAGATTAAAAGGGGGAACTAAAGAAAGCAAAGGGTTAGGGTTAGGTAAAGAGTCAACTAACAGAGATTAAAAGGGGGAACTAAAGAAAGCAAAGGGTTAGGGTTAGGTAAAGAGTCAACTAACAGAGATTAAAAGGGGGAACTAAAGAAAGCAAAGGGGTAGGGTTAGGTAAAGAGTCAACTAACAGAGATTAAAAGGGGGAACTAAAGAAAGCAAAGGGGTAGAGTTAGGTAAAGAGTCAACTAACAGAGATTAAAAGGTGGAACTAAAGAAAGCAAAGAGTTAGGGTTAGGTAAAGAGTCAACTAACAGAGATTAAAAGGGGGAACTAAAGAAAGCAAAGGGGTAGGGTTAGGTAAAGAGTCAACTAACAGAGATTAAAAGGGCGAACTAAAGAAAGCAAAGGGTTAGGGTTAGGTAAAGAGTCAACTAACAGAGATTAAAAGGGGGAACTAAAGAAAGCAAAGGGGTAGGGTTAGGTAAAGAGTCAACTAACAGAGATTAAAAGGGCGAACTAAAGAAAGCAAAGGGGTAGGGTTAGGTAAAGAGTCAACTAACAGAGATTAAAAGGTGGAACTAAAGAAAGCAAAGAGTTAG
Organism: Sepiola atlantica; assembly: GCA_963556195.1. Classification (NCBI taxonomy): domain Eukaryota; kingdom Metazoa; phylum Mollusca; class Cephalopoda; order Sepiida; family Sepiolidae; genus Sepiola; species Sepiola atlantica. The sequence goes on from CAUVYP010000165.1 coordinate 1,089,625, forward strand.
GGTTAGGTAAAGAGTCAACTAACAGAGATTAAAAGGGGGAACTAAAGAAAGCAAAGGGTTAGGGTTAGGTAAAGAGTCAACTAACAGAGATTAAAAGGGGGAACTAAAGAAAGCAAAGGGTTAGGGTTAGGTAAAGAGTCAACTAACAGAGATTAAAAGGGGGAACTAAAGAAAGCAAAGGGTTAGGTTTAGGTAAAGAGTCAACTAACAGAGATTAAAAGGGGGAACTAAAGAAAGCAAAGGGTTAGGGTTAGGTAAAGAGTCAACTAACAGAGATTAAAAGGGGGAACTAAAGAAAGCAAAGGGGTAGGGTTAGGTAAAGAGTCAACTAACAGAGATTAAAAGGGGGAACTAAAGAAAGCAAAGGGGTAGGGTTAGGTAAAGAGTCAACTAACAGAGATTAAAAGGGGGAACTAAAGAAAGCAAAGGGTTAGGGTTAGGTAAAGAGTCAACTAACAGAGATTAAAAGGGGGAACTAAAGAAAGCAAAGGGTTAGGGTTAGGTAAAGAGTCAACTAACAGAGATTAAAAGGGGGAACTAAAGAAAGCAAAGGGTTAGGGTTAGGTAAAGAGTCAACTAACAGAGATTAAAAGGGGGAACTAAAGAAAGCAAAGGGGTAGGGTTAGGTAAAGAGTCAACTAACAGAGATTAAAAGGGGGAACTAAAGAAAGCAAAGGGGTAGAGTTAGGTAAAGAGTCAACTAACAGAGATTAAAAGGTGGAACTAAAGAAAGCAAAGAGTTAGGGTTAGGTAAAGAGTCAACTAACAGAGATTAAAAGGGGGAACTAAAGAAAGCAAAGAGTTAGGGTTAGGTAAAGAGTCAACTAACAGAGATTAAAAGGGGGAACTAAAGAAAGCAAAGGGTTAGGGTTAGGTAAAGAGTCAACTAACAGAGATTAAAAGGGGGAACTAAAGAAAGCAAAGGGGTAGGGTTAGGTAAAGAGTCAACTAACAGAGATTAAAAGGGGGAACTAAAGAAAGCAAAGGGTTAGGGTTAGGTAAAGAGTCAACTAACAGAGATTAAAAGGGGGAACTAAAGAAAGCAAAGGGGTAGGGTTAGGTAAAGAGTCAACTAACAGAGATTAAAAGGGCGAACTAAAGAAAGCAAAGGGGTAGGGTTAGGTAAAGAGTCAACTAACAGAGATTAAAAGGTGGAACTAAAGAAAGCAAAGAGTTAGGGTTAGGTAAAGAGTCAACTAACAGAGATTAAAAGGGGGAACTAAAGAAAGCAAAGGGTTAGGGTTAGGTAAAGAGTCAACTAACAGAGATTAAAAGGGGGAACTAAAGAAAGCAAAGGGTTAGGGTTAGGTAAAGAGTCAACTAACAGAGATTAAAAGGGGGAACTAAAGAAAGCAAAGGGTTAGGGTTAGGTAAAGAGTCAACTAGCAGAGATTAAAAGGTGGAACTAAAGAAAGCAAAGGGTTAGGGTTAGGTAAAGAGTCAACTAACAGAGATTAAAAGGGGGAACTAAAGAAAGCAAAGGGGTAGGGTTAGGTAAAGAGTCAACTAACAGAGATTAAAAGGGGGAACTAAAGAAAGCAAAGGGGTAGGGTTAGGTAAAGAGTCAACTAACAGAGATTAAAAGGGGGAACTAAAGAAAGCAAAGGGGTAGGGTTAGGTAAAGAGTCAACTAACAGAGATTAAAAGGGGGAACTAAAGAAAGCAAAGGGTTAGGGTTAGGTAAAGAGTCAACTAACAGAGATTAAAAGGGGGAACTAAAGAAAGCAAAGAGTTAGGGTTAGGTAAAGAGTGAACTACAATAGATTAAAAGGGGGAACTAAAGAAAGCAAAGAGTTAGGGTTAGGTAAAGAGTGAACTACAATAGATTAAAAGGGGGAACTAAAGAAAGCAAATAGTTAGGGTTAGGAAAAGAGTGAACTACTAGAGATTAAAAGGGGGAACTAAAGAAAGCAAAGAGTTAGGGTTAGGTAAAGAGTGAACTACAATAGATTAAAAGGGGGAACTAAAGAAAGCAAAGAGTTAGGGTTAGGTAAAGAGTAAACTACAAGAGATTAAAAGGGGGAACTAAAGAAAGCAAAGAGTTAGGGTTAGGTAAAGAGTCAACTAACAGAGATTAAAAGGGGGAACTAAAGAAAGCAAAGAGTTAGGGTTAGGTAAAGAGTCAACTAACAGAGATTAAAAGGGGGAACTAAAGAAAGCAAAAAGTTAGGGTTAGGTAAAGAGTCAACTAACAGAGATTAAAAGGGGGAACTAAAGAAAGCAAAAAGTTAGGGTTAGGTAAAGAGTCAACTAACAGAGATTAAAAGGGGGAACTAAAGAAAGCAAAGAGTTAGGGTTAGGTAAAGAGTCAACTAACAGAGATTAAAAGGGGGAACAAAAGAAAGCAAAGAGTTAGGGTTAGGTAAAGAGTGAACTACAATAGATTAAAAGGGGGAACTAAAGAAAGCAAAGAGTTAGGGTTAGGTAAAGAGTGAACTACAATAGATTAAAAGGGGGAACTAAAGAAAGCAAAGAGTTAGGGTTAGGTAAAGAGTGAACTACAAGAGATTAAAAGGGGGAACTAAAGAAAGCAAAGAGTTAGGGTTAGGTAAAGAGTGAACTAACAGAGATTAAAAGGGGGAACTAAAGAAAGCAAAGGTGTTAGGGTTAGGTAAAGAGTCAACTAACAGAGATTAAAAGGGGGAACTAAAGAAAGCAAAGGGGTAGGGTTAGGTAAAGAGTCAACTAACAGAGATTAAAATGGGGAACTAAAGAAAGCAAAGGGGTAGGGTTAGGTAAAGAGTCAACTAACAGAGATTAAAAAGGGGAACTAAAGAAAGCAAAGAGTTAGGGTTAGGTAAAGAGTCAACTAACAGAGATTAAAAGGGGGAACTAAAGAAAGCAAAGAAGTAGGGTTAGGTAAAGAGTCAACTAACAGAGATTAAAAGGGGGAACTAAAGAAAGCAAAGGGGTAGGGTTAGGTAAAGAGTCAACTAACAGAGATTAAAAGGGGGAACTAAAGAAAGCAAAGGGTTAGGGTTAGGTAAAGAGTCAACTAACAGAGATTAAAAGGGGGAACTAAAGAAAGCAAAGAGTTAGGGTTAGGTAAAGAGTCAACTAACAGAGATTAAAAGGGGGAACTAAAGAAAGCAAAGGGGTAGGGTTAGGTAAAGAGTCAACTAACAGAGATTAAAAGGGGGAACTAAAGAAAGCAAAGGGTTAGGGTTAGGTAAAGAGTCAACTAACAGAGATTAAAAGGGGGAACTAAAGAAAGCAAAGAGTTAGGGTTAGGTAAAGAGTGAACTACAATAGATTAAAAGGGGGAACTAAAGAAAGCAAAGAGTTAGGGTTAGGTAAAGAGTGAACTACAATAGATTAAAAGGGGGAACTAAAGAAAGCAAAGAGTTAGGGTTAGGTAAAGAGTGAACTAACAGAGATTAAAAGGGGGAACTAAAGAAAGCAAAGAGTTAGGGTTAGGTAAAGAGTGAACTACAATAGATTAAAAGGGGGAACTAAAGAAAGCAAAGAGTTAGGGTTAGGTAAAGAGTGAACTACAATAGATTAAAAGGGGGAACTAAAGAAAGCAAAGAGTTAGGGTTAGGTAAAGAGTAAACTACAAGAGATTAAAAGGGGGAACTAAAGAAAGCAAAGAGTTAGGGTTAGGTAAAGAGTCAACTAACAGAGATTAAAAGGGGGAACTAAAGAAAGCAAAGAGTTAGGGTTAGGTAAAGAGTCAACTAACAGAGATTAAAAGGGGGAACTAAAGAAAGCAAAAAGTTAGGGTTAGGTAAAGAGTCAACTAACAGAGATTAAAAGGGGGAACTAAAGAAAGCAAAGAGTTAGGGTTAGGTAAAGAGTCAACTAACAGAGATTAAAAGGGGGAACAAAAGAAAGCAAAGAGTTAGGGTTAGGTAAAGAGTGAACTACAATAGATTAAAAGGGGGAACAAAAGAAAGCAAAGAGTTAGGGTTAGGTAAAGAGTGAACTACAATAGATTAAAAGGGGGAACTAAAGAAAGCAAATAGTTAGGGTTAGGAAAAGAGTGAACTACTAGAGATTAAAAGGGGGAACTAAAGAAAGCAAAGAGTTAGGGTTAGGTAAAGAGTGAACTACAATAGATTAAAAGGGGGAATTAAAGAAAGCAAAGAGTTAGGGTTAGGTAAAGAGTAAACTACAAGAGATTAAAAGGGGGAACTAAAGAAAGCAAAGAGTTAGGGTTAGGTAAAGAGTCAACTAACAGAGATTAAAAGGGGGAACTAAAGAAAGCAAAGAGTTAGGGTTAGGTAAAGAGTCAACTAACAGAGATTAAAAGGGGGAACTAAAGAAAGCAAAAAGTTAGGGTTAGGTAAAGAGTCAACTAACAGAGATTAAAAGGGGGAACTAAAGAAAGCAAAGACTTAGGGTTAGGTAAAGAGTCAACTAACAGAGATTAAAAGGGGGAACTATAGAAAGCAAAGACTTAGGGTTAGGTAAAGAGTCAACTAACAGAGATTAAAAGGGGGAACTAAAGAAAGCAAAGAGTTAGGGTTAGGTAAAGAGTGAACTACAATAGATTAAAAGGGGGAACTAAAGAAAGCAAAGAGTTAGGGTTAGGTAAAGAGTGAACTACAATAGATTAAAAGGGGGAACTAAAGAAAGCAAATAGTTAGGGTTAGGAAAAGAGTGAACTACTAGAGATTAAAAGGGGGAACTAAAGAAAGCAAAGAGTTAGGGTTAGGTAAAGAGTGAACTACAATAGATTAAAAGGGGGAACTAAAGAAAGCAAAGAGTTAGGGTTAGGTAAAGAGTAAACTACAAGAGATTAAAAGGGGGAACTAAAGAAAGCAAAGAGTTAGGGTTAGGTAAAGAGTCAACTAACAGAGATTAAAAGGGGGAACTAAAGAAAGCAAAGAGTTAGGGTTAGGTAAAGAGTCAACTAACAGAGATTAAAAGGGGGAACTAAAGAAAGCAAAAAGTTAGGGTTAGGTAAAGAGTCAACTAACAGAGATTAAAAGGGGGAACTAAAGAAAGCAAAGACTTAGGGTTAGGTAAAGAGTCAACTAACAGAGATTAAAAGGGGGAACTAAAGAAAGCAAAGAGTTAGGGTTAGGTAAAGAGTCAACTAACAGAGATTAAAAGGGGGAACAAAAGAAAGCAAAGAGTTAGGGTTAGGTAAAGAGTGAACTACAATAGATTAAAAGGGGGAACTAAAGAAAGCAAAGAGTTAGGGTTAGGTAAAGAGTGAACTACAATAGATTAAAAGGGGGAACTAAAGAAAGCAAAGAGTTAGGGTTAGGTAAAGAGTGAACTACAATAGATTAAAAGGGGGAACTAAAGAAAGCAAAGAGTTAGGGTTAGGTAAAGAGTGAACTACAATAGATTAAAAGGGGGAACTAAAGAAAGCAAAGAGTTAGGGTTAGGTAAAGAGTGAACTACAATAGATTAAAAGGGGGAACTAAAGAAAGCAAAGAGTTAGGGTTAGGTAAAGAGTGAACTACAATAGATTAAAAGGGGGAACAAAAGAAAGCAAAGAGTTAGGGTTAGGAAAAGAGTGAACTACAATAGATTAAAAGGGGGAACAAAAGAAAGCAAAGAGTTAGGGTTAGGTAAAGAGTGAACTACAATAGATTAAAAGGGGGAACAAAATAAAGCAAAGAGTTAGGGTTAGGTAAAGAGTGAACTACAATAGATTAAAAGGGGGAACTAAAGAAAGCAAAGAGTTAGGGTTAGGCAAAGAGTGAACTACAATAGATTAAAAGGGGGAACTAAAGAAAGCAAAGAGTTAGGGTTAGGTAAAGAGTGAACTACTAGAGATTAAAAGGGGGAAAAAAAGAAAGCAAAGAGTTAGGGTTAGGTAAAGAGTGAACTACAATAGATAAAAAGGGGGAACAAAAGAAAGCAAAGAGTTAGGATTAGGTAAAGAGTGAACTACAATAGATTAAAAGGGGGAACTAAAGAAAGCAAAGGGGTAGGGTTAGGTAAAGAGTGAACTACAATAGATTAAAAGGGGGAACAAAAGAAAGCAAAGAGTTAGGGTTAGGTAAAGAGTGAACTACAATAGATTAAAAGGGGGAACTAAAGAAAGCAAAGAGTTAGGGTTAGGTAAAGAGTGAACTACTAGAGATTAAAAGGGGGAACAAAAGAAAGCAAAGAGTTAGGATTAGGTAAAGAGTGAACTACAATAGATTAAAAGGGGGAACTAAAGAAAGCAAAGGGGTAGGGTTAGGTAAAGAGTGAACTACAATAGATTAAAAGGGGGAACAAAAGAAAGCAAAGAGTTAGGGTTAGGTAAAGAGTGAACTACTAGAAATTAAAAGGGGGAACTAAAGAAAGCAAAGGGGTAGGGTTAGGTAAAGAGTGAACTACAATAGATTAAAAGGGGGAACTAAAGAAAGCAAAGAGTTAGGGTTAGGTAAAGAGTGAACTACAAGAAATTAAAAGGGGGAACTAAAGAAAGCAAAGGGGTAGGGTTAGGAAAAGAGTGAACTACAATAGATTAAAAGGGGAAACTTAAGAAAGCAAAGAGTAAGGGTTAGGTTAAGAGTGAACTACAAGAAATTAAAAGGGGGAACTAAAGAAAGCAAAAGGGGTAGGGTTAGGTAAAGAGTGAACTACAATAGATTAAAAGGGGGAACTAAAGAAAGCAAAGAGTAAGGGTTAGGTTAAGAGTGAACTACAAGAAATTAAAAGGGGGAACTAACGACAGCAAAGAGTTAGGGTTAGGTAAAGAGTGAACTACAAGAGATTAAAAGGAGGAACTACCGACAGGAAAGAGTTAGGGTTAGGTAAAGAGTGAACTACAAGAGATTAAAAGGAGGAACTACCGACAGGAAAGAGTTAGGGTTAGGTAAAGAGTGAACTACAAGAGATTAAAAGGAGGAACTACCGACAGCAAAGAGTTAGGGTTAGGTAAAGAGTGAACTACAAGAGATTAAAAGGAGGAACTACCGACAGGAAAGAGTTAGGGTTACGTTAAGAGTGAACTACAAGAGATTAAAAGGGGAAACTAACGAAAGCAAAGAGTTAGGGTTAGGTAAAGAGTGAACTACAAGAGATTAAAAGGGGGAACTAAAGAAAGCAAAGAGTTAGGGTTAGGAAAAGAGTGAACTACTAGAGATTAAAAAGGGGGAACTAAAGTAAGCAAAGAGTTAGGATTAGGTAAAGAGTGAACTACAATAGATTAAAAGGGGGAACTAAAGAAAGCAAAGAGTTAGGGTTAGGAAAAGAGTGAACTACTAGAGATTAAAAGGGGAACTAAAGAAAGCAAAGAGATAGGGTTAGGAAAAGAGTGAACTACAATAGATTAAAAGGGGGAACAAAAGAAAGCAAAGAGTTAGGGTTAGGCAAAGAGTGAACTACAATAGATTAAAAGGGGGAACTAAAGAAAGCAAAGAGTTAGGGTTAGGTAAAGAGTGAACTACTAGAGATTAAAAGGGGGAAAAAAAGAAAGCAAAGAGTTAGGGTTAGGTAAAGAGTGAACTACAATAGATAAAAAGGGGGAACAAAAGAAAGCAAAGAGTTAGGATTAGGTAAAGAGTGAACTACAATAGATTAAAAGGGGGAACTAAAGAAAGCAAAGGGGTAGGGTTAGGTAAAGAGTGAACTACAATAGATTAAAAGGGGGAACTAAAGAAAGCAAAGAGTTAGGGTTAGGTAAAGAGTGAACTACTAGAGATTAAAAGGGGGAACAAAAGAAAGCAAAGAGTTAGGGTTAGGTAAAGAGTGAACTACAATAGATTAAAAGGGGGAACTAAAGAAAGCAAAGAGTTAGGGTTAGGTAAAGAGTGAACTACTAGAGATTAAAAGGGGGAACAAAAGAAAGCAAAGAGTTAGGGTTAGGAAAAGAGTGAACTACAATAGATTAAAAGGGGAAACTTAAGAAAGCAAAGAGTTAGGGTTAGGAAAGGAGTGAACTACTAGAGATTAAAAGGGGGAACAAAAGAAAGCAAAGAGTTAGGGTTAGGTAAAGAGTGAACTACAATAGATTAAAAGGGGGAACTAAAGAAAGCAAAGAGTTAGGATTAGGTAAAGAGTGAACTACAAGAAATTAAAAGGGGGAACTAAAGAAAGCAAAGAGTTAGGGTTAGGAAAAGAGTGAACTACAATAGATTAAAAGGGGGAACTAAAGAAAGCAAAGAGTTAGGGTTAGGTAAAGAGTGAACTACAAGAAATTAAAAGGGGGAACTAAAGAAAGCAAAGGGGTAGGGTTAGGTAAAGAGTGAACTACAATAGATTAAAAGGGGAAACTTAAGAAAGCAAAGAGTTAGGGTTAGGTAAAGAGTGAACTACAAGAAATTAAAAGGGGGAACTAAAGAAAGCAAAGAGTTAGGGTTAGGTAAAGAGTGAACTACAATAGATTAAAAGGGGGAACTAAAGAAAGCAAAGAGTAAGGGTTAGGTTAAGAGTGAACTACAAGAAATTAAAAGGGGGAACTAACGACAGGAAAGAGTTAGGGTTAGGTAAAGAGTCAACTACAATAGATTAAAAGGGGGAACTAAAGAAAGCAAAGAGTTAGGGTTAGGTAAAGAGTGAACTACAAGAGATTAAAAGGAGGAACTACCGACAGGAAAGAGTTAGGGTTAGGTAAAGAGTGAACTACAAGAGATTAAAAGGAGGAACTACCGACAGGAAAGAGTTAGGGTTAGGTAAAGAGTGAACTACAAGAGATTAAAAGGAGGAACTACCGACAGCAAAGAGTTAGGGTTAGGTAAAGAGTGAACTACAAGAGATTAAAAGGAGGAACTACCGACAGGAAAGAGTTAGGGTTACGTTAAGAGTGAACTACAAAGGATTAAAAGGGGAAACTAACGAAAGCAAAGAGTTAGGGTTAGGTAAAGAGTGAACTACAATAGATTAAAAGGGGGAACTAAAGAAAGCAAAGAGTTAGGGTTAGGAAAAGAGTGAACTACAATAGATTAAAAGGGGGAACTAAAGAAAGCAAAGATTTAGGATTAGGTAAAGAGTCAACTACAATAGATTAAAAGGGGGAACAAAAGAAAGCAAAGAGTTAGGGTTAGGTAAAGAGTGAACTACAATAGATTAAAAGGGGGAACTAAAGAAAGCAAAGATTTAGGATTAGGTAAAGAGTCAACTACAATAGATTAACAGGGGGAACTAAAGAAAGCAAAGAGTTAGGGTTAGGTAAAGAGTGAACTACAAGAGATTAAAAGGAGGAACTACCGACAGGAAAGAGTTAGGGTTACGTTAAGAGTGAACTACAAGAGATTAAAAGGGGAAACTAACGAAAGCAAAGAGTTAGGGTTAGGTAAAGAGTGAACTACAATAGATTAAAAGGGGGAACTAAAGAAAGCAAAGAGTTAGGGTTAGGAAAAGAGTGAACTACAATAGATTAAAAGGGGGAACAAAAGAAAGCAAAGAGTTAGGGTTAGGTAAAGAGTCAACTACAATAGATTAAAAGGGGGAACTAAAGAAAGCAAAGAGTTAGGGTTAGGTAAAGAGTGAACTACAATAGATTAAAAGGGGGAACAAAAGAAAGCAAAGAGTTAGGGTTAGGTAAAGAGTGAACTACAATAGATTAAAAGGGGGAACTAAAGAAAGCAAAGATTTAGGATTAGGTAAAGAGTCAACTACAATAGATTAACAGGGGGAACAAAAGAAAGCAAAGAGTTAGGGTTAGGTAAAGAGTGAACTACAAGAGATTAAAAAGAGGAACTACCGACAGGAAAGAGTTAGGGTTACGTTAAGAGTGAACTACAAGAGATTAAAAGGGGAAACTAACGAAAGCAAAGAGTTAGGGTTAGGTAAAGAGTGAACTACAATAGATTAAAAGGGGGAACAAAAGAAAGCAAAGAGTTAGGGTTAGGTAAAGAGTCAACTACAATAGATTAAAAGGGGGAACTAAAGAAAGCAAAGAGTTAGGGTTAGGTAAAGAGTGAACTACAATAGATTAAAAGGGGGAACAAAAGAAAGCAAAGAGTTAGGGTTAGGTAAAGAGTGAACTACAATAGATTAAAAGAGGGGGACTAAAGAAAGCAAAGATTTAGGATTAGGTAAAGAGTCAACTACAATAGATTAACAGGGGGAACTAAAGAAAGCAAAGAGTTAGGGTTAGGTAAAGAGTGAACTACAAGAGATTAAAAGGAGGAACTACCGACAGGAAAGAGTTAGGGTTACGTTAAGAGTGAACTACAAGAGATTAAAAGGGGAAACTAACGAAAGCAAAGAGTTAGGGTTAGGTAAAGAGTGAACTACAATAGATTAAAAGGGGGAACTAAAGAAAGCAAAGAGTTAGGGTTAGGAAAAGAGTGAACTACAATAGATTAAAAGGGGGAACAAAAGAAAGCAAAGAGTTAGGGTTAGGTAAAGAGTCAACTACAATAGATTAAAAGGGGGAACTAAAGAAAGCAAAGAGTTAGGGTTAAGTAAAGAGTGAACTACAATAGATTAAAAGGGGGAACAAAAGAAAGCAAAGAGTTAGGGTTAGGTAAAGAGTGAACTACAATAGATTAAAAGGAGGAACTAAAGAAAGCAAAGATTTAGGATTAGGTAAAGAGTCAACTACAATAGATTAACAGGGGGAACAAAAGAAAGCAAAGAGTAAGGGTTAGGTAAAGAGTGAACTACAATAGATTAAAAGGGGGAACAAAAGAAAGCAAAGAGTTAGGGTTAGGTAAAGAGTGAACTACAATAGATTAAAAGGGGGAACAAAAGAAAGCAAAGAGTTAGGGTTAGGTAAAGAGTGAACTACAATAGATTAAAAGGGGGAACAAAAGAAAGCAAAGAGTTAGGGTTAGGTAAAGAGTGAACTACAATAGATTAAAAGGGGGAACTAAAGAAAGCAAAGAGTTAGGGTTAGGTAAAGAGTGAACTACAATAGATTAAAAGGGGGAACTAAAGAAAGCAAAGAGTTAGGGTTAGGAAAAGAGTGAACTACAATAGATTAAAAGGGGGAACTAAAGAAAGCAAAGAGTTAGGGTTAGGTAAAGAGTGAACTACAATAGATTAAAAGGGGGAACAAAAGAAAGCAAAGAGTTAGGGTTAGGAAAAGAGTGAACTACAATAGATTAAAAGGGGGAACAAAAGAAAGCAAAGAGTTAGGGTTAGGTAAAGAGTGAACTACAATAGATTAAAAGGGGGAACAAAAGAAAGCAAAGAGTTAGGGTTAGGTAAAGAGTGAACTACAATAGATTAAAAGGGGGAACAAAAGAAAGCAAAGAGTTAGGGTTAGGTAAAGAGTGAACTACAATAGATTAAAAGGGGGAACTAAAGAAAGCAAAGAGTTAGGGTTAGGTAAAGAGTGAACTACAATAGATTAAAAGGGGGAACTAAAGAAAGCAAAGAGTTAGGGTTAGGTAAAGAGTGAACTACAATAGATTAAAAGGGGGAACTAAAGAAAGCAAAGATTTAGGATTAGGTAAAGAGTCAACTACAATAGATTAACAGGGGGAACAAAAGAAAGCAAAGAGTTAGGGTTAGGTAAAGAGTGAACTACAATAGATTAAAAGGGGGAACAAAAGAAAGCAAAGAGTTAGGGTTAGGTAAAGAGTGAACTACAATAGATTAAAAGGGGGAACAAAAGAAAGCAAAGAGTTAGGGTTAGGTAAAGAGTGAACTACAATAGATTAAAAGGGGGAACAAAAGAAAGCAAAGAGTTAGGGTTAGGTAAAGAGTGAACTACAATAGATTAAAAGGGGGAACTAAAGAAAGCAAAGAGTTAGGGTTAGGTAAAGAGTGAACTACAATAGATTAAAAGGGGGAACTAAAGAAAGCAAAGAGTTAGGGTTAGGAAAAGAGTGAACTACAATAGATTAAAAGGGGGAACTAAAGAAAGCAAAGAGTTAGGGTTAGGTAAAGAGTGAACTACAATAGATTAAAAGGGGGAACAAAAGAAAGCAAAGAGTTAGGGTTAGGAAAAGAGTGAACTACAATAGATTAAAAGGGGGAACAAAAGAAAGCAAAGAGTTAGGGTTAGGTAAAGAGTGAACTACAATAGATTAAAAGGGGGAACAAAAGAAAGCAAAGAGTTAGGGTTAGGTAAAGAGTGAACTACAATAGATTAAAAGGGGGAACAAAAGAAAGCAAAGAGTTAGGGTTAGGTAAAGAGTGAACTACAATAGATTAAAAGGGGGAACTAAAGAAAGTAAAGAGTTAGGGTTAGGTAAAGAGTGAACTACAATAGATTAAAAGGGGGAACTAAAGAAAGCAAAGAGTTAGGGTTAGGTAAAGAGTGAACTACAATAGATTAAAAGGGGGAACTAAAGAAAGCAAAGAGTTAGGGTTAGGTAAAGAGTGAACTACAATAGATTAAAAGGGGGAACAAAAGAAAGCAAAGAGTTAGGGTTAGGTAAAGAGTGAACTACAATAGATTAAAAGGGGGAACTAAAGAAAGCAAAGAGTTAGGGTTAGGTAAAGAGTGAACTACAATAGATTAAAAGGGGGAACAAAAGAAAGCAAAGAGTTAGGGTTAGGTAAAGAGTGAACTACAATAGATTAAAAGGGGGAACAAAAGAAAGCAAAGAGTTAGGGTTAGGTAAAGAGTGAACTACAATAGATTAAAAGGGGGAACTAAAGAAAGCAAAGAGTTAGGGTTAGGTAAAGAGTGAACTACAATAGATTAAAAGGGGGAACTAAAGAAAGCAAAGATTTAGGGTTAGGTAAAGAGTGAACTACAATAGATTAAAAGGGGGAACTAAAGAAAGCAAAGAGTTAGGGTTAGGTAAAGAGTGAACTACAATAGATTAAACGGGGGAACTAAAGAAAGCAAAGAGTTAGGGTTAGGTAAAGAGTAAACTACAATAGATTAAACGGGGGAACTAAAGAAAGCAATAAGTTAGGGTTAGGTAAAGAGTGAACTACAATAGATTAAAAGGGGGAACTAAAGAAAGCAAAGAGTTAGGGTTAGTTAAAGAGTGAACTACAATAGATTAAAAGGGGGAACTAAAGAAAGCAAAGAGTTAGGGTTAGGTAAAGAGTGAACTACAATAGATTAAAAGGGGGAACTAAAGAAAGCAAAGAGTTAGGGTTAGGTAAAGAGTGAACTACAATAGATTAAAAGGGGGAACTAAAGAAAGCAAAGAGTTAGGGTTAGGTAAAGAGTGAACTACAATAGATTAAAAGGGGGAACTAAAGAAAGCAAAGAGTTAGGGTTAGGTAAAGAGTAAACTACAATAGATTAAACGGGGGAACTAAAGAAAGCAAAGAGTTAGGGTTAGGTAAAGAGTGAACTACAATGAATTAAAAGGGTGAACTAAAGAAAGCAAAGAGTTAGGGTTAGGTAAAGAGTGAACTACAATAGATTAAAAGGGGACACTAAAGAAAGCAAAGAGTAAGGGTTAGGTAAAGAGTGAACTACAATAGATTAAAAGGGGGAACTAAAGAAAGCAAAGAGTTAGGGTTAGGTAAAGAGTGAACTACAATAAATTAAAAGGGTGAACTAAAGAAAGCAAAGAGTTAGGGTTAGGTAAAGAGTGAACTACAATAGATTAAAAGGGTGAACTAAAGAAAGCAAAGAGTTAGGGTTAGGTAAAGAGTGAACTACAATAGATTAAAAGGGGGAACTAAAGAAAGCAAAGAGTTAGGGTTAGGTAAAGAGTGAACTACAATAGATTTAAAGGGGGAACTAAAGAAAGCAAAGAGTTAGGGTTAGGTAAAGAGTGAACTACAATAGATTAAAAGGGGGAACTAAAGAAAGCAAAGAGTTAGGGTTAGGTAAAGAGTGAACTACAATAGATTAAAAGGGGGAAATAAAGAAAGCAAAGAGTTAGGGTTAGGTAAAGAGTAAACTACAATAGATTAAACGGGGGAACTAAAGAAAGCAAAGAGTTAGTGTTAGGTAAAGAGTAAACTACAATAGATTAAACGGGGGAACTAAAGAAAGCAAAGAGTTAGGGTTAGGTAAAGAGTGAACTACAATAGATTAAAAGGGTGAACTAAAGAAAGCAAAGAGTTAGGGTTAGGTAAAGAGTGAACTACAATAGATTAAAAGGGGGAACTAAAGAAAGCAAAGAGTTAGGGTTAGGTAAAGAGTGAACTACAATAAATTAAAAGGGTGAACTAAAGAAAGCAAAGAGTTAGGGTTAGGTAAAGAGTGAACTACTAGAGATTAAAAGGGGGAACTAAAGAAAGCAAAGAGTTAGGGTTAGGTAAAGAGTGAACTACAATATATTAAAAGGGGGAACTAAAGAAAGCAAAGAGTTAGGGTTAGGAAAAGAGTGAACTACCATAGATTAAAAGGGGGAACTAAAGAAAGCAAAGAGTAAGGGTTAGGTAAAGAGTGAACTACAATAGATTAAAAGGGGGAACTAAAGAAAGCAAAGAGTTAGGGTAAGGTAAAGAGTGAACTACTAGAGATTAAAAGGGGGAACTAAAGAAAGCAAAGAGTTAGGGTTAGGTAAAGAGTGAACTACTAGAGATTAAAAGGGGGAACTAAAGAAAGCAAAGAGTAAGGGTTAGGTAAAGAGTGAACTACAATAGATTAAAAGGGGGAACTAAAGAAAGCAAAGAGTTAGGGTAAGGTAAAGAGTGAACTACTAGAGATTAAAAGGGGGAACTAAAGAAAGCAAAGAGTTAGGGTTAGGTAAAGAGTGAACTACAAGAGATTAAAAGGGGGAACTAAAGAAAGCACAGAGTTAAGGTTAGGTAAAGAGTGAACTACAATAGATTAAAAGGGGGAACTAAAGAAAGCAAAGAGTTAGGGTTAGGAAAAGAGTGAACTACAATAGATTAAAAGGGGGAACTAAAGAAAGCACAGAGTTAAGGTTAGGTAAAGAGTGAACTACAATAGATTAAAAGGCGGAACTAAAGAAAGCAAAGAGTTAGGGTTAGGTAAAGAGTGAACTACAAGAGATTTAAAGGGGGAACTAAAGAAAGCAAAGAGTTAGGGTTAGGTAAAGAGTGAACTACAATAGATTAAAAGGGGGAAATAAAGAAAGCAAAGGGTTAGGGTTAGGAAAAGAGTGAACTACAATAGATTAAAAGGGGGAACTAAAAAAAGCAAAGAGTTAGGGTTAGGTAAAGAGTGAACTACAATAGATTAAAAGGAGGGAACTAAAGAAAGCAAAGAGTTAGGGTTAGGTAAAGAGTGAACTACAATAGATTAAAAGGGGGAACTAAAGAAAGCAAAGAGTTAGGGTTAGGAAAAGAGTGAACTACAATAGATTAAAAGGAGGGAACTAAAGAAAGCAAAGAGTTAGGGTTAGGAAAAGAGTGAACTACAATAGATTAAAAGGAGGGAACTAAAGAAAGCAAAGAGTTAGGGTTAGGTAAAGAGTGAACTACAATAGATTAAAAGGGGGAACTAAAGAAAGCAAAGAGTTAGGGTTAGGAAAAGAGTGAACTACAATAGATTAAAAGGGGGAACTAAAGAAAGCAAAGAGTTAGGGTTAGGAAAAGAGTGAACTACAATAGATTAAAAGGGGGAACTAAAGAAAGAAAATAGTTAGGGTTAGGAAAAGAGTGAACTACAATAGATTAAAAGGGGGAACTAAAGAAAGCAAAGAGTTAGGGTTAGGTAAAGAGTGAACTACAATAGATTAAAAGGGGGAACTAAAGAAAGCAAAGAGTTAGGGTTAGGAAAAGAGTGAACTACAAGAGATTAAAAGGGGGAACTAAAGAAAGCAAAGAGTTAGGGTAAGGTAAAGAGTGAACTACTAGAGATTAAAAGGGGGAACTAAAGAAAGCAAAGAGTTAGGGTTAGGTAAAGAGTGAACTACTAGAGATTAAAAGGGGGAACTAAAGAAAGCAAAGAGTTAGGGTTAGGTAAAGAGTGAACTACTCGAGATTAAAAGGGGAAACTAAAGAAAGCAAAGAGTTAGGGTTAGGTAAAGAGTGAACTACTAGAGATAAAAAGGGGAACTAAAGAAAGCAAAGAGTTAGGGTTAGGTAAAGAGTGAACTACAATAGATTAAAAGGGGGAACTAAAGAAAGCAAAGAGTTAGGGTTAGGAAAAGAGTGAACTACCATAGATTAAAAGGGGGAACTAAAGAAAGCAAAGAGTAAGGGTTAGGTAAAGAGTGAACTACAATAGATTAAAAGGGGGAACTAAAGAAAGCAAAGAGTTAGGGTAAGGTAAAGAGTGAACTACTAGAGATTAAAAGGGGGAACTAAAGAAAGCAAAGAGTTACGGTAAGGTAAAGAGTGAACTACAATAGATTAAAAGGGGGAACTAAAGAAAGAAAATAGTTAGGGTTAGGAAAAGAGTGAACTACAATAGATTAAAAGGGGGAACTAAAGAAAGCAAAGAGTTAGGGTTAGGAAAAGAGTGAACTACAAGAGATTAAAAGGGGGAACTAAAGAAAGCAAAGAGTTAGGGTTAGGTAAAGAGTGAACTACTAGAGATTAAAAGGGGGAACTAAAGAAAGCAAAGAGTTAGGGTTAGGTAAAGAGTGAACTACTAGAGATTAAAATAGGGGACCTAAAGAAAGCAAAGAGTTAGGGTTAGGTAAAGAGTGAACTACAAGAGATTAAAAGGGGGAACTAAAGAAAGCAAAGAGTTAGGGTTAGGAAAACAGTGAACTACAATAGATTAAAAGGGGGAACTAAAGAAAGCACAGAGTTAAGGTTAGGAAAAGAGTGAACTACAATAGATTAAAAGGGGGAACTAAAGAAAGCAAAGAGTAAGGGTTAGGTAAAGAGTGAACTACAATAGATTAAAAGGGGGAACTAAAGAAAGCAAAGAGTTAGGGTTAGGTAAAGAGTGAACTACAATAGATTAAAAGGGGGAACTAAAGAAAGCAAAGAGTTAGGGTTTGGTAAAGAGTGAACTACAAGAGATTAAAAGGGGGAACTAAAGAAAGCAAAGAGTTAAGGTTAGGAAAAGAGTGAACTACAATAGATTAAAAGGGGGAACTAAAGAAAGCAAAGAGTTAAGGTTAGGAAAAGAGTGAACTACAATAGATTAAAAGGGGTTACTAAAGAAAGCAAAGAGTAAGGGTTAGGTAAAGAGTGAACTACAATAGATTAAAAGGGGGAACTAAAGAAAGCAAAGAGTTAAGGTTAGGAAAAGAGTGAACTACAATAGATTAAAAGGGGGAACTAAAGAAAGCAAAGAGTTAAGGTTAGGAAAAGATTGAACTACAATAGATTAAAAGGGGGAACTAAAGAAAGCAAAGAGTAAGGGTTAGGTAAAGAGTGAACTACAATAGATTAAAAGGGAGAACTAAAGAAAGCAAAGAGTTAGGGTTAGGTAAAGAGTGAACTAAAAGAGATTAAAAGGGGGAACTAAAGAAAGCAAAGAGTTAGGGTTAGGTAAAGAGTCAACTAACAGAGATTAAAAGGGGGAACTAAAGAAAGCAAAGAGTTAGGGTTAGGTAAAGAGTGAACTACAATAGATTAAAAGGGGGAACTAAAGAAAGCAAAGCGTAAGGGTTAGGTAAAGAGTGAACTACTAGAGATTAAAAGGGGGAACTAAAGAAAGCAAAGAGTTAAGGTTAGGAAAAGAGTGAACTACTAGAGATTAAAAGAGGGAACTAAAGAAAGCAAAGAGTAAGGGTTAGGAAAAGAGTGAACTAACAGAGATTAAAAGGGGGAACTAAAGAAAGCAAAGAGTTAGGGTTAGGTAAAGAGTGAACTACAAGAGATTAAAAGGGGGAACTAAAGAAAGCAAAGAGTTAGGGTTAGGTATAGAGTGAACTACTATAGATTAAAAGGGGGAACTAAAGAAAGCAAAGAGTTAGGGTTAGGTAAAGAGTCAACTAACAGAGATTAAAAGGGGGAACTAAAGAAAGCAAAGAGTTAGGGTTAGGTAAAGAGTGAACTACAATAGATTAAAAGGGGGAACTAAAGAAAGCAAAGCGTAAGGGTTAGGTAAAGAGTGAACTACTAGAGATTAAAAGGGGGAACTAAAGAAAGCAAAGAGTTAGGGTTAGGTAAAGAGTGAACTACAAGAGATTAAAAGGGGGAACTAAAGAAAGCAAAGAGTTAGGGTTAGGTAAAGAGTGAACTACAATAGATTAAAAGGGGGAACTAAAGAAAGCAAAGAGTTAGGGTTAGGTAAAGAGTGAACTACAATAGATTAAAAGGGGGAACTAAAGAAAGCAAAGAGTTAGGGTTAGGTAAAGAGTGAACTACAAGAGATTAAAAGGGGGAACTAAAGAAAGCAAAGAGTTAGGGTTAGGTAAAGAGTGAACTACAATAGATTAAAAGGCGGAACTAAAGAAAGCAAAGAGTTAGGGTTAGGTAAAGAGTGAACTACAAGAGATTTAAAGGGGGAACTAAAGAAAGCAAAGAGTTAGGGTTAGGTAAAGAGTGAACTACAATAGATTAAAAGGGGGAACTAAAGAAAGCAAAGAGTTAGGGTTAGGAAAAGAGTGAACTACAATAGATTAAAAGGAGGGAACTAAAGAAAGCAAAGAGTTAGGGTAAGGTAAAGAGTGAACTACTAGAGATTAAAAGGGGGAACTAAAGAAAGCAAAGAGTTAGGGTAAGGAAAAGAGTGAACTACAATAGATTAAAAGGGGGAACTAAAGAAAGCAAAGAGTTAGGGTTAGGAAAACAGTGAACTACAATAGATTAAAAGGGGGAACTAAAGAAAGCACAGAGTTAAGGTTAGGAAAAGAGTGAACTACAATAGATTAAAAGGGGGAACTAAAGAAAGCAAAGAGTAAGGGTTAGGTAAAGAGTGAACTACAATAGATTAAAAGGGGGAACTAAAGAAAGCAAAGAGTTAGGGTTAGGTAAAGAGTGAACTACAATAGATTAAAAGGGGGAACTAAAGAAAGCAAAGAGTTAGGGTTTGGTAAAGAGTGAACTACAAGAGATTAAAAGGGGGAACTAAAGAAAGCAAAGAGTTAAGGTTAGGAAAAGAGTGAACTACAATAGATTAAAAGGGGGAACTAAAGAAAGCAAAGAGTTAAGGTTAGGAAAAGAGTGAACTACAATAGATTAAAAGGGGTTACTAAAGAAAGCAAAGAGTAAGGGTTAGGTAAAGAGTGAACTACAATAGATTAAAAGGGGGAACTAAAGAAAGCAAAGAGTAAAGGTTAGGAAAAGAGTGAACTACAATAGATTAAAAGGGGGAACTAAAGAAAGCAAAGAGTTAAGGTTAGGAAAAGATTGAACTACAATAGATTAAAAGGGGGAACTAAAGAAAGCAAAGAGTAAGGGTTAGGTAAAGAGTGAACTACAATAGATTAAAAGGGAGAACTAAAGAAAGCAAAGAGTTAGGGTTAGGTAAAGAGTGAACTAAAAGAGATTAAAAGGGGGAACTAAAGAAAGCAAAGAGTTAGGGTTAGGTAAAGAGTCAACTAACAGAGATTAAAAGGGGGAACTAAAGAAAGCAAAGAGTTAGGGTTAGGTAAAGAGTGAACTACAATAGATTAAAAGGGGGAACTAAAGAAAGCAAAGCGTAAGGGTTAGGTAAAGAGTGAACTACTAGAGATTAAAAGGGGGAACTAAAGAAAGCAAAGAGTTAAGGTTAGGAAAAGAGTGAACTACTAGAGATTAAAAGAGGGAACTAAAGAAAGCAAAGAGTAAGGGTTAGGAAAAGAGTGAACTAACAGAGATTAAAAGGGGGAACTAAAGAAAGCAAAGAGTTAGGGTTAGGTAAAGAGTGAACTACAAGAGATTAAAAGGGGGAACTAAAGAAAGCAAAGAGTTAGGGTTAGGTATAGAGTGAACTACTAGAGATTAAAAGGGGGAACTAAAGAAAGCAAAGAGTTAGGGTTAGGTAAAGAGTCAACTAACAGAGATTAAAAGGGGGAACTAAAGAAAGCAAAGAGTTAGGGTTAGGTAAAGAGTGAACTACAATAGATTAAAAGGGGGAACTAAAGAAAGCAAAGCGTAAGGGTTAGGTAAAGAGTGAACTACTAGAGATTAAAAGGGGGAACTAAAGAAAGCAAAGAGTTAGGGTTAGGTAAAGAGTGAACTACAAGAGATTAAAAGGGGGAACTAAAGAAAGCAAAGAGTTAGGGTTAGGTAAAGAGTGAACTACAATAGATTAAAAGGGGGAACTAAAGAAAGCAAAGAGTTAGGGTTAGGTAAAGAGTGAACTACAATAGATTAAAAGGGGGAACTAAAGAAAGCAAAGAGTTAGGGTTAGGTAAAGAGTGAACTACAAGAGATTAAAAGGGGGAACTAAAGAAAGCAAAGAGTTAGGGTTAGGTAAAGAGTGAACTACAATAGATTAAAAGGCGGAACTAAAGAAAGCAAAGAGTTAGGGTTAGGTAAAGAGTGAACTACAAGAGATTTAAAGGGGGAACTAAAGAAAGCAAAGAGTTAGGGTTAGGTAAAGAGTGAACTACAATAGATTAAAAGGGGGAACTAAAGAAAGCAAAGAGTTAGGGTTAGGTAAAGAGTGAACTACAATAGATTAAAAGGGGGAAATAAAGAAAGCAAAGGGTTAGGGTTAGGAAAAGAGTGAACTACAATAGATTAAAAGGGGGAACTAAAAAAAGCAAAGAGTTAGGGTTAGGTAAAGAGTGAACTACAATAGATTAAAAGGAGGGAACTAAAGAAAGCAAAGAGTTAGGGTTAGGTAAAGAGTGAACTACAATAGATTAAAAGGGGGAACTAAAGAAAGCAAAGAGTTAGGGTTAGGAAAAGAGTGAACTACAATAGATTAAAAGGAGGGAACTAAAGAAAGCAAAGAGTTAGGGTTAGGAAAAGAGTGAACTACAATAGATTAAAAGGAGGGAACTAAAGAAAGCAAAGAGTTAGGGTTAGGTAAAGAGTGAACTACAATAGATTAAAAGGGGGAACTGAAGAAAGCAAAGAGTTAGGGTTAGGAAAAGAGTGAACTACAATAGATTAAAAGGGGGAACTAAAGAAAGCAAAGAGTTAGGGTTAGGAAAAGAGTGAACTACAATAGATTAAAAGGGGGAACTAAAGAAAGAAAATAGTTAGGGTTAGGAAAAGAGTGAACTACAATAGATTAAAAGGGGGAACTAAAGAAAGCAAAGAGTTAGGGTTAGGTAAAGAGTGAACTACAATAGATTAAAAGGGGGAACTAAAGAAAGCAAAGAGTTAGGGTTAGGAAAAGAGTGAACTACAATAGATTAAAAGGAGGGAACTAAAGAAAGCAAAGAGTTAGGGTAAGGTAAAGAGTGAACTACTAGAGATTAAAAGGGGGAACTAAAGAAAGCAAAGAGTTAGGGTTAGGTAAAGAGTGAACTACTAGAGATTAAAAGGGGGAACTAAAGAAAGCAAAGAGTTAGGGTTAGGTAAAGAGTGAACTACTCGAGATTAAAAGGGGAAACTAAAGAAAGCAAAGAGTTAGGGTTAGGTAAAGAGTGAACTACTAGAGATAAAAAGGGGAACTAAAGAAAGCAAAGAGTTAGGGTTAGGTAAAGAGTGAACTACAATAGATTAAAAGGGGGAACTAAAGAAAGCAAAGAGTTAGGGTTAGGAAAAGAGTGAACTACTAGAGATTAAAAGGGGGAACTAAAGAAAGCAAAGAGTAAGGGTTAGGTAAAGAGTGAACTACAATAGATTAAAAGGGGGAACTAAAGAAAGCAAAGAGTTAGGGTAAGGTAAAGAGTGAACTACTAGAGATTAAAAGGGGGAACTAAAGAAAGCAAAGAGTTACGGTAAGGTAAAGAGTGAACTACTAGAGATTAAAAGGGGGAACTAAAGAAAGCAAAGAGTTAGGGTTAGGTAAAGAGTGAACTACTAGAGATTAAAAGGGGGAACTAAAGAAAGCAAAGAGTTAGGGTTAGGTAAAGAGTGAACTACTAGAGATTAAAATAGGGGACCTAAAGAAAGCAAAGAGTTAGGGTTAGGTAAAGAGTGAACTACAAGAGATTAAAAGGGGGAACTAAAGAAAGCAAAGAGTTAGGGTTAGGAAAAGAGTGAACTACAATAGATTAAAAGGGGGAACTAAAGAAAGCACAGAGTTAAGGTTAGGAAAAGAGTGAACTACAATAGATTAAAAGGGGGAACTAAAGAAAGCAAAGAGTAAGGGTTAGGTAAAGAGTGAACTACAATAGATTAAAAGGGGGAACTAAAGAAAGCAAAGAGTTAGGGTTAGGTAAAGAGTGAACTACAATAGATTAAAAGGGGGAACTAAAGAAAGCAAAGAGTTAGGGTTTGGTAAAGAGTGAACTACAAGAGATTAAAAGGGGGAACTAAAGAAAGCAAAGAGTTAAGGTTAAGAAAAGAGTGAACTACAATAGATTAAAAGGGGGAACTAAAGAAAGCAAAGAGTTAAGGTTAGGAAAAGAGTGAACTACAATAGATTAAAAGGGGTTACTAAAGAAAGCAAAGAGTAAGGGTTAGGTAAAGAGTGAACTACAATAGATTAAAAGGGGGAACTAAAGAAAGCAAAGAGTTAAGGTTAGGAAAAGAGTGAACTACAATAGATTAAAAGGGGGAACTAAAGAAAGCAAAGAGTTAAGGTTAGGAAAAGATTGAACTACAATAGATTAAAAGGGGGAACTAAAGAAAGCAAAGAGTAAGGGTACGGTAAAGAGTGAACTACAATAGATTAAAAGGGAGAACTAAAGAAAGCAAAGAGTTAGGGTTAGGTAAAGAGTGAACTAAAAGAGATTAAAAGGGGGAACTAAAGAAAGCAAAGGGTTAGGGTTAGGTAAAGAGAGAACTACAATAGATTAAAAGGGGGAACTAAAGAAAGCAAAGAGTTAGGGTTAGGTAAAGAGTGAACTACAATAGATTAAAAGGGGGAACTAAAGAAAGCAAAGAGTTAGGGTTAGGTAAAGAGTGAAGTACAATAGATTAAAAAGGGGAACTAAAGAAAGCAAAGAGTTAGGGTTAGGTAAAGAGTGAACTACAATAGATTAAAAGGGGGAACTAAAGAAAGCAAAGGGTTAGGGTTAGGAAAAGAGTGAACTACAATAGATTAAAAGGGGGAATTAAAGAAAGCAAAGAGTTAGGGTTAGGAAAAGAGTGAACTACAATAGATTAAAAGGGGGAACTAAAGAAAGCAAAGAGTTAGGGTAAGGAAAAGAGTGAACTACAATAGATTAAAAGGGGGAACTAAAGAAAGCAAAGGGTTAGGGTAAGGAAAAGAGTGAACTACAATAGATTAAAAGGGGGAACTAAAGAAAGCAAAGGGTTAGGGTTAGGAAAAGAGTGAACTACAATAAATTAAAAGGAGGGAACTAAAGAAAGCAAAGAGTTAGGGTTAGGTAAAGAGTGAACTACAATAGATTACAAGGGGGAACTAAAGAAAGCAAAGAGTTAGGGTTAGGAAAAGAGTGAACTACAATAGATTAAAAGGAGGGAACTAAAGAAAGCAAAGAGTTAGGGTTAGGTAAAGAGTGAACTACAATAGATTAAAAGGGGGAACTAAAGAAAGCAAAGAGTTAGGGTTAGGAAAAGAGTGAACTACAATAGATTAAAAGGGGGAACTAAAGAAAGCAAAGAGTTAGGGTTAGGTAAAGAGTGAACTACAATAGATTAAAAGGAGGGAACTAAAGAAAGCAAAGAGTTAGGGTTAGGTAAAGAGTGAACTACAATAGATTACAAGGGGGAACTAAAGAAAGCAAAGAGTTAGGGTTAGGAAAGGAGTGAACTACTAGAGATTAAAAGGGGGAACTAAAGAAAGCAAAGTGTTAGGGTTAGGAAAAGAGTGAACTACAATAGATTAAAAGAGGGAACTAAAGAAAGCAAAGAGTTAGGGTTAGGAAAAGAGTGAACTACAATAGATTAAAAAGGGGGACCTAAAGAAAGAAAATAGTTAGGGTTAGGAAAAGAGTGAACTACTAGAGATTAAAAGGGGGAACTAAAGAAAGCAAAGTGTTAGGGTTAGGAAAAGAGTGAACTACAAGAGATTAAAAGAGGAAACTAAAGAAAGCAAAGAGTTAGGGTTAGGAAAAGAGTGAACTACAATAGATTAAAAGGGGAAACTAAAGAAAGCAAAGAGTAAGGGTTAGGTAAAGAGTGAACTACAATAGATTAAAAGGGGGAACTAAAGAAAGCAAAGAGTTAGGGTTAGGTAAAGAGTGAACTACTAGAGATTAAAAGGGGGAACTAAAGAAAGCAAAGAGTTAGGGTAAGGAAAAGAGTGAACTACAATAGATTAAAAGGGGGAACTAAAGAAAGCAAAGAGTTAGGGTTAGGAAAAGAGTGAACTACAATAGATTAAAAGGGGGAACTAAAGAAAGCAAAGAGTTAGGGTAAGGAAAAGAGTGAACTACAATAGATTAAAAGGGGGAACTAAAGAAAGCAAAGAGTTAGGGTAAGGAAAAGAGTGAACTACAATAGATTAAAAGGGGGAACTAAAGAAAGCAAAGAGTTAGGGTAAGGAAAAGAGTGAACTACAATAGATTAAAAGGGGGAACTAAAGAAAGCAAAGAGTTAGGGTAAGGAAAAGAGTGAACTACAATAGATTAAAAGAGGGAACTAAAGAAAGCAAAGAGTTAGGGTTAGGAAAAGAGTGAACTACAATAGATTAAAAGGGGGAACTAAAGAAAGCAAAGAGTTAGGGTTAGGAAAAGAGTGAACTACAATAGATTAAAAGGGGGAACTAAAGAAAGCAAAGAGTTAGGGTTAGGAAAAGAGTGAACTACAATAGATTAAAAGGGGGAACTAAAGAAAGCAAAGAGTTAGGGTTAGGAAAAGAGTGAACTACAATAGATTAAAAGGGGGAACTAAAGAAAGCAAAGAGTTAGGGTAAGGAAAAGAGTGAACTACAATAGATTAAAAGGGGGAACTAAAGAAAGCAAAGAGTTAGGGTTAGGAAAAGAGTGAACTACAATAGATTAAAAGGGGGAACTAAAGAAAGCAAAGAGTTAGGGTAAGGAAAAGAGTGAACTACAATAGATTAAAAGGGGGAACTAAAGAAAGCAAAGAGTTAGGGTTAGGAAAAGAGTGAACTACAATAGATTAAAAGGGGGAACTAAAGAAAGCAAAGAGTTAGGGTTAGGAAAAGAGTGAACTACAATAGATTAAAAGGGGGAACTAAAGAAAGCAAAGAGTTAGGGTAATCAAAAGAGTGAACTACAATAGATTAAAAGGGGGAACTAAAGAAAGCAAAGAGTTAGGGTAAGGAAAAGAGTGAACTACAATAGATTAAAAGGGGGAACTAAAGAAAGCAAAGAGTTAGGGTAAGGAAAAGAGTGAACTACAATAGATTAAAAGGGGGAACTAAAGAAAGCAAAGAGTTAGGGTAAGGAAAAGAGTGAACTACAATAGATAAAAAGGGGGAACTAAAGAAAGCAAAGAGTTAGGGTAAGGAAAAGAGTGAACTACAATAGATTAAAAGGGGAAACTAAAGAAAGCAAAGAGTTAGGGTTAGATAAAGAGTGAACTACAAGAGATTAGAAGGGGTAACTAAAGAAAGCAAAGGGTTAGGGTTAGGAAAAGAGTGAACTACAAGAGATTAAAAGGGGGAACTAAAGAAAGCAAAGAGTTAGGGTAAGGAAAAGAGTGAACTACAATAGATTAAAAGGGGGAACTAAAGAAAGCAAAGAGTTAGGGTTAGGAAAAGAGTGAACTACAATAGATTAAAAGGGGGAACTAAAGAAAGCAAAGAGTTAGGGTAAGGAAAAGAGTGAACTACAATAGATTAAAAGGGGGAACTAAAGAAAGCAATGAGTTAGGGTTAGGAAAAGAGTGAACTACAATAGATTAAAAGGGGGAACTAAAGAAAGCAAAGAGTTAGGGTAAGGAAAAGAGTGAACTACAATAGATTAAAAGGGGAAACTAAAGAAAGCAAAGAGTTAGGGTTAGGTAAAGAGTGAACTACAAGAGATTAGAAGGGGTAACTAAAGAAAGCAAAGGGTTAGGGTTAGGAAAAAAATGAACTACAAGAGATTAAAAGGGGGAACTAAAGAAAGCAAAGAGTTAGGGTTAGGTAAAGAGTGAACTACAATAGATTACAATGGGGAACTAAAGAAAGCAAAGAGTTAGGGTAAGGAAAAGAGTGAACTACAATAGATTAAAAGGGGAAACTAAAGAAAACAAAGGGTTAGGGTTAGGTAAAGAGTGAACTACAATAGATTAAAAGGGGGAACTAAAGAAAGCAAAGAGTTAGGGTTTGGTAAAGAGTGAACTACAATAGATTAAAAGGGGGAACTAAAGAAAACAAAGAGTTAGGGTTAGGTAAAGAGTGAACTACTAGAGATTAAAAGGGGGAACTAAAGAAAGCAAAGAGTTAGGGTTAGGTAAAAAGTGAACTACAATAGATTAAAAGGGGGAACTAAAGAAAGCAAAGAGTTAGGGTTAGGTAAAGAGTGAACTACAATAGATTAAAAGGGGGAACTAAAGAAAGCAAAGAGTTAAGGTTAGGTAAAGAGTGAACTACAATAGATTAAAAGGGGGAACTAAAGAAAGCAAAGAGTTAGGGTTAGGTAAAGAGTGAACTACAATAGATTAAAAGGGGAAACTAAAGAAAGCAAAGAGTTAGGGTTAGGTAAAGAGTGAACTACAATAGATTAAAAGGGGGAACTAAAGAAAGCAAAGAGTTAGGGTTAGGTAAAGAGTGAACTACAATAGATTAAAAGGGGGAACTAAAGAAAGCAAAGAGTTAGGGTTAGGAAAAGAGTGAACTACAATAGATTAAAAGGGGGAACTAAAGAAAACAAAGGGTTAGGGTTTGGTAAAGAGTGAACTACAATAGATTAAAAGGGGGAACTAAAGAAAGCAAAGAGTTAGGGTTAGGAAAAGAGTGAACTACAAGAGATTAAAAGGGGAAACTAAAGAAAGCAAAGAGTTAGGGTTAGGTAAAGAGTGAACTACAATAGATTAAAAGGGGGAACTAAAGAAAGCAAAGAGTTAAGGTTAGGTAAAGAGTGAACTACAATAGATTAAAAGGGGGAACTAAAGAAAACAAAGAGTTAGGGTTAGGTAAAGAGTGAACTACTAGAGATTAAAAGGGGGAACTAAAGAAAGCAAAGAGTTAGGGTTAGGTAAAGAGTGAACTACAATAGATTAAAAGGGGGAACTAAAGAAAGCAAAGAGTTAGGGTTAGGTAAAGAGTGAACTACAATAGATTAAAAGGGGGAACTAAAGAAAGCAAAGAGTTAAGGTTAGGTAAAGAGTGAACTACAATAGATTAAAAGGGGGAACTAAAGAAAGCAAAGGGTGAGGGTTTGGTAAAGAGTGAACTACAATAGATTAAAAGGGGGAACTAAAGAAAGCAAAGAGTTAAGGTTAGGTAAAGAGTGAACTACAATAGATTAAAAGGGGGAACTAAAGAAAGCAAAGAGTTAAGGTTAGGTAAAGAGTGAACTACAATAGATTAAAAGGGGGAACTAAAGAAAACAAAGAGTTAGGGTTAGGTAAAGAGTGAACTACAAGAGATTAAAAGGGGGAACTAAAGAAAACAAAGAGTTAGGGTTAGGTAAAGAGTTAACTACAATAGATTAAAAGGGGGAACTAAAGAAAGCAAAGAGTTAAGGTTAGGTAAAGAGTGAACTACAATAGATTAAAAGGGGGAACTAAAGAAAGCAAAGAGTTAAGGTTAGGTAAAGAGTGAACTACAATAGATTAAAAGGGGGAACTAAAGAAAGCAAAGGGTTAGGGTTTGGTAAAGAGTTAACTACAATAGATTAAAAGGGGGAACTAAAGAAAGCAAAGAGTTAAGGTTAGGTAAAGAGTTAACTACAATAGATTAAAAGGGGGAACTAAAGAAAGCAAAGGGTTAGGGTTTGGTAAAGAGTGAACTACAATAGATTAAAAGGGGGAACTAAAGAAAACAAAGGGTTAGGGTTTGGTAAAGAGTGAACTACAATAGATTAAAAGGGGGAACTAAAGAAAGCAAAGGGTTAGGGTTTGGTAAAGAGTGAACTACAATAGATCAAAAGGGGGAACTAAAGAAAACAAAGGGTTAGGGTTTGGTAAAGAGTGAACTACAATAGATTAAAAGGGGGAACTAAAGAAAGCAAAGAGTTAGGGTTAGGTAAAGAGTGAACTACAATAGATTAAAAGGGGAAACTAAAGAAAGCAAAGAGTTAGGGTTAGGTAAAGAGTGAACTACAAGAGATTAAAAGGGGGAACTAAAGAAAGCAAAGAGTTAGGGTTAGGTAAAGAGTGAACTACAATAGATTAAAAGGGGGAACTAAAGAAAGCAAAGAGTTAAGGTTAGGTAAAGAGTGAACTACAATAGATTAAAAGGGGGAACTAAAGAAAACAAAGAGTTAGGGTTAGGTAAAGAGTGAACTACAATAGATTAAAAGGGGGAACTAAAGAAAGCAAAGAGTTAGGGTTAGGAAAAGAGTGAACTACAATAGATTAAAAGGGGGAACTAAAGAAAACAAAGGGTTAGGGTTTGGTAAAGAGTGAACTACAATAGATTAAAAGGGGGAACTAAAGAAAGCAAAGAGTTAGGGTTAGGAAAAGAGTAAACTACAATAGATTAAAAGGGGGAACTAAATGAAGGAAAAAGAGTTAGGGTTAGGTAAAGAGTGAACTACAATAGATTAAAAGGGGGAACTAAATGAAGGAAAAAGAGTTAGGGTTAGGTAAAGAGTGAACTACAATAGATTAAAAGGGGGAACTAAATGAAGGAAAAAGAGTTAGGGTTAGGTAAAGAGTGAACTACAATAGATTAAAAGGGGGAACTAAATGAAGGAAAAAGAGTTAGGGTTAGGTAAAGAGTAAACTACAATAGATTAAAAGGGGGAACTAAATGAAGGAAAAAGAGTTAGGGTTAGGTAAAGAGTGAACTACAATAGATTAAAAGGGGGAACTAAATGAAGGAAAAAGAGTTAGGGTTAGGTAAAGAGTGAACTACAATAGATTAAAAGGGGGAACTAAAGAAAGCAAAGAGTTAGGGTTAGGTAAAGAGTGAACTACAATAGATTAAAAGGGGGAACTAAAGAAAGCAAAGAGTTAGGGTTAGGTAAAGAGTGAACTACAATAGATTAAAAGGGGGAACTAAAGAAAGCAAAGAGTTAGGGTTAGGTAAAGAGTGAACTACAATAGATTAAAAGGGGGAACTAAAGAAAGCAAAGAGTTAGGGTTAGGTAAAGAGTGAACTACAAGAGATTAAAAGGGGGAACTAAAGAAAGCAAAGAGTTAGGGTTAGGTAAAGAGTGAACTACAATAGATTAAAAGGGGGAACTAAAGAAAGCAAAGAGTTAGGGTTAGGTAAAGAGTGAACTACAATTAATTAAAAGGGGGAACTAAAGAAAGCAAAGAGTTAGGGTTAGGTAAAGAGTGAACCACAATAGATTTAAAGGGGGAACTAAAGAAAGCAAAGAGTTAGGGTTATGTAAAGAGTGAACTACAAGAGATTAAAAGGGGGAACTAAAGAAAGCAAAGAGTTAGGGTTAGGTAAAGAGTGAACTACAATAGATTAAAAGGGGGAACTAAAGAAAGCAAAGAGTTAGGGTTAGGTAAAGAGTGAACTACAATAGATTAAAAGGGGGAACTAAAGAAAGCAAAGAGTTAGGGTTAGGTAAAGAGTGAACTACAATAGATTTAAAGGGGGAACTAAATGAAGGAAAAAGAGTTAGGGTTAGGTAAAGAGTAAACTACAATAGATTAAAAGGGGGAACTAAATGAAGGAAAAAGAGTTAGGGTTCGGTAAAGAGTGAACTACAATAGATTTAAAGGGGGAACTAAAGAAAGCAAAGAGTTAGGGTTAGGTAAAGAGTGAACTACAATAGATTTAAAGGGGAAACTAAAGAAAGCAAAGAGTTAGGGTTAGGTAAAGAGTGAACTACAATAGATTAAAAGGGGGAACTAAAGAAAGCAAAGAGTTAGGGTTAGGTAAAGAGTGAACTACAATAGATTAAAAGGGGGAACTAAAGAAAGCAAAGAGTTAGGGTTAGGTAAAGAGTCAACTACAATAGATTAAAAGGGGGAACTAAAGAAAGCAAAGAGTTAGGGTTAGGTAAAGAGTGAACTACAATAGATTAAAAGGGGGAACAAAAGAAAGCAAAGAGTTAGGGTTAGGTAAAGAGTGAACTACAATAGATTAAAATGGGGAACTAAAGAAAGCAAAGAGTTAGGGTTAGGTAAAGAGTGAACTACAATAGATTAAAAGGGGGAACTAAAGAAAGCAAAGAGTTAGGGTTAGGTAAAGAGTGAACTACAATAGATTAAAAGGGGGAACTAAAGAAAGCAAAGAGTTAGGGTTAGGTAAAGAGTGAACTACAATAGATTAAAAGGGGGAACTAAAGAAAGCAAAGAGTTAGGGTTAGGTAAAGAGTGAACTACAATAGATTAAAAGGGGGAACAAAAGAAAGCAAAGAGTTAGGGTTAGGTAAAGAGTGAACTACAATAGATTAAAAGGGGGAACTAAAGAAAGCAAAGAGTTAGGGCTAGGTAAAGAGTGAACTACTAGAGATTAAAAGGGGGAACAAAAGAAAGCAAAGAGTTAGGGTTAGGTAAAGAGTGAACTACAATAGATTAAAAGGGGGAACAAAAGAAAGCAAAGAGTTAGGGTTAGGTAAAGAGTGAACTACAATAGATTAAAAGGGGGAACTAAAGAAAGCAAAGAGTTAGGGTTAGGTAAAGAGTGAACTACAATAGATTAAAAGGGGGAACTAAAGAAAGCAAAGAGTTAGGGTTAGGTAAAGAGTGAACTACAATAGATTAAAAGGGGGAACTAAAGAAAGCAAAGAGTTAGGGTTAGGTAAAGAGTGAACTACAATAGATTAAAAGGGGGAACTAAAGAAAGCAAAGAGTTAAGGTTAGGTAAAGAGTGAACTACAATAGATTAAAAGGGGGAACTAAAGAAAGCAAAGAGTTAGGGTTAGGTAAAGAGTGAACTACAATAGATTAAAAGGGGGAACAAAAGAAAGCAAAGAGTTAGGGTTAGGTAAAGAGTGAACTACAATAGATTAAAAGGGGGAACTAAAGAAAGCAAAGAGTTAGGGTTAGGTAAAGAGTGAACTACTAGAGATTACAAGGGGGAACAAAAGAAAGCAAAGAGTTAGGGTTAGGTAAAGAGTGAACTACAATAGATAAAAAGGGGGAACAAAAGAAAGCAAAGAGTTAGGATTAGGTAAAGAGTGAACTACAATAGATTAAAAGGGGGAACTAAAGAAAGCAAAGGGGTAGGGTTAGGTAAAGAGTGAACTACAATAGATTAAAAGGGGGAACAAAAGAAAGCAAAGAGTTAGGGTTAGGTAAAGAGTGAACTACTAGAAATTAAAAGGGGGAACTAAAGAAAGCAAAGGGGTAGGGTTAGGTAAAGAGTGAACTACAATAGATTAAAAGGGGGAACTAAAGAAAGCAAAGAGTTAGGGTTAGGTAAAGAGTGAACTACAAGAAATTAAAAGGGGGAACTAAAGAAAGCAAAGGGGTAGGGTTAGGAAAAGAGTGAACTACAATAGATTAAAAGGGGAAACTTAAGAAAGCAAAGAGTAAGGGTTAGGTTAAGAGTGAACTACAAGAAATTAAAAGGGGGAACTAAAGAAAGCAAAAGGGGTAGGGTTAGGTAAAGAGTGAACTACAATAGATTAAAAGGGGGAACTAAAGAAAGCAAAGAGTAAGGGTTAGGTAAAGAGTGAACTACAAGAGATTAAAAGGAGGAACTACCGACAGGAAAGAGTTAGGGTTAGGTAAAGAGTGAACTACAAGAGATTAAAAGGAGGAACTACCGACAGGAAAGAGTTAGGGTTAGGTAAAGAGTGAACTAAAAGAGATTAAAAGGAGGAACTACCGACAGCAAAGAGTTAGGGTTAGGTAAAGAGTGAACTACAAGAGATTAAAAGGAGGAACTACCGACAGGAAAGAGTTAGGGTTACGTTAAGAGTGAACTACAAGAGATTAAAAGGGGAAACTAACGAAAGCAAAGAGTTAGGGTTAGGTAAAGAGTGAACTACAAGAGATTAAAAGGGGGAACTAAAGAAAGCAAAGAGTTAGGGTTAGGAAAAGAGTGAACTACTAGAGATTAAAAAGGGGGAACTAAAGTAAGCAAAGGGTTAGGATTAGGTAAAGAGTGAACTACAATAGATTAAAAGGGGGAACTAAAGAAAGCAAAGAGTTAGGGTTAGGAAAAGAGTGAACTACTAGAGATTAAAAGGGGAACTAAAGAAAGCAAAGAGATAGGGTTAGGAAAAGAGTGAACTACTAGAGATTAAAAGGGGGAACTTAAGAAAGCAAAGAGTTAGGGTTAGGAAAGGAGTGAACTACTAGAGATTAAAAGGGGGAACTAAAGAAAGCAAAGAGTTAGGGTTAGGTAAAGAGTGAACTACAATAGATTAAAAGGGGGAACAAAAGAAAGCAAAGAGTTAGGGTTAGGTAAAGAGTCAACTACAATAGATTAAAAGGGGGAACTAAAGAAAGCAAAGAGTTAGGGTTAGGTAAAGAGTGAACTACAATAGATTAAAAGGGGGAACTAAAGAAAGCAAAGACTTAGGGTTAGGTAAAGAGTGAACTACAATAGATTAAAAGGGGGAACAAAAGAAAGCAAAGAGTTAGGGTTAGGTAAAGAGTGAACTACAATAGATTAAAAGGGGGAACAAAAGAAAGCAAAGAGTTAGGGTTAGGTAAAGAGTGAACTACTAGAGATTAAAAGGGGGAACAAAAGAAAGCAAAGAGTTAGGGTTAGGTAAAGAGTGAACTACAATAGATTAAAAGGGGGAACTAAAGAAAGCAAAGAGTTAGGGTTAGGTAAAGAGTGAACTACTAGAGATTAAAAGGGGGAACAAAAGAAAGCAAAGAGTTAGGGTTAGGTAAAGAGTGAACTACAATAGATTAAAAGGGGGAACTAAAGAAAGCAAAGAGTTAGGATTAGGAAAAGAGTGAACTACAAGAAATTAAAAGGGGGAACTAAAGAAAGCAAAGAGTTAGGGTTAGGTAAAGAGTGAACTACAATAGATTAAAAGGGGGAACTAAAGAAAGCAAAGAGTTAGGGTTAGGAAAAGAGTGAACTACAATAGATTAAAAGGGGGAACTAAAGAAAGCAAAGAGTTAGGGTTAGGAAAAGAGTGAACTACAATAGATTAAAAGGGGGAACTAAAGAAAGCAAAGAGTTAGGATTAGGAAAAGAGTGAACTACAAGAAATTAAAAGGGGGAACTAAAGAAAGCAAAGAGTTAGGGTTAGGAAAAGAGTGAACTACAATAGATTAAAAGGGGGAACTAAAGAAAGCAAAGAGTTAGGGTTAGGTAAAGAGTGAACTACAAGAAATTAAAAGGGGGAACTAAAGAAAGCAAAGGGGTAGGGTTAGGTAAATAGTGAACTACAATAGATTAAAAGGGGGAACTAAAGAAAGCAAAGAGTTAGGGTTAGGTAAAGAGTGAACTACAAGAAATTAAAAGGGGGAACTAAAGAAAGCAAAGAGTTAGGGTTAGGAAAAGAGTGAACTACAATAGATTAAAAGGGGAAACTTAAGAAAGCAAAGAGTAAGGGTTAGGTTAAGAGTGAACTACAAGAAATTAAAAGGGGGAACTAAAGAAAGCAAAAGGGGTAGGGTTAGGTAAAGAGTGAACTACAATAGATTAAAAGGGGGAACTAAAGAAAGCAAAGAGTAAGGGTTAGGTTAAGAGTGAACTACAAGAAATTAAAAGGGGGAACTAACGACAGGAAAGAGTTAGGGTTAGGTAAAGAGTCAACTACAATAGATTAAAAGGGGGAACTAAAGAAAGCAAAGAGTTAGGGTTAGGTAAAGAGTGAACTACAAGAGATTAAAAGGAGGAACTACCGACAGGAAAGAGTTAGGGTTAGGTAAAGAGTGAACTACAAGAGATTAAAAGGAGGAACTACCGACAGGAAAGAGTTAGGGTTAGGTAAAGAGTGAACTACAAGAGATTAAAAGGAGGAACTACCGACAGCAAAGAGTTAGGGTTAGGTAAAGAGTGAACTACAAGAGATTAAAAGGAGGAACTACCGACAGCAAAGAGTTAGGGTTAGGTAAAGAGTGAACTACAAGAGATTAAAAGGAGGAACTACCGACAGGAAAGAGTTAGGGTTACGTTAAGAGTGAACTACAAGAGATTAAAAGGGGAAACTAACGAAAGCAAAGAGTTAGGGTTAGGTAAAGAGTGAACTACAAGAGATTAAAAGGGGGAACTAAAGAAAGCAAAGAGTTAGGGTTAGGAAAAGAGTGAACTACTAGAGATTAAAAGGGGAACTAAAGAAAGCAAAGAGATAGGGTTAGGAAAAGAGTGAACTACAATAGATTAAAAGGGGAAACTTAAGAAAGCAAAGAGTTAGGGTTAGGAAAGGAGTGAACTACTAGAGATTAAAAGGGGGAACTAAAGAAAGCAAAGAGTTAGGGTTAGGTAAAGAGTGAACTACAATAGATTAAAAGGGGGAACAAAAGAAAGCAAAGAGTTAGGGTTAGGTAAAGAGTGAACTACAAGAGATTAAAAGGAGGAACTACCGACAGGAAAGAGTTAGGGTTACGTTAAGAGTGAACTACAAGAGATTAAAAGGGGAAACTAACGAAAGCAAAGAGTTAGGGTTAGGTAAAGAGTGAACTACAAGAGATTAAAAGGGGGAACTAAAGAAAGCAAAGAGTTAGGGTTAGGAAAAGAGTGAACTACTAGAGATTAAAAGGGGAAACTTAAGAAAGCAAAGAGTTAGGGTTAGGAAAGGAGTGAACTACTAGAGATTAAAAGGGGGAACTAAAGAAAGCAAAGAGTTAGGGTTAGGTAAAGAGTGAACTACAATAGATTAAAAGGGGGAACAAAAGAAAGCAAAGAGTTAGGGTTAGGTAAAGAGTGAACTACAATAGATTAAAAGGGGGAACTAAAGAAAGCAAAGATTTAGGATTAGGTAAAGAGTCAACTACAATAGATTAACAGGGGGAACTAAAGAAAGCAAAGAGTTAGGGTTAGGAAAAGAGTGAACTACAATAGATTAAAAGGGGGAACTAAAGAAAGCAAAGAGTTAGGGTTAGGTAAAGAGTGAACTACAATAGATTAAAAGGGGAAACTAAAGAAAGCAAAGAGTTAGGGTTAGGAAAAGAGTGAACTACAAGAGATTAAAAGGGGGAACTAAAGAAAGCAAAGAGTTAGGGTTAGGAAAAGAGTGAACTACAAGAGATTTTTTTTTTTTTTTTTTTTTTTTGTCTGGTGCTTCGAACAGGCGTGTTCAGGCTTGCTGGTTGTTCAACTCGCCCTGGCTGATGTGAGGATCCTGTGAGACAAAGGAACCGCACCAGCATGTGCTTGCATGTGCACGATAGAATTGGTGTCGGCTTGCCTGCACGCCGTGTATCCGACAATTTGGGGTTGGTCAGGGATATTAGCGAGGTAGGCATCAAGAGAGCGCTTAAATTGTTCCACAGCAGCATTTTTTATATCCCAAATACACCTAGGCATGGCATTGAAGAGTTGTGACCCCTGTACAGGTAAGCTCGTTTCAAAAATGGTTCGTATTTTCCCACCAGTTTTTAGCGAGGGAACAATACATTGCCTCCCGCGGCGTTCATTGTCTCGGGCTTGAATGTGGCCATTAATGTTCGGTACCTTTCCTTCCAATATCTTCCAGATGTAAATTATCCGGTACCTTTCACGTCGTCTTTGCAGCGAGAACATTTTTGTCTTCTTCAGACATGACCAGTAGTTCCGATCAGCTTGAATTTTCCGTAGAAAGGACCACTGAATGGCTTCAAGCTTTTGGATGAGCCTAGGGCTACTTGGGTTCTACAAGACAGAACAGTATTCCAAAACTGGAATGACCAAGGATTTATACAGCGTGACCATTGCACGATATTCTCTGGTTTTAAATGTCCTCAGGATCCAGGCAATGAGGTTCTTGGCTTTTTCCACAACTTTGTTTATTTGATTGCTAAAAAGACAATCACTAGACATAGATACACCGAGGTCCTTTACTTCTTGCTTTATGTTTATCATTTTTCCTGACGGAGTGTGGTATGATATCTCGCTTTTTAGCTGGTCGTTATTACCATAGCGGAGAAGCTCAAATTTCACGTCATTTAGCTCCATGTTATTGTCCTCCGTCCATTTGTAGATCTGATCGAGATCCTTTTGAAACAACACAGCATCCTCGGGAGACCGAACGGATTTTGTGGCCCTTGTATCATCGGCGAATGACCTGACTATTGACATGGCGATATCTTCATCAATGTCCCCAATAAGGATTAGGAAGATTATGGGTCCCAATACACTTCCCTGGGGAACTCCAGAAATGACAGGTTGTGGCTTCGAGGTTGCACCATCAACCATAACTGTTTGGAGGCGGTTACTCAGGAAGGATTCGATCCATTTGAAGATGCTTCCACGAATGCCAAGATCAAATATTTTCTGCAGAACTATTTTGTGGTCAACTTTGTCAAAAGCTTTGGCAAAATCTAAGTAGACAACATCTGCATTAGCGCCATCATCAAGAATTGATAGAATGGTGTCAAACTGCTCAAGGAGTTGACTTAAACAAGATCTTCCAGATCTCATCCCATGCTGACTGTCATTGAACAGGTTATTTTCATTCATGTGTCTAACTATGTGTTTCCGTATGACTTTCTCAAAAAGTTTAATGAGGTGGGAGGTCAAAGCTATTGGTCTATAATTGGCAGCCACCGACTTGCTTCCACCTTTGTGAATGGGTGTAATAAGAGAATTCTTTAGTTTGCTTGGAACGACCTCTTCTTCAAGACTTTTCGTCCATAGAAATACGAGAGCATGGACCAAATGGGCCCTGCAGTTTTTCAGTAGTAATGCAGGAAAGCCGTCAGGACCCGCAGCAGCTGACGGAGAGAGTTCATCAATTGCAAGCTCAAAATCGGCTGCAGTTAGAGTAACAGTTGACAGTATAGAACTTATATCAAAAGTGCGATTATGTGAAGCTTGACTGCTTTGCATTGGTTTGCTAAAAACGTCTGTGTATTGTTTTGACAAAATTTCTGCCATCTCAGTACTGTTACCAGTAAGAACACCATTCTGGTCCACCAATGGACCAACTTTTGTCTTGACTTTGGACTTTTTCTTGACATATGAAAAGAAATATTTTGAATTACTTTTAATGGAGTTGACAGCCTTTCCCTCCATAAAAGCGTTAGAGTCAGCAAAAGACTTCTGCAGTTTCCTTTCAATATCCAAACATTCCTTGGACAGTTTGGAAATAACAGCAGGCGATGACACTTTCAAAAGACGCTTTTTTATCTTCCGTCTTCTTTTAGAAAGTGAGTGACGGTATCTTACCACCTTGGGCGTTCTTTTCTCGCATTCTGATTTACGCAATGGCACATGCTTGCAGCAGGCAGTGTAGACAATTAAATAAAAAGTGTCCAGCATTGCAGATGCACCCATGTCTCTTAATGAGTCTTCCCAATCAGCATGGCTTAGTTCCTCTGAAAGAGCAGTCCAATCGACTTCCTCGCTGAAAAAGTTTAGTGCATTGAACATTGTTCTTGGTGCACGATTATTCAATACCTCACTTTTATATTTAACTTTATATGTTGTTTGAAGCTGGATGAGACTGTGGTGAGATGTGCTTTGCAGTAAGGGTACATTGATGCTCTCATGAATCAAATCAGAATTATTGGTGAAAACAAGATCAAGGATATTCCCATCTTTGTGCGTGGGAGACAGCACATGCTGTGACAAAAAAAGCTCATTGCAGAATTCGTTCAGTGAATTTATCATCAATCGCTCAGCATTTGATGCTCCTGGAATAGCCTGTCCATCAGGCCAAGATACGTGAGGGAGATTAAAATCTCCACCGACAATGATATCTGGAGCAGGGTTTATTGTTGATAATATATGTTTGACTTTATTAAGAGGAGAACTAAAATCATTTGGTGTGGATGGGTGTCCATGGTAGCTGTCATCAGGTTGTCTATAAGTAACAAGAATGGCTAAATCTTCATAGGAGGAGTAAAGGCATAACATCTGCACACATTCAGACGCATGAGAAAAAATTACATTACAGGAACATCCAATATCATCACGGACATAAAGAGCAACACCGCCGGTATGCCTTCCACGTGTTTTGGCTTTTCTTGATGTGTCGCATCGGAAGAGTGTAAAACCTTCTATTTCAAGTTCAGCATCTCTGTGCGAATTTAACCAAGTTTCCGATAAGCCAATGAAAAGAGAATTGTCACTGTTAAGTTCATTTTTGATAAACGGTACTTTGCTTGGAACGGTCTGAGGACAAAGACCTTGAATATTTACAAAAGCAAAGTTATTTAAGAGTGGTGAACTGGATTCACCAAATTCATTCTGGGTCGAGGGAATTCTTGATAGTCCACCAGATTTATTCTGGGCCGGGTGAGTTGTTGGTTCGGAATCATAAACATTGGTTGATGGATTTGATTGGGAACTTCGGCTGGCTGTTGCCACGTGAATTGCATTGGCATTCGAGGAGTTGGCACATCTTGTTGTTGGTTGTGTAGTGCGTTGATTTGATTCGACACCAACAACATCCTCTGGTCCAAAGTGTGGAGGATTTCCGCCTTCAATAGGCGGATCACTTCTAAAAAATTGCACGTATCTCTTCCATTCTCTCGAGGTGTGGATATAACTGGGGACGAATTCTCAACTGACTCCTGACTCGTGGTTGGGACGGAGTTGCGCTGTGAAATTTCCCCTGCTTGTTCATTCCTAGTCGAGATTGGTTGGCGTCTAGTACCCTTAACATGGTTGTAAGTGCATGATTCGTTCAGACACTCTCCTCTTCTCAGAGAATCCTTGCACATTTTCGGGTGAAAATCTTTACATGCTTTCCCAAGGTTACAGCCTCTTGGTTGGCGTGTCGCATACTTTGCATATTGGGGTGTTTAAATTTACATTAAAGGAAAAGAGTGAACTACAAGAGATTAAAAGGGGGAACTAAAGAAAGCAAAGAGTTAGGGTTAGGTAAAGAGTCAACTACAATAGATTAATAGGGGGAACTAAAGAAAGCAAAGAGTTAGGGTTAGTTAAAGAGTCAACTAACAGAGATTAAAAGGGGGAACTAAAGAAAGCAAAGGGGTAGGGTTAGGTAAAGAGTCAACTAACAGAGATTAAAAGGGGGAACTAAAGAAAGCAAAGATGTAGGGTTAGGAAAAGAAAAATTATTATATTAATCTTTAATTAAAAAGTAATTCATGTATGTATTAAAATCACTACATGTACTGAAGTTTCTGAATTATGTGATAGTATAAGTCATTAAAAAATGACAGTATAAGTCATTAAAAAAAATGAACAATCTTACTATACATTATTGTTATGCATATTCAAAAAATGAACTATACATTATTGTTATTAATATTCAAAAAATGAACTATACACTTTGTTATTAATATTCAAATAATGAACTATACACTTTGTTATTAATATTCAAAAAATGAACTATACACTTTGTTATTAATATTCAAAAAATGAACTATACACTTTGATATTAATATTCAAAAAATGAACTATACACTTTGTTATTAATATTCAAAAAAATGAACTATACATTATTGTTATTAATATTCAAAAAATGAACTATACACTTTGTTATTAATATTCAAAAAATGAACTATACACTTTGTTATTAATATTCAAAAAATGAACTATACATTATTGTTATTAATATTCAAAAAATGAACTATACACTTTGATATTAATATTCAAAAAATGAACTATACACTTTGTTATTAATATTCAAAAAATGAACTATACATTATTGTTATTAATATTCAAAAAATGAACTATACACTTTGTTATTAATATTCAAATAATGAACTATACACTTTGTTATTAATATTCAAAAAAATGAACTATACACTTTGTTATTAATATTCAAATAATGAACTATACACTTTGTTATTAATATTCAAATAATGAACTATACACTTTGTTATTAATATTCAAAAAATGAACTATACACTTTGTTATTAATATTCAAAAAATGAACTATACACTTTGTTATTAATATTCAACACTGTAACATAATTAAAGTTGCACGTCATGGGGACAACAGAAATAAAATGAAAATGTGAAACACTGTGACGAATTGTAGCAGGTGGTAGGAAATTAATAAACTGTAGGTAAAAGCAATTCGGATTAACACAGTTAGAAGTTCTCAGCTAACAACATTTCTGGGAAAAAAATACTTTTTACAGTAGGACCCGCGCTCAAAGTACCTCGACATCAGTGATTTCTGGCGGTTTACGTTAAACGCTGCAAAGCCTTGAAGCGAGACGAATAAACAGACTTTCAAACTGAATGAAAGGCTAAACTTTCAAACTGAATGAAAGGCTAAACTTTCAAACTGAATGAAAGGCTGAACTTTGCGAACAGATAGAAATGCGATGTCGACATGAATTTTTACATGGTAATACTGACTTATTCTTTGACGTCTGCAAACGAGCCTGCCCTAACCCTAATTCTTAACCCTGATTCTTTACCCTAATTCCTAACCCTGCCCTAACGAATGAAAATAATCAGTAAAAAAAGTACAAAAGAAAATAAATTTCGTACAAAAATGTAAAACTAATTAATTGATTAACTTTTTGCTGTTATTATCACTGTTATTTATTGGTTATGTTATGTTTAATAATAACAAAAAAACGTTAAAAAAATAACTTTTTAATTTAAACACTTATTTGAATCTACATTAAAAAAAAAAAATATTTATTTTATACAAAATTCTTTGCTTGTTTTGTTCCGCTTGTAAATCCAGCCTCATTTTTGGGGGGGACGCAGGTAAGGGTTAGGGTTAAGCCAACGGATTTTTTCATTCGGCACTGTCCAACGTTTAATGTAAACATATGGAAATCACTGATTCCGAGGCACTTTTAGAGCGGGTCCTACTGTAAAAAAAGATTTACACAAATTTAAAGATAGAATACTTACACGAATTGTTATTGCCTTCTGCTAAAATCTTGATGTCAGTCGCTGGTCGTGAGCGGCTGACATTTTATCATCTACAACACAATACAACTGAGTTATTGTCTGTAAAGACATAACTCAGTTGAAAATACAACTGAGTTATTGTCTGTAAAGCAATAACTCAGTTGAAAATGCAACTGAGTTATTGTCTGTAAAGCAATAACTCAGTTGACAATGCAACTGAGTTATGTCTGTAAAGCAATAACTCAGTTGAAAATGCAACTGAGTTATTGTCTGTAAAGCAATAACTCAGTTGAAAATGCAACTGAGTTATTGTCTGTAAAGACATAACTCAGGTGAAAATGCAACTGAGTCATTGTCTGTAAAGCAATAACTCAGTTGAAAATGCAACTGAGTCATTGTCTGTAAAGCAATAACTCAGTTGAAAATGCAACTGAGTTATTGTCTGTAAAGCAATAACTCACTTGAAAATGCAACTGAGTTATTGTCTGTAAAGACATAACTCAGGTGAAAATGCAACTGAGTTATGTCTGTAAAGCAATAACTCAGTTGAAAATGCAACTGAGTCATTGTCTGTAAAGCAATAACTCAGTTGAAAATACAACTGAGTTATTGTCTGTAAAGACATAACTCACTTGAAAATGCAACTGAGTTATTGTCTGTAAAGCAATAACTCAGTTGAAAATACAACTGAGTTATTGTCTGTAAAGACATAACTCAGGTGAAAATGCAACTGAGTTATGTCTGTAAAGCAATAACTCACTTGAAAATGCAACTGAGTCATTGTCTGTAAAGCAATAACTCAGTTGAAAATACAACTGAGTTATTGTCTGTAAAGACATAACTCACTTGAAAATGCAACTGAGTTATTGTCTGTAAAGACATAACTCAGTTGAAAATGCAACTGAGTCATTGTCTGTAAAGCAATAACTCACTTGAAAATACAACTGAGTTATTGTCTGTAAAGACATAACTCAGTTGAAAATGCAACTGAGTCATTGTCTGTAAAGACATAACTCAGGTGAAAATGCAACTGAGTTATTGTCTGTAAAGCAATAACTCAGTTGAAAATACAACTGAGTTATTGTCTGTAAAGACATAACTCAGTTGAAAATGCAACTGAGTCATTGTCTGTAAAGACATAACTCAGTTTAAAATGCAACTGAGTTATTGTCTGTAAAGCAATAACTCAGTTGAAAATACAACTGAGTTATTGTCTGTAAAGACATAACTCAGTTGAAAATGCAACTGAGTCATTGTCTGTAAAGACATAACTCAGGTGAAAATGCAACTGAGTTATTGTCTGTAAAGCAATAACTCAGGTTAAAATACAACTGAGTTATTGTCTGTAAAGACATAACTCAGTTGAAAATGCAACTGAGTTATTGTCTGTAAAGCAATAACTCAGGTGAAAATGCAACTGAGTTATTGTCTGTAAAGCAATAACTCAGGTTAAAATGCAACTGAGTTATTGTCTGTAAAGCAATAACTCAGGTTAAAATACAACTGAGATATTGTCTGTAAAGACATAACTCAGTTGAAAATGCAACTGAGTTATGTCTGTAAAGCAATAACTCAGTTGAAAATGCAACTGAGTCATTGTCTGTAAAGCAATAACTCAGTTGAAAATACAACTGAGTTATTGTCTGTAAAGACATAACTCACTTGAAAATGCAACTGAGTTATTGTCTGTAAAGCAATAACTCAGTTGAAAATGCAACTGAGTCATTGTCTGTAAAGCAATAACTCAGTTGAAAATGCAACTGAGTCATTGTCTGTAAAGCAATAACTCAGTTGAAAATGCAACTGAGTTATTGTCTGTAAAGCAATAACTCACTTGAAAATGCAACTGAGTTATTGTCTGTAAAGACATAACTCAGGTGAAAATGCAACTGAGTTATGTCTGTAAAGCAATAACTCAGTTGAAAATGCAACTGAGTCATTGTCTGTAAAGCAATAACTCAGTTGAAAATACAACTGAGTTATTGTCTGTAAAGACATAACTCACTTGAAAATGCAACTGAGTTATTGTCTGTAAAGCAATAACTCAGTTGAAAATACAACTGAGTTATTGTCTGTAAAGACATAACTCAGGTGAAAATGCAACTGAGTTATGTCTGTAAAGCAATAACTCACTTGAAAATGCAACTGAGTCATTGTCTGTAAAGCAATAACTCAGTTGAAAATACAACTGAGTTATTGTCTGTAAAGACATAACTCACTTGAAAATGCAACTGAGTTATTGTCTGTAAAGACATAACTCAGGTGAAAATGCAACTGAGTTATGTCTGTAAAGCAATAACTCAGTTGAAAATGCAACTGAGTCATTGTCTGTAAAGCAATAACTCAGTTGAAAATGCAACTGAGTTATTGTCTGTAAAGCAATAACTCAGTTGAAAATGCAACTGAGTTATTGTCTGTAAAGCAATAACTCAGTTGAAAATACAACTGAGTTATTGTCTGTAAAGACATAACTCAGTTGAAAATGCAACTGAGTTATGTCTGTAAAGCAATAACTCAGTTGAAAATGCAACTGAGTTATTGTCTGTAAAGCAATAACTCACTTGAAAA
Source organism: Sepiola atlantica (assembly GCA_963556195.1). Lineage (NCBI taxonomy): Eukaryota > Metazoa > Mollusca > Cephalopoda > Sepiida > Sepiolidae > Sepiola > Sepiola atlantica. Next base: position 1,132,652 of record CAUVYP010000165.1, read on the forward strand.
TGCAACTGAGTTATTGTCTGTAAAGACATAACTCAGTTTAAAATGCAACTGAGTTATTGTCTGTAAAGCAATAACTCAGTTGAAAATGCAACTGAGTCATTGTCTGTAAAGCAATAACTCACTTGAAAATGCAACTGAGTTATTGTCTGTAAAGCAATAACTCAGTTGAAAATGCAACTGAGTTATTGTCTGTAAAGACATAACTCAGTTGAAAATGCAACTGAGTTATGTCTGTAAAGCAATAACTCAGTTGAAAATGCAACTGAGTTATGTCTGTAAAGCAATAACTCAGTTGAAAATGCAACTGAGTTATTGTCTGTAAAGCAATAACTCAGTTGAAAATGCAACTGAGTTATTGTATGTAAAGACATAACTCAGTTGAAAATGCAACTGAGTTATGTCTGTAAAGCAATAACTCAGTTGAAAATGCAACTGAGTCATTGTCTGTAAAGCAATAACTCAGTTGAAAATACAACTGAGTTATTGTCTGTAAAGACATAACTCACTTGAAAATGCAACTGAGTTATTGTCTGTAAAGCAATAACTCAGTTGAAAATGCAACTGAGTCATTGTCTGTAAAGCAATAACTCAGTTGAAAATGCAACTGAGTCATTGTCTGTAAAGCAATAACTCAGTTGAAAATGCAACTGAGTTATTGTCTGTAAAGCAATAACTCACTTGAAAATGCAACTGAGTTATTGTCTGTAAAGACATAACTCAGGTGAAAATGCAACTGAGTTATGTCTGTAAAGCAATAACTCAGTTGAAAATGCAACTGAGTCATTGTCTGTAAAGCAATAACTCAGTTGAAAATACAACTGAGTTATTGTCTGTAAAGACATAACTCACTTGAAAATGCAACTGAGTTATTGTCTGTAAAGCAATAACTCAGTTGAAAATACAACTGAGTTATTGTCTGTAAAGACATAACTCAGGTGAAAATGCAACTGAGTTATGTCTGTAAAGCAATAACTCACTTGAAAATGCAACTGAGTCATTGTCTGTAAAGCAATAACTCAGTTGAAAATACAACTGAGTTATTGTCTGTAAAGACATAACTCACTTGAAAATGCAACTGAGTTATTGTCTGTAAAGACATAACTCAGGTGACAATGCAACTGAGTTATGTCTGTAAAGCAATAACTCAGTTGAAAATGCAACTGAGTCATTGTCTGTAAAGCAATAACTCAGTTGAAAATGCAACTGAGTTATTGTCTGTAAAGCAATAACTCAGTTGAAAATGCAACTGAGTTATTGTCTGTAAAGCAATAACTCACTTGAAAATGCAACTGAGTTATTGTCTGTAAAGACATAACTCAGTTTAAAATGCAACTGAGTTATTGTCTGTAAAGCAATAACTCAGTTGAAAATGCAACTGAGTCATTGTCTGTAAAGCAATAACTCACTTGAAAATGCAACTGAGTTATTGTCTGTAAAGCAATAACTCAGTTGAAAATGCAACTGAGTTATTGTCTGTAAAGACATAACTCAGTTGAAAATGCAACTGAGTTATGTCTGTAAAGCAATAACTCAGTTGAAAATGCAACTGAGTTATGTCTGTAAAGCAATAACTCAGTTTAAAATGCAACTGAGTTATTGTCTGTAAAGCAATAACTCAGTTGAAAATGCAACTGAGTTATTGTATGTAAAGACATAACTCAGTTGAAAATGCAACTGAGTTATGTCTGTAAAGCAATAACTCAGTTGAAAATGCAACTGAGTTATTGTCTGTAAAGCAATAACTCACTTGAAAATGCAACTGAGTTATTGTCTGTAAAGACATAACTCAGTTTAAAATGCAACTGAGTTATTGTCTGTAAAGCAATAACTCAGTTGAAAATGCAACTGAGTCATTGTCTGTAAAGCAATAACTCACTTGAAAATGCAACTGAGTTATTGTCTGTAAAGCAATAACTCAGTTGAAAATGCAACTGAGTTATTGTCTGTAAAGACATAACTCAGTTGAAAATGCAACTGAGTTATGTCTGTAAAGCAATAACTCAGTTGAAAATGCAACTGAGTTATGTCTGTAAAGCAATAACTCAGTTTAAAATGCAACTGAGTTATTGTCTGTAAAGCAATAACTCAGTTGAAAATGCAACTGAGTTATTGTCTGTAAAGACATAACTCAGTTGAAAATGCAACTGAGTTATTGTCTGTAAAGACATAACTCAGTTGAAAATGCAACTGAGTTATGTCTGTAAAGCAATAACTCAGTTGAAAATGCAACTGAGTTATTGTCTGTAAAGACATAACTCAGTTGAAAATGCAACTGAGTTATGTCTGTAAAGCAATAACTCAGTTGAAAATGCAACTGAGTCATTGTCTGTAAAGCAATAACTCACTTGAAAATGCAACTGAGTTATTGTCTGTAAAGCAATAACTCAGTTGAAAATGCAACTGAGTTATGTCTGTAAAGCAATAACTCAGTTGAAAATGCAACTGAGTTATTGTCTGTAAAGCAATAACTCAGTTGAAAATGCAACTGAGTTATTGTCTGTAAAGACATAACTCAGTTGAAAATGCAACTGAGTTATGTCTGTAAAGCAATAACTCAGTTGAAAATGCAACTGAGTTATGTCTGTAAAGCAATAACTCAGTTGAAAATGCAACTGAGTTATTGTCTGTAAAGACATAACTCAGTTGAAAATGCAACTGAGTTATTGTCTGTAAAGCAATAACTCACTTGAAAATGCAACTGAGTTATTGTCTGTAAAGACATAACTCAGTTGAAAATGCAACTGAGTTATGTCTGTAAAGCAATAACTCAGTTGAAAATGCAACTGAGTTATTGTCTGTAAAGACATAACTCAGTTGAAAATGCAACTGAGTTATTGTCTGTAAAGCAATAACTCACTTGAAAATGCAACTGAGTTATTGTCTGTAAAGACATAACTCAGTTGAAAATGCAACTGAGTTATGTCTGTAAAGCAATAACTCAGTTGAAAATGCAACTGAGTTATTGTCTGTAAAGACATAACTCAGTTGAAAATGCAACTGAGTTATGTCTGTAAAGCAATAACTCAGTTGAAAATGCAACTGAGTTATTGTCTGTAAAGACATAACTCAGTTGAAAATGCAACTGAGTTATGTCTGTAAAGCAATAACTCACTTGAAAATGCAACTGAGTTATTGTCTGTAAAGACATAACTCAGTTGAAAATGCAACTGAGTTATGTCTGTAAAGCAATAACTCAGTTGAAAATGCAACTGAGTTATTGTCTGTAAAGACATAACTCAGTTGAAAATGCAACTGAGTTATGTCTGTAAAGCAATAACTCAGTTGAAAATGCAACTGAGTTATTGTCTGTACAGACATAACTCAGTTAAAAATGCAACTGAGTTATTGTCTTTAAAGCAATGACTCAGTTGAAAATGCAACTGAGTTATTGTCTGTAAAGCAATAAATCAGTTTAAAATGCAACTGAGTTATTGTCTGTAAAGCAATAACTCAGTTTAAAATGCAACTGAGTTATTGTCTGTAAAGCAATAACTCAGTTTAAAATGCAACTGAGTTATTGTCTGTAAAGCAATAACTCAGTTGAAAATGCAACTGAGTTATTGTCTGTAAAGCAATAACTCAGTTTAAAATGCAACTGAGTTATTGTCTGTAAAGCAATAACTCAGTTTAAAATGCAACTGAGTTATTGTCTGTAAAGCAATAACTCAGTTTAAAATGCAACTGAGTTATGTCTGTAAAGCAATAACTCAGTTGAAAATGCAACTGAGTTATTGTCTGTAAAGCAATAACTCAGTTGAAAATGCAACTGAGTCATTGTCTGTAAAGCAATAACTCAGTTGAAAATGCAACTGAGTTATTGTCTGTAAAGCAATTACTCAGTTTAAAATGCAACTGAGTTATTGTCTGTAAAGCAATAACTCACTTGAAAATGCAACTGAGTCATTGTCTGTAAAGCAATAACTCAGTTGAAAATACAACTGAGTTATTGTCTGTAAAGACATAACTCACTTGAAAATGCAACTGAGTTATTGTCTGTAAAGACATAACTCAGGTGAAAATGCAACTGAGTTATGTCTGTAAAGCAATAACTCAGTTGAAAATGCAACTGAGTCATTGTCTGTAAAGCAATAACTCAGTTGAAAATGCAACTGAGTTATTGTCTGTAAAGCAATAACTCAGTTGAAAATGCAACTGAGTTATTGTCTGTAAAGCAATAACTCAGTTGAAAATGCAACTGAGTTATTGTCTGTAAAGCAATAACTCACTTGAAAATGCAACTGAGTTATTGTCTGTAAAGACATAACTCAGTTTAAAATGCAACTGAGTTATTGTCTGTAAAGCAATAACTCAGTTGAAAATGCAACTGAGTCATTGTCTGTAAAGCAATAACTCAGTTGAAAATGCAACTGAGTCATTGTCTGTAAAGCAATAACTCACTTGAAAATGCAACTGAGTTATTGTCTGTAAAGCAATAACTCAGTTGAAAATGCAACTGAGTTATGTCTGTAAAGCAATAACTCAGTTGAAAATGCAACTGAGTTATGTCTGTAAAGCAATAACTCAGTTTAAAATGCAACTGAGTTATTGTCTGTAAAGCAATAACTCAGTTGAAAATGCAACTGAGTTATTGTCTGTAAAGACATAACTCAGGTGAAAATGCAACTGAGTTATGTCTGTAAAGCAATAACTCAGTTGAAAATGCAACTGAGTAATTGTCTGTAAAACAATAACTCACTTGAAAATGCAACTGAGTTATTGTCTGTAAAGACATAACTCAGTTTAAAATGCAACTGAGTTATTGTCTGTAAAGCAATAACTCAGTTGAAAATGCAACTGAGTCATTGTCTGTAAAGCAATAACTCACTTGAAAATGCAACTGAGTTATTGTCTGTAAAGTAATAACTCAGTTGAAAATGCAACTGAGTTATTGTCTGTAAAGACATAACTCAGTTGAAAATGCAACTGAGTTATGTCTGTAAAGCAATAACTCAGTTGAAAATGCAACTGAGTTATGTCTGTAAAGCAATAACTCAGTTTAAAATGCAACTGAGTTATTGTCTGTAAAGCAATAACTCAGTTGAAAATGCAACTGAGTTATTGTCTGTAAAGACATAACTCAGTTGAAAATGCAACTGAGTTATTGTCTGTAAAGACATAACTCAGTTGAAAATGCAACTGAGTTATGTCTGTAAAGCAATAACTCAGTTGAAAATGCAACTGAGTTATTGTCTGTAAAGACATAACTCAGTTGAAAATGCAACTGAGTTATGTCTGTAAAGCAATAACTCAGTTGAAAATGCAACTGAGTCATTGTCTGTAAAGCAATAACTCACTTGAAAATGCAACTGAGTTATTGTCTGTAAAGCAATAACTCAGTTGAAAATGCAACTGAGTTATGTCTGTAAAGCAATAACTCAGTTGAAAATGCAACTGAGTTATTGTCTGTAAAGCAATAACTCAGTTGAAAATGCAACTGAGTTATTGTCTGTAAAGACATAACTCAGTTGAAAATGCAACTGAGTTATGTCTGTAAAGCAATAACTCAGTTGAAAATGCAACTGAGTTATGTCTGTAAAGCAATAACTCAGTTGAAAATGCAACTGAGTTATTGTCTGTAAAGACATAACTCAGTTGAAAATGCAACTGAGTTATTGTCTGTAAAGCAATAACTCACTTGAAAATGCAACTGAGTTATTTTCTGTAAAGACATAACTCAGTTGAAAATGCAACTGAGTTATGTCTGTAAAGCAATAACTCAGTTGAAAATGCAACTGAGTTATTGTCTGTAAAGACATAACTCAGTTGAAAATGCAACTGAGTTATTGTCTGTAAAGCAATAACTCACTTGAAAATGCAACTGAGTTATTGTCTGTAAAGACATAACTCAGTTGAAAATGCAACTGAGTTATGTCTGTAAAGCAATAACTCAGTTGAAAATGCAACTGAGTTATTGTCAGTAAAGACATAACTCAGTTGAAAATGCAACTGAGTTATGTCTGTAAAGCAATAACTCAGTTGAAAATGCAACTGAGTTATTGTCTGTAAAGACATAACTCAGTTGAAAATGCAACTGAGTTATGTCTGTAAAGCAATAACTCAGTTGAAAATGCAACTGAGTTATTGTCTGTAAAGCAATAACTCAGTTGAAAATGCAACTGAGTCATTGTCTGTAAAGCAATAACTCAGTTGAAAATGCAACTGAGTTATTGTCTGTAAAGCAATTACTCAGTTTAAAATGCAACTGAGTTATTGTCTGTAAAGCAATAACTCACTTGAAAATGCAACTGAGTCATTGTCTGTAAAGCAATAACTCAGTTGAAAATACAACTGAGTTATTGTCTGTAAAGACATAACTCACTTGAAAATGCAACTGAGTTATTGTCTGTAAAGACATAACTCAGGTGAAAATGCAACTGAGTTATGTCTGTAAAGCAATAACTCAGTTGAAAATGCAACTGAGTCATTGTCTGTAAAGCAATAACTCAGTTGAAAATGCAACTGAGTTATTGTCTGTAAAGCAATAACTCAGTTGAAAATGCAACTGAGTTATTGTCTGTAAAGCAATAACTCAGTTGAAAATGCAACTGAGTTATTGTCTGTAAAGCAATAACTCACTTGAAAATGCAACTGAGTTATTGTCTGTAAAGACATAACTCAGTTTAAAATGCAACTGAGTTATTGTCTGTAAAGCAATAACTCAGTTGAAAATGCAACTGAGTCATTGTCTGTAAAGCAATAACTCAGTTGAAAATGCAACTGAGTCATTGTCTGTAAAGCAATAACTCACTTGAAAATGCAACTGAGTTATTGTCTGTAAAGCAATAACTCAGTTGAAAATGCAACTGAGTTATGTCTGTAAAGCAATAACTCAGTTGAAAATGCAACTGAGTTATGTCTGTAAAGCAATAACTCAGTTTAAAATGCAACTGAGTTATTGTCTGTAAAGCAATAACTCAGTTGAAAATGCAACTGAGTTATTGTCTGTAAAGACATAACTCAGTTGAAAATGCAACTGAGTTATGTCTGTAAAGCAATAACTCAGTTGAAAATGCAACTGAGTAATTGTCTGTAAAGCAATAACTCACTTGAAAATGCAACTGAGTTATTGTCTGTAAAGACATAACTCAGTTTAAAATGCAACTGAGTTATTGTCTGTAAAGCAATAACTCAGTTGAAAATGCAACTGAGTCATTGTCTGTAAAGCAATAACTCACTTGAAAATGCAACTGAGTTATTGTCTGTAAAGTAATAACTCAGTTGAAAATGCAACTGAGTTATTGTCTGTAAAGACATAACTCAGTTGAAAATGCAACTGAGTTATGTCTGTAAAGCAATAACTCAGTTGAAAATGCAACTGAGTTATGTCTGTAAAGCAATAACTCAGTTTAAAATGCAACTGAGTTATTGTCTGTAAAGCAATAACTCAGTTGAAAATGCAACTGAGTTATTGTCTGTAAAGACATAACTCAGTTGAAAATGCAACTGAGTTATTGTCTGTAAAGACATAACTCAGTTGAAAATGCAACTGAGTTATGTCTGTAAAGCAATAACTCAGTTGAAAATGCAACTGAGTTATTGTCTGTAAAGACATAACTCAGTTGAAAATGCAACTGAGTTATGTCTGTAAAGCAATAACTCAGTTGAAAATGCAACTGAGTCATTGTCTGTAAAGCAATAACTCACTTGAAAATGCAACTGAGTTATTGTCTGTAAAGCAATAACTCAGTTGAAAATGCAACTGAGTTATGTCTGTAAAGCAATAACTCAGTTGAAAATGCAACTGAGTTATTGTCTGTAAAGCAATAACTCAGTTGAAAATGCAACTGAGTTATTGTCTGTAAAGACATAACTCAGTTGAAAATGCAACTGAGTTATGTCTGTAAAGCAATAACTCAGTTGAAAATGCAACTGAGTTATGTCTGTAAAGCAATAACTCAGTTGAAAATGCAACTGAGTTATTGTCTGTAAAGACATAACTCAGTTGAAAATGCAACTGAGTTATTGTCTGTAAAGCAATAACTCACTTGAAAATGCAACTGAGTTATTTTCTGTAAAGACATAACTCAGTTGAAAATGCAACTGAGTTATGTCTGTAAAGCAATAACTCAGTTGAAAATGCAACTGAGTTATTGTCTGTAAAGACATAACTCAGTTGAAAATGCAACTGAGTTATTGTCTGTAAAGCAATAACTCACTTGAAAATGCAACTGAGTTATTGTCTGTAAAGACATAACTCAGTTGAAAATGCAACTGAGTTATGTCTGTAAAGCAATAACTCAGTTGAAAATGCAACTGAGTTATTGTCAGTAAAGACATAACTCAGTTGAAAATGCAACTGAGTTATGTCTGTAAAGCAATAACTCAGTTGAAAATGCAACTGAGTTATTGTCTGTAAAGACATAACTCAGTTGAAAATGCAACTGAGTTATGTCTGTAAAGCAATAACTCACTTGAAAATGCAACTGAGTTATTGTCTGTAAAGACATAACTCAGTTGAAAATGCAACTGAGTTATGTCTGTAAAGCAATAACTCAGTTGAAAATGCAACTGAGTTATTGTCTGTAAAGACATAACTCAGTTGAAAATGCAACTGAGTTATGTCTGTAAAGCAATAACTCAGTTGAAAATGCAACTGAGTTATTGTCTGTAAAGACATAACTCAGTTAAAAATGCAACTGAGTTATTGTCTTTAAAGCAATGACTCAGTTGAAAATGCAACTGAGTTATTGTCTGTAAAGCAATAAATCAGTTTAAAATGCAACTGAGTTATTGTCTGTAAAGCAATAACTCAGTTTAAAATGCAACTGAGTTATTGTCTGTAAAGCAATAACTCAGTTTAAAATGCAACTGAGTTATTGTCTGTAAAGCAATAACTCAGTTGAAAATGCAACTGAGTTATTGTCTGTAAAGCAATAACTCAGTTGAAAATGCAACTGAGTTATTGTCTGTAAAGCAATAACTCAGTTTAAAATGCAACTGAGTTATTGTCTGTAAAGCAATAACTCAGTTTAAAATGCAACTGAGTTATGTCTGTAAAGCAATAACTCAGTTGAAAATGCAACTGAGTTATTGTCTGTAAAGACATAACTCAGTTGAAAATGCAACTGAGTTATGTCTGTAAAGCAATAACTCAGTTGAAAATGCAACTGAGTTATGTCTGTAAAGCAATAACTCAGTTGAAAATGCAACTGAGTTATTGTCTGTGAAGACATAACTCAGTTGAAAATGCAACTGAGTTATTGTCTGTAAAGCAATAACTCACTTGAAAATGCAACTGAGTTATTGTCTGTAAAGACATAACTCAGTTGAAAATGCAACTGAGTTATGTCTGTAAAGCAATAACTCAGTTGAAAATGCAACTGAGTTATTGTCTGTAAAGACATAACTCAGTTGAAAATGCAACTGAGTTATTGTCTGTAAAGCAATAACTCACTTGAAAATGCAACTGAGTTATTGTCTGTAAAGACATAACTCAGTTGAAAATGCAACTGAGTTATGTCTGTAAAGCAATAACTCAGTTGAAAATGCAACTGAGTTATTGTCTGTAAAGACATAACTCAGTTGAAAATGCAACTGAGTTATGTCTGTAAAGCAATAACTCAGTTGAAAATGCAACTGAGTTATTGTCTGTAAAGACATAACTCAGTTGAAAATGCAACTGAGTTATGTCTGTAAAGCAATAACTCAGTTGAAAATGCAACTGAGTTATTGTCTGTAAAGACATAACTCAGTTGAAAATGCAACTGAGTTATGTCTGTAAAGCAATAACTCAGTTGAAAATGCAACTGAGTTATTGTCTGTAAAGACATAACTCAGTTGAAAATGCAACTGAGTTATGTCTGTAAAGCAATAACTCAGTTGAAAATGCAACTGAGTTATGTCTGTAAAGCAATAACTCAGTTTAAAATGCAACTGAGTTATTGTCTGTAAAGCAATAACTCAGTTTAAAATGCAACTGAGTTATGTCTGTAAAGCAATAACTCAGTTGAAAATGCAACTGAGTTATTGTCTGTAAAGCAATAACTCAGTTTAAAATGCAACTGAGTTATTGTCTGTAAAGCAATAACTCAGTTGAAAATGCAACTGAGTCATTGTCTGTAAAGCAATAACTCAGTTGAAAATGCAACTGAGTTATTGTCTGTAAAGCAATTACTCAGTTTAAAATGCAACTGAGTTATTGTCTGTAAAGCAATAACTCAGTTGAAAATACAACTGAGCTATTGTCTGTAAAGCAATAACTCAGTTGAAAATGCAACTGAGTTATTGTCTGTAAAGCAATAACTCAGTTGAAAATGCAACTGAGTTATTGTCTGTAAAGCAATAACTCAGTTTAAAATGCAACTGAGTTATTGTCTGTAAAGCAATTACTCAGCTGAAAATGCAACTGAGTTATTGTCTGTAAAGCAATAACTCAGTTTAAAATGCAACTGAGTTATTGTCTGTAAAGCAATAACTCACTTGAAAATGCAACTGAGTTATTGTCTGTAAAGCAATAACTCACTTGAAAATGCAACTGAGTTATTGTCTGTAAAGCAATAACTCACTTGAAAATGCAACTGAGTTATTGTCTGTAAAGACATAACTCAGCTGAAAATGCAACTGAGTTATTGTCTGTAAAGCAATAACTCAGTTGAAAATGCAACTGAGTTATTGTCTGTAAAGCAATAACTCAGTTGAAAATGCAACTGAGTTATTGTCTGTAAAGCAATAACTCAGTTTAAAATGCAACTGAGCTATTGTCTGTAAAGCAATAACTCAGTTGAAAATACAACTGAGCTATTGTCTGTAAAGCAATAACTCAGTTTAAAATGCAACTGAGTTATTGTCTGTAAAGCAATAACTCAGTTGAAAATGCAACTGAGTCATTGTCTGTAAAGCAATAACTCAGTTGAAAATGCAACTGAGTTATTGTCTGTAAAGCAATTACTCAGTTTAAAATGCAACTGAGTTATTGTCTGTAAAGCAATAACTCAGTTGAAAATACAACTGAGCTATTGTCTGTAAAGCAATAACTCAGTTGAAAATGCAACTGAGTTATTGTCTGTAAAGCAATAACTCAGTTGAAAATGCAACTGAGTTATTGTCTGTAAAGCAATAACTCAGTTTAAAATGCAACTGAGTTATTGTCTGTAAAGCAATTACTCAGCTGAAAATGCAACTGAGTTATTGTCTGTAAAGCAATAACTCAGTTTAAAATGCAACTGAGTTATTGTCTGTAAAGCAATAACTCACTTGAAAATGCAACTGAGTTATTGTCTGTAAAGCAATAACTCACTTGAAAATGCAACTGAGTTATTGTCTGTAAAGACATAACTCAGTTGAAAATGCAACTGAGTTATGTCTGTAAAGCAATAACTCAGTTGAAAATGCAACTGAGTTATTGTCTGTAAAGACATAACTCAGTTGAAAATGCAACTGAGTTATTGTCTGTAAAGCAATAACTCACTTGAAAATGCAACTGAGTTATTGTCTGTAAAGACATAACTCAGTTGAAAATGCAACTGAGTTATGTCTGTAAAGCAATAACTCAGTTGAAAATGCAACTGAGTTATTGTCTGTAAAGACATAACTCAGTTGAAAATGCAACTGAGTTATGTCTGTAAAGCAATAACTCAGTTGAAAATGCAACTGAGTTATTGTCTGTAAAGACATAACTCAGTTGAAAATGCAACTGAGTTATGTCTGTAAAGCAATAACTCACTTGAAAATGCAACTGAGTTATTGTCTGTAAAGACATAACTCAGTTGAAAATGCAACTGAGTTATGTCTGTAAAGCAATAACTCAGTTGAAAATGCAACTGAGTTATTGTCTGTAAAGACATAACTCAGTTGAAAATGCAACTGAGTTATGTCTGTAAAGCAATAACTCAGTTGAAAATGCAACTGAGTTATTGTCTGTAAAGACATAACTCAGTTAAAAATGCAACTGAGTTATTGTCTTTAAAGCAATGACTCAGTTGAAAATGCAACTGAGTTATTGTCTGTAAAGCAATAAATCAGTTTAAAATGCAACTGAGTTATTGTCTGTAAAGCAATAACTCAGTTTAAAATGCAACTGAGTTATTGTCTGTAAAGCAATAACTCAGTTTAAAATGCAACTGAGTTATTGTCTGTAAAGCAATAACTCAGTTGAAAATGCAACTGAGTTATTGTCTGTAAAGCAATAACTCAGTTGAAAATGCAACTGAGTTATTGTCTGTAAAGCAATAACTCAGTTTAAAATGCAACTGAGTTATTGTCTGTAAAGCAATAACTCAGTTTAAAATGCAACTGAGTTATGTCTGTAAAGCAATAACTCAGTTGAAAATGCAACTGAGTTATTGTCTGTAAAGCAATAACTCAGTTTAAAATGCAACTGAGTTATTGTCTGTAAAGCAATAACTCAGTTGAAAATGCAACTGAGTCATTGTCTGTAAAGCAATAACTCAGTTGAAAATGCAACTGAGTTATTGTCTGTAAAGCAATTACTCAGTTTAAAATGCAACTGAGTTATTGTCTGTAAAGCAATAACTCAGTTGAAAATACAACTGAGCTATTGTCTGTAAAGCAATAACTCAGTTGAAAATGCAACTGAGTTATTGTCTGTAAAGCAATAACTCAGTTGAAAATGCAACTGAGTTATTGTCTGTAAAGCAATAACTCAGTTTAAAATGCAACTGAGTTATTGTCTGTAAAGCAATTACTCAGCTGAAAATGCAACTGAGTTATTGTCTGTAAAGCAATAACTCAGTTTAAAATGCAACTGAGTTATTGTCTGTAAAGCAATAACTCACTTGAAAATGCAACTGAGTTATTGTCTGTAAAGCAATAACTCACTTGAAAATGCAACTGAGTTATTGTCTGTAAAGCAATAACTCACTTGAAAATGCAACTGAGTTATTGTCTGTAAAGACATAACTCAGCTGAAAATGCAACTGAGTTATTGTCTGTAAAGCAATAACTCAGTTGAAAATGCAACTGAGTTATTGTCTGTAAAGCAATAACTCAGTTGAAAATGCAACTGAGTTATTGTCTGTAAAGCAATAACTCAGTTTAAAATGCAACTGAGCTATTGTCTGTAAAGCAATAACTCAGTTGAAAATACAACTGAGCTATTGTCTGTAAAGCAATAACTCAGTTTAAAATGCAACTGAGTTATTGTCTGTAAAGCAATAACTCAGTTGAAAATGCAACTGAGTTATTGTCTGTAAAGCAATAACTCAGTTGACAATGCAACTAAGTTATGTCTGTAAAGCAATAACTCAGTTGAAAATGCAACTGAGTTATTGTCTGTAAAGCAATAACTCAGTTGAAAATGCAACTGAGTTATTGTCTGTAAAGCAATAACTCACTTGAAAATGCAACTGAGTTATTGTCTGTAAAGCAATAACTCACTTGAAAATGCAACTGAGTTATTGTCTGTAAAGCAATAACTCACTTGAAAATGCAACTGAGTTATTGTCTGTAAAGACATAACTCAGTTGAAAATGCAACTGAGTTATGTCTGTAAAGCAATAACTCAGTTGAAAATGCAACTGAGTTATTGTCTGTAAAGACATAACTCAGTTGAAAATGCAACTGAGTTATTGTCTGTAAAGCAATAACTCACTTGAAAATGCAACTGAGTTATTGTCTGTAAAGACATAACTCAGTTGAAAATGCAACTGAGTTATGTCTGTAAAGCAATAACTCAGTTGAAAATGCAACTGAGTTATTGTCTGTAAAGACATAACTCAGTTGAAAATGCAACTGAGTTATGTCTGTAAAGCAATAACTCAGTTGAAAATGCAACTGAGTTATTGTCTGTAAAGACATGACTCAGTTAAAAATGCAACTGAGTTATTGTCTTTAAAGCAATGACTCAGTTGAAAATGCAACTGAGTTATTGTCTGTAAAGCAATAAATCAGTTTAAAATGCAACTGAGTTATTGTCTGTAAAGCAATAACTCAGTTTAAAATGCAACTGAGTTATTGTCTGTAAAGCAATAACTCAGTTTAAAATGCAACTGAGTTATTGTCTGTAAAGCAATAACTCAGTTGAAAATGCAACTGAGTTATTGTCTGTAAAGCAATAACTCAGTTGAAAATGCAACTGAGTTATTGTCTGTAAAGCAATAACTCAGTTTAAAATGCAACTGAGTTATTGTCTGTAAAGCAATAACTCAGTTTAAAATGCAACTGAGTTATGTCTGTAAAGCAATAACTCAGTTGAAAATGCAACTGAGTTATTGTCTGTAAAGCAATAACTCAGTTTAAAATGCAACTGAGTTATTGTCTGGAAAGCAATAACTCAGTTGAAAATGCAACTGAGTCATTGTCTGTAAAGCAATAACTCAGTTGAAAATGCAACTGAGTTATTGTCTGTAAAGCAATTACTCAGTTTAAAATGCAACTGAGTTATTGTCTGTAAAGCAATAACTCAGTTGAAAATACAACTGAGCTATTGTCTGTAAAGCAATAACTCAGTTGAAAATGCAACTGAGTTATTGTCTGTAAAGCAATAACTCAGTTGAAAATGCAACTGAGTTATTGTCTGTAAAGCAATAACTCAGTTTAAAATGCAACTGAGTTATTGTCTGTAAAGCAATTACTCAGCTGAAAATGCAACTGAGTTATTGTCTGTAAAGCAATAACTCAGTTTAAAATGCAACTGAGTTATTGTCTGTAAAGCAATAACTCACTTGAAAATGCAACTGAGTTATTGTCTGTAAAGCAATAACTCACTTGAAAATGCAACTGAGTTATTGTCTGTAAAGCAATAACTCACTTGAAAATGCAACTGAGTTATTGTCTGTAAAGACATAACTCAGCTGAAAATGCAACTGAGTTATTGTCTGTAAAGCAATAACTCAGTTGAAAATGCAACTGAGTTATTGTCTGTAAAGCAATAACTCAGTTGAAAATGCAACTGAGTTATTGTCTGTAAAGCAATAACTCAGTTTAAAATGCAACTGAGCTATTGTCTGTAAAGCAATAACTCAGTTGAAAATACAACTGAGCTATTGTCTGTAAAGCAATAACTCAGTTTAAAATGCAACTGAGTTATTGTCTGTAAAGCAATAACTCAGTTGAAAATGCAACTGAGTTATTGTCTGTAAAGCAATAACTCAGTTGACAATGCAACTGAGTTATGTCTGTAAAGCAATAACTCAGTTGAAAATGCAACTGAGTTATTGTCTGTAAAGCAATAACTCAGTTGAAAATGCAACTGAGTTATTGTCTGTAAAGCAATAACTCACTTGAAAATGCAACTGAGTTATGTCTGTAAAGCAATAACTCAGTTGAAAATGCAACTGAGTTATTGTCTGTAAAGCAATAACTCACTTGAAAATGCAACTGAGTTATTGTCTGTAAAGCAATAACTCACTTGAAAATGCAACTGAGTCATTGTCTGTAAAGCAATAACTCAGTTGAAAATACAACTGAGTTATTGTCTGTAAAGACATAACTCACTTGAAAATGCAACTGAGTTATTGTCTGTAAAGCAATAACTCAGTTGAAAATACAACTGAGTTATTGTCTGTAAAGACATAACTCAGGTGAAAATGCAACTGAGTTATGTCTGTAAAGCAATAACTCACTTGAAAATGCAACTGAGTCATTGTCTGTAAAGCAATAACTCAGTTGAAAATACAACTGAGTTATTGTCTGTAAAGACATAACTCACTTGAAAATGCAACTGAGTTATTGTCTGTAAAGACATAACTCAGGTGAAAATGCAACTGAGTTATGTCTGTAAAGCAATAACTCAGTTGAAAATGCAACTGAGTCATTGTCTGTAAAGCAATAACTCAGTTGAAAATGCAACTGAGTTATTGTCTGTAAAGCAATAACTCAGTTGAAAATGCAACTGAGTTATTGTCTGTAAAGACATAACTCAGTTGAAAATGCAACTGAGTTATGTCTGTAAAGCAATAACTCAGTTGAAAATGCAACTGAGTTATGTCTGTAAAGCAATAACTCAGTTGAAAATGCAACTGAGTTATTGTCTGTAAAGCAATAACTCAGTTGAAAATGCAACTGAGTTATTGTCTGTAAAGCAATAACTCAGTTGAAAATGCAACTGAGTTATTGTCTGTAAAGCAATAACTCACTTGAAAATGCAACTGAGTTATTGTCTGTAAAGACATAACTCAGGTGAAAATGCAACTGAGTTATGTCTGTAAAGCAATAACTCAGTTGAAAATGCAACTGAGTCATTGTCTGTAAAGCAATAACTCAGTTGAAAATACAACTGAGTTATTGTCTGTAAAGACATAACTCACTTGAAAATGCAACTGAGTTATTGTCTGTAAAGCAATAACTCAGTTGAAAATACAACTGAGTTATTGTCTGTAAAGACATAACTCAGGTGAAAATGCAACTGAGTTATGTCTGTAAAGCAATAACTCACTTGAAAATGCAACTGAGTCATTGTCTGTAAAGCAATAACTCAGTTGAAAATACAACTGAGTTATTGTCTGTAAAGACATAACTCACTTGAAAATGCAACTGAGTTATTGTCTGTAAAGACATAACTCAGGTGAAAATGCAACTGAGTTATGTCTGTAAAGCAATAACTCAGTTGAAAATGCAACTGAGTCATTGTCTGTAAAGCAATAACTCAGTTGAAAATGCAACTGAGTTATTGTCTGTAAAGCAATAACTCAGTTGAAAATGCAACTGAGTTATTGTCTGTAAAGACATAACTCAGTTGAAAATGCAACTGAGTTATGTCTGTAAAGCAATAACTCAGTTGAAAATGCAACTGAGTTATGTCTGTAAAGCAATAACTCAGTTGAAAATGCAACTGAGTTATTGTCTGTAAAGCAATAACTCAGTTGAAAATGCAACTGAGTTATTGTATGTAAAGACATAACTCAGTTGAAAATGCAACTGAGTTATTGTCTGTAAAGCAATAACTCAGTTTAAAATGCAACTGAGTTATTGTCTGTAAAGCAATAACTCAGTTGAAAATGCAACTGAGTTATTGTCTGTAAAGCAATAACTCAGTTTAAAATGCAACTGAGTCATTGTCTGTAAAGCAATAACAATACAAATAATGATTTAGTAAAGAAAAGAAGACTATCACAACAATAGTTTTTCTCATAGCTATGACAGTACGTAACAACATACCCAGTAAGTTCAACGCCCACATACAATGATTTAATTTACCTAAACCTTTTTGCAATAATGTAACTAGAAAAGCTGATAAATGTAACTAGAATTTTTAACATAGAATTCCGAAAAGGAAAAGAGTGCACTACTAGAAGTAAAAAAGGGGAGAACTAAAGAAAGCAGATGGTTCGGGTAAGGAAAAAAGTGCACTACTAGAGATAAAAAAGGGAGAACTAAAGAAAGTAGAGGGCTTCAAATTTCCTAACCAAGAGGAGATGAAGGCAATTGGCGAACATGAACCTATAAATATATGGGAGTTCTGTAAGCAGACGCAATCAAATCAACAGAAATGAAAGAAGTTTTAAAACGAATAACTAGATGGGCAATAAAACTCTTAGAAATCAAAGTATATAATTGTCACCTGATAAAAAGAAAAAAATATAGGATTTCAAAAGATTCAGGTAATTGTTAAGATCGACGGCCTAAACAGAATGAGATAAAGAAAATATTGTGTACATGCAATAAACATGGTTTTATTTATTTTTTAATATTATTAAATGAAGAACCATTTCGAGTTAAAATCTATTTAGTATTAAGCATATAATGTGAAGAAAAATCCGCTTGAAATGTGTAAATATGCTAACATAATCGAGATATTAACACAATGGAGTCTTATTAAACTCAGAAGTCGTGTGCTATGGTTCATAGCTCAAGACGAAAAAATGATTTAAAACGTGTTTTCCCCTATTAGTATAAAAGGCAAAAGAAATCCTTTGGAATATTCATTTACAGACAAACTTATGCAAGGAAAACAGACATGATAGTAGACCACAAGAATATAACTTGCCAAATCGTAGGTTTGGTCATTCCAACAGTATAGAAATAAAAGAGACAGAAAAGTATAGAAAAATACAGGGAAAAACTGAAAATAACTATGATAGTAATAATTGTAGAGGACTAAGAACAGTCTTGAAAAAAAGGAGAAATTGCAATGAAAATGAACACACCAAAGAATTGCTTGCAGGTGATTAGTAAAGTTCCCCCTGCTAGTCCCTTTTTTGGGGGGCAGATACGTCCATCCGTACAGATCACGTTAAGATGAACATATACAACTTGTATATATATATATATATATATATATACAGGGTGGGCAAAAATAAGGGTCCTATTTTAAAAAATTCATAACTTTTTTATTTATTGATTTTAAAAAATTTTTTTTTTAGAATAAGTAAAGGACCCCTTCCGAAGCAAGCATGAGCCGTATTAGCCCTAAGGAACGTACCCTCATTTAGAAAACATTATTTTTGCTTAAAAAACTCAAAACAGTGTAAAAAACAATACTTTAGTTTTTGTAAGTTTTAAGAAGTGTTTTTCGGCTAAAATTTGTTTTGTTTATTTCAAAAAATCTCGGAAGGGTCAGTCTACACACACATAAAGTTTGGTGAGTTTAACTTTTATTTTGTGGAAGTTATTCAAATTCAAGTTATTCAAATTTAAAGATAGGACTCTTATTTTGGCCCACCCTGTATATATATATATATTATTATTATTAGTAGTAGTAGCTCGTGGAGGGGTCTCTGTAGTCGACACCTGTCCTGAGGCGGTTGAGCATTAGTAGAAAATGAAAAGAAATTCTTTGGAATGTTCATTGGAATGAAAATGAACACACCACAATGATTAAAAATGTCAAAATATTTAGGAAAATCTTTGAATGCAGAAACCAATTGTGATGAAAAGAGAACTCTTCTATCTCCTTCTATGCTTCGGAAGTGAATTACTTTCCTTGATCACTCTTTCTTTTTTAGTCAGCCATTGTTTCTCGTAGAGACTAGATCCCTGCGTAGATCTTTGTCGAATGAAGCTTCTTCAAGCAACCTCAGTCTTCTTAAACTCATTCTATGATATCCTTTTGACACTCATTACAATTTATTCTACAAAGATCTAACCTGGAAAAATACCTAAAGCCTGAACGATTGGATTTAGACCAATCAAAACTGGACGCGGCCGACACGTGGCGACACTGGAAGAGGTCTTTCAACATTTATCTTGGCGCTGTCAACGGCTCTCAACTAACGCACGAGTTAAAACTGAATTTGTTAATCAACCTCGTGTCTCCGTCAATTTTTAAACACATATTGGACATCAGTGATTATCATTCGGCTATGAACGTCCTGGAAGAAGTTTTCGTAGGGCCCCAAAACAGCATTTTCTTCCGGCATTTATTAGCAACTCGTTGGCAACAGGCCAACGAAAGCGTGGGACAATATTTAAAAACACTCTCTAAGGACTGTGATTTCCAGACCGTGACAGCTATACAGGCGAGGGATGAGTACATCAGGGATGCATTCATGAATTGGATTTCGTCATCCCACATCAAACAAAGACTCTTAGAAAACAAACGGCTCGACTTACACACGGCGTACAACCAGGCATTAACACTCGAGACAGCCCCAAAACAATTAACTTTGTACGCTCAGTCGGACGCCTTGGCTGCCTCGATCTTCACTGCTGAAAAAGAAGAATCGAAGGACGACCAGTCTACATATGAGGAGCAACCCACGATAGCGGCACTCTCCGGACAGAAATGTTTTTTTCTGTGGAAACCCGAGACATGACAGAGGGAGGCGCTCTGCTAAAAACTCTATTTGTAAAAATTGCAAAAGAAAAGGACATTTTGCTCGTGTCTGTAGGTCACCTACAGCGGCTGCTATCAATTACCATGAGTCACTTCTTGCTTCATCGGTTCCTTTTAACTCCTCGGAGAGTCTATCTCGTTCGTCCTTATGGGGTAAAATCAAAGGTGAGTCTATGCTGATAC
This sequence comes from Sepiola atlantica, assembly GCA_963556195.1. Classification (NCBI taxonomy): domain Eukaryota; kingdom Metazoa; phylum Mollusca; class Cephalopoda; order Sepiida; family Sepiolidae; genus Sepiola; species Sepiola atlantica. Next base: position 1,152,507 of record CAUVYP010000165.1, read on the forward strand.
TCGTCGGTACAGGGAGCTCCGAGAATTTTATTCATCCGGATAAGGTTAGGGGGCTCGGTTTGGCGGTCATGCCAATCTCTGAGAGGATATTGATGGCTAGCCGTTCTCATTCGTCCTCTAATCTCGGGCACTGTGTCGTGTCGTGTCTCTCACTCTGAGAATGTGAACCTATCAATTATGGCCAACCTATTCTGTGACATCATTCTCGGGCATAAATTTCTATGCCAACACTCCTCAGTGGAAATACCTTTTGGAGGACCCCTTCCCCCTCTCACTGTTTGTAGACTGACTGCCATTAAAAATATCCTTTATCCCTCTCTGTTTACCAATCTAACCTTGGACTGTCGCCCGATAACTGTTAAACATACCCTACCAGATGCTAAATTTATCCCACCGAAAGGTATCATAGAGTCCTCTCAATCCCCATGGCGAGCCCAAACGCTTGTGGTATCTCCTGAAAATCACAAAAAGAGACTTGCTGTGGATTACTCCCAAACAATAAATCGGTTTACTCTCCTTGACGCGTATCCTCTTCCTCGAATGGAGGACGTGGTAAATGCGATAGCCACTTACAAAATATTCAGCACTCTTGATCTAACCAGTGCTTACCATCAGATTGCTATCAAGCCAGAAGAACGAAAATACACAGCCTTCGAAGATTCTGGATCTCTGTATCAGTTTCGTCAAATCCCGTTTGGAGTAACCAATGGAGTAGCGAGTTTTCAACAAGTCATTGATGACATCATCAAGCGAGAAGGCCTTCGAGGAACATCGACGTTACCATTTGTGGAGAAGATCAGGCGATATTAATTTGAAAGAGTTCATGAATGAAGTAGCGAAGTACGGACTGACGCTGAACAAAGACAAGTGTCACTACTCACTTACTTCCGTAGACCTGCTTGGGTATACAATAAGCAAGGGCTCAGTAAAACCTGACTCTGATAGGCTCAAGGGATTGATGAACTTGCCAGTACCTCAAGATCTTCCTTCTCTTCGCCGAGCAATGAGAATGTTCCCTCACTATTCTAGGTGGATCTCGAACTTCTCTGAAAAACTACACCCCCTTACCAAAATTACCAATTTTCCCCTCACTAGGGATCAAGCAGACGCCTTCAGGTACCTGAAGAAGGATATTGCAAAATCATCCCTGATAGCCACAGACTCTTCTCTCCCTCTCGAGATTGAAACCGATGCTTCGGAACATGCGATTGCTGCTTTAACCCAAACCTCTCAGCGCGTGGCTTTCTTTTCATAAACTTTAACGTCTGCCAAGCAGAAGCAATCCTCTGTTGAAAAGGAGGCCTACGCTATTGTCGAGGCAATCCGAAAATGGCGACACTTACTGCTCGGGAAGCATTTTAAGCTAATCACAGATCAAAAATCTGTTTCTTTTATGTTCAACCCTAAAAGCAAAAGCAAAATAAAAAATGAGAAGATAACAAGATGGAAGTTGGAACTTGCCTGTTTTAGCTACAACATTGCATATCGCTCTCGGGAAACAAAACGTCGCTGTAGACGCCTTGTCTCACATTTGCTCTACTACCACCTCTGCCGACAAGTTACACAGACTTATGTCACCCGGGTGTCACCCGAATGCTACATTTTGTCAGGAGCAAAAATCCGTTATACTCTGTGGAAGATGTAAGAGTGGTAATAAGGGTCTGTAAAGTTTGTTCGGAGATAAAACCTTATGCGGCACCTCAGACTCACAGAAAAGCGAGTCAACCATTTAAAAGACTAAGTGTAGACTTCAAGGGACCATTACCTTCGAATACTCGCAACCGCTACATACTAACAGTGGTTGATGAATACTCTCGCTTCCCCTTCACTTTCCCTTCTGCCGATGTCCGGAAACATCTAATTAATCTATTTTCTGTTTTCGGAAATCTTTCTTTTGTACACTCTGATCGTGGTACAGATTTCATGTCAGACGAACTAAAGGAATTCCAGCTACCAGTCGAACGACCTTTAATCCTCGATGTAACGGACAAGTGGAGAGGAACAACACTATCATCTGCCAAACAGTAAGTCTGGCTCTCCAGAAAAAAGTGCTAGATGTAGCCCTCCACAGCATCCGCTCATTGCTCTCCACCTCCACTAATTGCACTCCCCATGAACATCTCTTCAACTTCCAAAGGAAATCAGTTACTGGAGATTCCATACCTACATGGTTAACGAAAGCGACATCTGTCCTCTTAAAGCGGCACGTACGTGGAAGCAAATACGAGCCCCTAGTAGAGCCTGTTCACGTACTTGAAGTCAATCCCAGCTATGCTCACATACATTTCAATAATCGATGAGAGACGACGGTGTCTCTATGCCACATATCACTATGGGGTGATGATGGAACGGACAGTCCGGATACGGAAATTGATCCTATGCCAGAAAACCAAGAGATACAGACTGCGCCTCTCCAGTGATATTTCTCCCGTTCATCCTCACGAAAACTCCATCGCCGAGAATTCAGTTCCTACTCCCCACTGAGCAATGACTGATTCTAATGTGCATGTGAAAACTCTTATTTAGTAAATAATAATTCTTAAATCATAAAAATAATAATTGCAGGATAATGTTTAAACATGACGTTTTGGGCATGGATAAGTTTATTTGTGTTTTAACTTATTTTAAATAGTTTTTTTGTTCAAAACACACCTGGTGTCCACCTATTCAGTTAGAACGAAAAAAAAAATGACTGAAATTACAGTTTCGATAATCGATCAAAAAACGAACATTAAGCAAAATACTGGTAGAACATTACATTTCCCCACAATTGGTGATATTTATTGGATGTGTTTCTAACACTATTTTGTTTATTTTTCGATTTTTCATCAATTATCAAGGATCCCCGAGCTGGGCTCATAAACAGACATTTATTTTCGTTTTAACTGAACAGGTGGACACCAGGTTTGTTTTGAACAAAAAAACGATTTAAAATACGTTAAAACCCAAATAAACTTATCCAGGTTAGTAGAAGAGTAACTTATCTTGCCTTTGGTAACATTTATTTGTTGCATATTTGTTTTTTTGTCCCTTTTTCGTTCTGTTAGCTGTCGTTATTTACTTCTTGCCCTTTTAGATCAAGATCAAAGTGTAGTATCTGTTCCGATGGATACTACACCCCATAAACTGGTATTGTTTTGGCCTTTGGGGCTTGATTTACGCCGGTGTATGGTTTTGTCCTGTGCAGTTCTAGGAGGTCCACCCTCCCAGGCTTTGCCTCCCCTCTTTGGGGAGGAGTAAGTTTATTGCTTACTGCCTGAGGCGCCCCCGACAGGGCTGCCGAGGCAATTTTTAATGGTCAGAGTGCTCACCTTCTCAGGCGCTGGCTTTTCAAGTCTCACTTTCCCGACCCGATCTTGGGTCACATCTTACCTTGTGGGAGTAAGATAAAACTGGCCTTGTGCCTAACCTCCTGGGGAGGTAAATAAATGTCGTTATAAATGACCGACATTTCCAATCAAAGAACTTTTGTTAGTAGAGACATTTTGTCCTTTCGGAACTTTTTATTTCGAGAAAACAGAATTCTTTTAGAAAAAACAAGATTGGACAATAAGTCAGCACCGTAGAGGAAGAGCACTTGTGACCCTAAAAAAATGACTGGCCAGCCCCGTCGGCATTCCTCGGTAGGGGCGCCTCAGGCGATTAGCAATAAACCAACCCCTTCTCAAAGGGTGAGAAGGCAAAGCCACAGACCGGCGGAATCAAGCCCCGAAAGCCAAGACGATGCCAGTTTATGGGGTGTAGTATCCATCGGAACAGATACTACACTTTCATCTTAGCCAAAGAAACTCCAGGATTAGTCTTGACGACACCCTAACCCCTACCCTTCCGGAGATAAATAAAAACAAACGGGGATCATTTAATTGTTTAGCCCTTATTCTTATTATTATTCAAATCTTATCCGCATTGAACTTTCGAACACAACTGAGTTTTGGTACTGCTATCGATCCTGACCCAATCTCCGTGAACCTCGCGTCGACAACGTTCGGGCATGCTACGTAAACACCTGAGAGATGACGAGCCGAATGGTGGTGTAAGAAGGGGCAGACTACTCTGATTCTCCGAAAATGGACGTAATCGATGTAAATGCCTTGAATATGCGCGAGTTATTATATTCAACAAGTACTCAACAGAAAGTGGTGGATTTTTTGCAAATGTTCTATCAATGTTGATTTTCACAGATGTTAATTTCTGCGATAATTTAATATTTTAAACTATAAAAAAAATCAAAAATCTGTTCATCCAAACAATAGGACTGTTCGTTTTGTTGGTTTTGAAATGAAAAAATATACTGTTGATTTTCCCAAATTCTATTTTCTTCAATAAATGTTCTATCAATGTTGATTTTCATAAATTGTTATTTCTTCAAAAAATGTTCTATTAATTGAATTTGCATGACTTCTTATTTAAAAAATGGATATTTTCCATTTTCGGAGAAATTACGTACTAAAAAAAAGAGAGTTGTCTGCCCTTTACACCATTGGAACTCCTCTAAAATAAATTTCGACTCGTGTACCGCATATGCACAAGTGCCAAAAAAAATGCCCCCCCCCCCCAAAAAAAAATATACAGAAAAACGTTAAAAGACGACCAAATGAAAACAACAACAAAAAAACATGGTGGCACTTTTATTCCCCGGCAGCAACCCCCACTGCGATCCCCGGCGCCAGCATTTTGGCTTACATGACTCAATCGTAATCACTTATAAACAGAATAGTCTTCCGTATTAACATTTAGCATATATCCCACCCCCAATACATTTTTTTTGTTTATTAATTATTTACCTTACGAAATAGAATGAAGGTTGATGGATTTTCTGCCCACCACCCTGCCCCCCCCCCCCGGCGCCAGCATTTTGGCTTACGTGACTCAATCGTAATCACTTATAAACAGAATAGTCTTCCGTATTAACAATTAGCATATATCCCCCCCTCCATGCATTTTTTGTTTATTAATTATTTACCTTACGAAATAGAATGAAGATTGATGGATTTTCTGCCCACCGCCACCCATCCCCCCGGCGCCAGCATTTTGGCTCATGTGACTCAATCGTAGTCACTTATAAACAGAATAGTCTTCCGTATTAACAATTAGCATATATCCCTCCTCTCCATGCATTTTTTGTTGTTGTTTATTGTTTTGTTACCTTACAGAATAGAATTAACATAAGTTTGCGCCTGATTTAAATATATTGTACTATTCAGCGTTTTATACACCCCCCCTAAACGAATACAATATTTATCTTTTCGGTTTATCTTTATTTTGTTATATTTCAACATAGATCCAACGCACGAGGCATTTGTTTCACATCGATCTATCAATCTCGTAAAACCCTGCCACGCCCAATGCCAGCATTTTGACTCACGTGACTCAATTGCCGTCACTTATAAACAGAATAGTCTTCCGTATTAACAATTAGCATATATCCCACCCCCAATATATATTTTTTTGTTTATTATTTTGTTACCTTACGAAATAGAATGACGGTTGATGGATTTTCCGCAAACCGCCGCCAAACGCCCGCACTCTCGCTGCCGCCAGCATTTTGGCTCACGTGACACAATCGCCGTAATTTATAAACAGAGTAGTCCTCGTTATTAACAATTAGCATTTTATCCCCCCCCCCCTCAATTATTTCTTATTTTGTTACCCTACGAAATAGAAATAACGTTGGTCAATTTTCCGCACCCCCCCCCCCCCCGCCACAAACACGCACTCTCGCTGCTGCCAGCATTTTAGCTAACGTGACTCAATAGCAGTCAGTTATCAACAGAGAATAGTCCTCGTTATTAACAATTAGTATACAATGCCATTTTATCCCCGCCCCGACCCCCAATCAATTATTTCTTATTGTGTGTGTGTGTGTGTGTGTGTGTGTGTGTGGTATGGTCTGTAAAAGTCTTACAGGCTTGAAGATCCACACCCAAGCCTCTAGACAGCCATCATATATATATGTGTGTGTGTGTGTGTGTAAATGATTCCATTAATTTCAAAGACTTTATGACCGGGTAACCTGACATTCTGGAGTTCACTTATGTTTATCAAACCTTTTGCAATGTTCAAATTTGTGTTGACACCTATTTGCTAAGGACAATTTTTATTTTATTGCTGGCACACCTTGTTACTGCCCAGCATTCTTCTTCATTATATATATATATATATATATATATATATATATATATATATATATAGAACAGATATTTATTATATTCCAATAACCCTGGTTAGTTTTATTACTTTTATTTTTGTTTTTATTTTTTTCACATTTCCAAAAATTCCAAATTTATGTGAGATATATTTAACGGTCCGTTTCATTTGTTTTGTGCCAAACAACATTTGTATGTCAATATCGTCTCTGCAACACTACAAAATCATCAGAAAAAGTTCACAAAATCAAAATGGCTGATTAACTTGATAATACACACGTGAGTGTCTGCTCTGTAATTTTCGTTTGTTCTTTTGTTTATTTTCACCTTAAAATGAAACTGATGTATGATGTGGGTGTTTTTTCAAGACACTCTAATCTAAGAACTCTTATTATTTGTGAACTTTTTCTGATGATTTTGTAGTGTTGCAGAGACGATATTGACATACAAATGTTGTTTGGCACAAAACAAATGAAACGGACCGTTAAATATATCTCACATAAATTTGGAATTTTTGGAAATGTGAAAAAAATAAAAACAAAAAATAAAAGTAATAAAACTAACCAGGGTTATTGGAATATAATAAATATCTGTTCTATATTTTGCTCTGTTATCAATAATTGACAAACATTGAGCTGAATCTTCTAAGGAGACTACAAACTAAAAGGATCTGATGATATATGAGTATACATATATTGTCTTCAATAATTAATTATATATATATATATATATATATATATATTGAAATAAGACTTTGCATCTGAATCGTTGCTTTCAATTTGGTTAAGAATAGAATGTAGAAAGTCAAAGAACGACGTTTTTTTTTTCCTCCAAAATAAACAAGCAAATTTATTTACCAAAAACATTGAACTTAAAAAGTCATCATCAAGTTGAGACATTTTTTTTTATAATTTTCATGAACGCAGTAATATATATATATATATATATATATATACAGGGTGGGCAAAAATAAGGGTCCTATTTTTTTAAATTCATAACTTTTTTATTTATTGATTTAAAAAAATTTTTTTTTTAGAATAAGTAAAGAACCCCTTCCGAAGCAAGCATGAGCCGTATTAGCCCTAAGGAACATACCCTCATTTAGAAAACATTATTTTTGCTTAAAAAACTCAAAACAGTGTAAAAAACAATACTTTAGTTTTTGTAAGTTTTAAGAAGTGTTTTTCGGCTAAAATTTGTTTTGTTTATTTCAAAAAATCTCGGAAGGGTCAGTCTACACACACATAAAGTTTGGTGAGTTTAACTTTTATTTTGTGGAAGTTATTCAAATTCAAGTTATTCAAATTTAAAGATAGGACCCTTATTTTGGCCCACCCTGTATATATATAGAGAGAGATTTAGATTTTTCACTTATAAAATAGATCATTCAGTGAAGACCGGGGTTGTTCCAATAAAAACAAGCTCGATGATACTCGATTACAGAGTACAGAGCATTTATATGTGATTTTATGAAGGCTTACCAAAGCATTCCTTTCAGGACACCAATGATCACCATTAAAGATATTTTTTCTTACAAATATTATTTATTCAAATTAAATGTTTTTTCCTACACGTGTTTCACTACCAAGCAGTTACTTGCTTGGCAGATCATCAGGGAAATTAAATGTCTGTACCTAAAATCATAAGGAACATCTATGAACAAAGTGTTATTCTCATGTGTTGAACAAATATCACGGGACTGCTTCTCAACGGACTACAACATGGTCTTCTTAAAGTTCAATGCTAACAAATAGTTGTTGGACTGATCTTTTCAATAATCAGAGTCTGCCTATTTCATCCATCATGTAGAATCTTCTCATGGTGTTGTCCATCGTCCAACTGATAATCTCATTAACCCATATGCTCAAGTGCCACACCCCCTGGGCCTTGATAAGTGGGGACCCATGAGTTTAAGAAAAATGGAAAACAATGGGGATGGGGATAGATTAGAAAGGAAATCAGAGAAAGTGAGTGAAGTCTTAATCTAAAGAATATGCTTCGTTTCAAGAGAATAACAAGTTGACTAATTTGTTTTATTATTACTTATTTTTGGAGGTCACGTCGTTGGCAAATTTCAAATCAGGATGCTAGCTCCAGTTTGATATTTTATAACTCATTCTAATATCGTCCTGTTCTTTTCTGAGTGAAACAAGACTGCCGAATGTATCTCATAAAATCTATCAATACACAATGTGGCGTTGCAATAGTTGAGGTCACTTAAGAAGAGAAGGGGGAAAAAAATAAAAATAAAAGTCAAAATTAAAAAACGTGAAAGTGTATTATTCCGGTTTTTTTTTTTTTTTATGTATTTGGGACCGATTATTTGCTTGTTGGCTTGGTGGAAGAAATAATGAACGAGCTACTTTTCTAAGACTTTTCTAGGACTTTCTTTTTTTATCGTTGTTCTTCCTTGTTTTTTAATTTTGACTTTTATTTTCATTTTTATTTTTTTTCCTCTTCTCTTCTTAAGTGACCTCAACTATTGCAACGCCACATTGTGTATTGTCGGCAGTTGAAACCAGTATTCCAGACGTTTAATTTCCCTGATGATCTGCCAAGCAAGTAACTGCTTGGTAGTTAAACACGTGTAGGAAAAAACATTTAATTTGAATAAATAATATTTGTAAGAAAAAATATCTTTAATGGTGATCATTGGTGTCCTGAAAGAAATGCTTTGGTAAGCCTTCATAAAATCATATATATATATATATATATATATATATATATATATATATATATATATATATATATATATATATTACTAATTTAATATTTATTTATAAATATTATATATATATATATATATATATATATATATATATATATATATCAAGGGAGGAGTGTTAGCGCTCTATCCCTTAATAGACTTCAAAAACGACCTATGCTAGAAATAAGTAAGATGTGACCCAAGGTCGGGTCGGGAAAGTGGGGTTTAAAAATTGCCTGGGCAGCCCCGTCGGCATTTTCCGGTAGGGGCGCCCCAGGCAGTAAGCAATAAACTTACTCTTCCCCAAAGAGGGGAGGCAAAGCCTGGGAAGGTGGACTTCCTAGAATTGCACAGGACAGACCCATAGACCGGCGTAAATCAAGACCCGAAGGCCAAGACAACACCAGTATGGAGTGCAGTATCCATCGGAACAGATACTACACTTAATTTTCAATTTAAAAAATTTTTAATACTGCACTTTGTTCCAAGCCAAGAAGCTAAGAAATGTTGTTTAGACCTTTCATATTTGTTTTACGAATGTTTTAGATAAAACACACCCAAATTCAATTTTCACGAACGCGGTAAACATCGTCGTTCGAAATAACCTGCATAATTATTATTTTTTTTTTTTCTTGAGATTTAAACACCTACCATTTGATAAAGAGGTCTTCCTTGTGGGAGTAAGATAAAAACTGGCCTTGTGCCTAACTCCTGGAGAGGAGTAAATTAATACTTTCAAAGCACTGAGTTTAAAGAATTTCAAACATTTATTTTTTCAGTGGGGATATACACAGAAGGGAAAATCCATCAACCTTCATTCTATTTCGTAAGGTAACAAAATAATAAACAAAAAAAATGTATTGGGGAGGATATATGCTAAGTGTTCATAACGAAGACTATTCTGTTTATAAATGACGGCGATTGTGTCACGTGAGCCAAAATGCTGGCACCCGCCGGGGGTAAATGTGCTGTCGAAAAAAACATACAAAACTTTACGGTGCTTCTGCAGAGACGGGGGCCACTGTTTCGATCGATGGCGGCGGAAACTGCCGACTCCTCTTCGGGAGAAATCGTGCGAAAACGTGAGTGACGGAAAGAAATTTGATTTTGGGGAAGATAACTGTTGAATTGACAATTGAGGATAAGTTAAAATTATGAACATTTATTTATTGAAACAAATTAAACATTATGTACAGTAGGGACCTCCATAGAATCGCTGACGTCACCGGTTTTTGCTTTCTTTAAGAAATTCATACATTCGCGTTCCATGTAGTGTTTTTAAAAATCTCCCTAAAATAAAGTTATACTTATAGGAAGTTGTTTTAAAGTAAAATAGTTTATTTAAAGATTAAATTATCTATTTGGGAAAGAAACCCTTTTTATCTTGCGATACAAGTACGAAATTTTCTTTTTCTGGATGTCTTGTTTACACAAAAAATTAGCATTATCATGTGCGACATTGCGAGATGTTATGTACCTATGGATGTCCAAAAGTGATAGAATTAATTACTTTCATTATGTTGTAGACAAAATTAACGGTTTTTTTTTTAACATTTTCCTTGAGTTGCACATTTTTTAGACAGATTATTACTTTTTCTTTATTGCAATTGCCTAAATAACTTACCTGCTTAAACGAGTATTTACTTTTGTTTAAGGAAAGAATATTAAAATGGATAATTTTAGGATTTTATTTTTACAAATACTATATTTATTAAGGTACTGATATCGATCCTGAACCAGTTTTCGTGAGGTTTGATTCGGAAGTGTTCAGCTGTCCTACGCAAACGCCCGAGTGTTGACGAGCCCGCTCTCGTTCTGTTGACAATAGTATAAGATTCCCCAGTCACGTTTAATTTTAAAATACTATTGCAAGTAACGGTTGATAACTTGTTTAATTATAAAAATGTAAAAAAGAACTTCCGGTTCATAACTTGTTTGTTAAAATTAATTATAAAAATGTAAAAAAGAACTTCCGGTTCATAACTTGTTTGTTAAAATTAATTAAAAAAATGTAAAAAAGAACTTCCGGTTGATAACTTGTTTGTTAAAATTAATTAAAAAAATGTAAAAAAGAACTTCCGGTTGATAATTTGTTTGTTAAAATTAATCATAAACATGTAAAAAAGAACTTCCGGTTGATAATTTGTTTGTTAAAATTAATTTTAAAAATGTAAAAAGGAACTTCCGGTTGATAATTTGTTTGTTAAAATTAATTATAAAAATGTAAAAAAGAACTTTCGGTTGATAACTTGTTTGTTAAAATTAATTATTAAAATGTAAAAAAGAACTTCCGGTTCATAACTTGTTTGTTAAAATTAATCATAAAAATATAAAAAAAGAACTTCCGGTTGATAACTTGTTTGTTAAAATTAATCATAAAAATGTAAAAAAGAACTTCCGGTTGATAATTTGTTTGTTAAAATTAATTATAAAAATGTAAAAAAGAACTTTCGGTTGATAACTTGTTTGTTAAAATTAATTATAAAAATGTAAAAAAGAACTTCCGGTTCATAACTTGTTTGTTAAAATTAATTATTAAAATGTAAAAAAGAACTTCCGGTTCATAACTTGTTTGTTAAAATTAATCATAAAAATGTAAAAAAAGAACTTCCGGTTGATAACTTGTTTGTTAAAATTAATCATAAAAATGTAAAAAAGAACTTCCGGTTGATAATTTGTTTGTTAAAATTAATTTTTAAAATGTAAAAAGGAACTTCCGTTTGATAATTTGTTTGTTAAAATTAATTTTAAAAATGTAAAAAAGAACTTCCGGTTGATAATTTGTTTGTTAAAATTAATTTTTAAAATGTAAAAAGGAACTTCCGGTTGATAATTTGTTTGTTAAAATTGATTATAAAAATGTCATTTCGGATGATAAGTGTTAAAATTAATAAAATCATTTTTGTTTTTCAATGTAAAAAATAAACTTGTATTATTATTTAAATAAGAAACTTTTTTTTTCTTTTGCCAGTTACGTCCATCCATACATATCACGTGATCCCCTATTTCTTTCACTTTACACCTAAACTTATATAAAACCGAGATGAAAACAATACGTATTTTTTGTTGTTGCAATATTTACCTTCTTGTAATGGCCATTCTTTTCGTTCAACTTGACTTCCGGATTAATCGTCTTCTCATCCAGACTTCACCGCAAATCTTTGTTTTTTATCCTCACTCATATTAGAAATTGTTTTTTTTACATTAAAAAAATTGAACAATTCCTTTCTATTGTTACAATAATTATTAATATTGTTTTTTATTTGTTTTTTTTGTTTTTTTACAATAAAAACATAATTTTTAATTAAAAACAATATTGGTGCTACGGTAGGAAACGGGTACCCAGATGTTTCGTCTGCAAACAGGAAGCCGCGTCTTATTAAAGGCACCGCTTTTTTGTCCCCTTCCCCAAAAAATACCGGGCGGAAAACATCGACAACGAAAGAATCTTTTTTTCATGAAACAATTTATCAAAAAGCTCCCACTTTTTATGGATATGTGCTTGCCTTTATGTGAAGGGCATCTCCAAACAAAGGTTTCATTTTCTTTTTCGGACCTTCTCCCCTCTGTCATCTGTCTGCTGCATACAGAACACAGCGGACTTTCGGTTTTAATTATATTTTTGTCCCTTAAAAAAGCGTTTGCTTCATTATGGGGTCCCCAAATCTTAGTCATGGTTGATATGGCCATGTTGCAAAATAAGTTAATAAATCAATGTGTCCCCCCCCCCCAACAGGTAGAATTCGTCGGGAGGAATTTTTTTTTACGGGAGGAATTTTTTAATTTTTTTATTCATTAATTTTTATTTCTTTTTTATTTACTTAAAGAAACCAATAAAATACAACAACAAAAAACGAAAGTACAGGAAAATCCGGGCGTGGGGGTCAAATTACCGCTTCTGCGACATTCCCGGTAGATGGGCTTTTCCGGGGGGGGGGGGGCTTTCAACATACACATTCTGCTACATTCTCCCTTGACCGGAACTTTTTGGGGAAGGGGACAAAAAAGCGGTGCCTTTAATATGACGCGACTTCCTAGGCGCTCTTGTATAAGCAGTGACCGATCTGAGGGGGGCAACTCTACTTTACCCAGTCGCCGCCGCCATTCCAAACTCGGCAAAGTTTACAAACCCCACAACAATTAATAAAAAAACACGCTACGATTCTGAAATGCGCCCAAAATAACTCCTAAATGCGCTCAAAACAACATTCAAACAATTAATTTAAAACCTGTAACATTTTTTTTAATTAATTGTTATAAAGTGTATACAATTTGTGGCATGTAAATAAAAGTGCTTAAAAGTTATTTTGAACGCATTTAAAACCGTAACATTTTTTTTTATTAATTGTTTAAAAGTTATTTTTAACGCATTTAAATGTTGTTCAACTTGACTTCCGGATAAATCGACTTCACCGCAAATCTTTGTTTTTTTTATCTTCACTCATATTAGAAGTGGTTGTATTTTTTTTAACATTAAAAAATGTGTCATTCCTTTTTTATTGTTAAAATAATTCTTAATATTGTTTCTTTTTACGATAAAACATTTTTTATTTAAAACAATATGTAATAGAAAAAATAGATAAAAACAAAACTAAAAAAAACTTTGTTTAAGAAAGTATATCATGGACTCTCCCGTCGATTTCGACGTATGAGGTCTTGACAACTCAAAATTTGTTTAGTCTACGATGGATGTAGCATGCTTACATTTACTCAATCGTAAATGGCATTTGAGTCCTGCGAGAGATTTGCAAACCAGCCCACAATGGATGCAAGAAGGAAGATCTTGAGAAAAATCGGCTGGAATACTTGTAGATGTTTTTGTTCTTTCGCGTCTTTCGCGCTGTTGATCAATGGCAGTTACAGAGAACCGCCTGATGCCCCTCTGGCAGTCAGATCGCCATTCCTTCCGTCGAGAAGCAAGCTGTTCAAAATCACGATAAGCAATATTGATAGATGTCAAATTCATTTTCAACTTGTCCTTAAAGCGATGCAGCGGTCGACCCACATTTCGCCTTCCACTGTTGAGCTCGCGGTACATCAGTTGCTTTGGTATTCTATTATCTTCCATACGTAAGACATGTCCTGCCCAACGCAGTTGTGATTGCATCAAAAAGCTTTCAATTCCGCCAATACCGCAGCATGTAAATAGGTCCGCATTAGACATCCGATTTCTTAGGGTGACACCACAAATCGTTCTAAGGCAATTTTTGTGAAAGACATCAAGCTTCTGAATGTGGCTGCGATAAACTGTCCATGATTCCGATCCATAAAGCAGTGATGTTAGCACAACTGCTCTATACACAAGTACTTTTGTTCTCAAACTTATCCCCCTGTCCTTCCATAACCGATGACGCAGTTTTCCAAAGGCAGTGGTTGCTTTCGCAATTCGGTTAAAGATTTCGTCATCAAGGGAGGCACTCCAATTTATCTTACTCCCAAGATAAGTGAAGTTTTTCACATATTTCAGATCTTTACCATCCACTTGGATTGGAGTATCTGGAAAACAGTGTACTGGTGGTCGTTGCTTTACTGGTGGCCGTTGCTTCACACCCTGAACTTGTTTAGGCATGAGGCGAGGTTGGTGAATCACTTCTGTTTTTTTGATGCTGATTGTCAGACCAAAAGCCTTGCAAGCAGCCGAAAACCTGTCCACAAGCAGTTGCGCTTCCTCCCGAGATGTTGCACAAAGTGCAGCGTCATCTGCAAACAAAAGATCCCTGATGACAGTTTGTCGAAGAAGGGTCTTAGCTTTGAAACGTTGCTGGTTGAAGAGACCACCACTTGTTCTAAATTTAAACTTCACCCCAGTATCTATATCAGCGAAAGCATATCTCAGCATAACTGAAAAGAACAAAGCAAATAGCACAGGTGCCATTACGCAACCCTGTTTGGTACCATTTGTCACATTGAAAGGTTCTGAAGACTCTCCATTTGAAACAACCGATGCCTTCATTCCATCATGGAAAGAAATAATTACATTCAGCATGTTGTCGGGTATTCCCAGCTTGTCCAACACTTTCCAGAGGGCTTCGCGGTTTACTGTGTCAAAGGCCTTTGTAAGGTCAATGAAAACCATATACAACTCCTCGTTCTTTTCCCGAACTTTCTCGGCAACCTGGCGGAGGGAAAAGATCATATCAACAGTACCCCGACCAGCACGGAAACCGCACTGAGATTCGGGATAGATATCATCAACAAGGTGTTTAATTATTCTGTTGAGAATAAGCCTTGCCAAGACCTTCCCTGCAATTGACAAAAGTGAGATGCCTCGATGGTTGTCACAGATGTTTCTATTGCCTTTATTCTTATACAAGTGTTGAATTAATGCATCTTTGAAATCCTGAGGGACATTTCCACCTTGCCAGATCTTCACAAAGAGACTGTGCAGCTTCTTCACTAGTGTCTGGCCACCGTACTTAAACACCTCAGGAGGTAAGGTGTCTTTCCCTGACCTTTTGCCTGACGACATTTGCCTAATAGCAACGAAAACTTCATGTATCGCTGGAAGGAAGGAGAGTTCAGGAATCTCAGGTCGTTCAGTGATAGACGAAAGTATTTCTTCATCAGTTGTGGAAGTATTGTTTAGGACCGCTTTGAAGTGCTCCTTCCAGCGATTCAATATATCCGCTCTATCATTTATCAGTGTGCCATCATTTGCAGATACGGGAGAAACGCCAGATTCGTGTGGTCCAAAAACTTTCTTAATACCTTCATAAAAAACCCTCAAGTCTTTTCTGTCAAATGCTTCTTGCATCAATTTGGCATGTGAGGACCACCATGCCTCTTTCATCTGCCGTAATGCTTTCTGGACTTTACTCTTGCATTCCTTGTATAATTTCCTCTTTAGTGTTGAGTTCTTATCATCAATCCAGGTTTTATGAGCCTTATGCATTTCATTGATCAACTCCTGGGCCTCAACATTCTGGTCATCGAACCAGTCCTGATGTTTACGGACCGGTAACCCCAAAACCTCCAATGCAGATGTGTGAATTACGTCCCGCAAGGATTTCCAGGAAGATTCGATATCATCGGTTATCTCAACAGAATCCAATGAGCGATCAAGACGGGCCGACAGTGCTGCCCGCTGAACGGTATTCTTTAATGGTAGAATGTTTATCTGTTTAGGGACAGAGGAGCGTTTCACTCGTCTGTGCTGTAAACGAAAAGACGTTTTACTTCGAAGCAAGGCATGATCTGAAAGATAGCAACTTGTATGGAACGAACGAGTGATACGAAAGTCCCCAAGGTCACGTCTCTTGGTGATGATGTAGTCAATCAAATGCCAATCCCTAGAACGAGGGTGCATCCATGTAGTCTTGTGGGATTTTTTCTGCTGGAATACAGTGTTGGTAATGCACAGATTAAGCTCTCCACAAAGAGACAACAAACGAAGACCATTCCCATTCATACGACCAATGCCATGATGACCCAGAACACCACGCCATGATGTACTATCCACACCCACACGTGCATTAAAATCACCCAAAAGAATAAGTTTGTCCTTGTGTCGAACATTAGTGATAATTTCTCTTAGTTGCTGGTAAAAATCATTTTTCTCCTGCTCTGGTCTGTTCAACGTCGGAGCATAACAACTAATTAAAATAGCACGGGTATCACATTCAAGATTAAGGGTTAATGTCATCAAGCGATCCGAAAACCCCTTTGGAAGGGTCGGCAATGACTCTGCAAGATTGGACTTGATAGCAAATCCTACTCCAGAATGTCGAGGCTCCTCTGGGCCTTTGCCACTCCAGAAAAAGGTATAACCACCCTTTTCTTCTGTCAGTTGTGAATTTCCAGCCAGGCGAGTTTCACTAAGGGCGGCAATATCGATGTCAAACCTTTTAAGCTCAAGTGCGACAAGAGCCGTCCTACGTTCTGGCTGAGTTTCATTGTCAAGTAGAGTACGGACATTCCAAGATCCAAAATGAAAGTTTTTACTTCTTCTGTTATTGGGACTGCATGTTGGATACCCAGACAGCTGCAGTTGGCTGCCAAGGGTAATGATGAGCAAGCATATGTTTAGGGCTCCTTTTATCGCCCCCTCCCCAGCATAGGGAAAGCAATGCTATCCCTAAACAGGGCTGCTTTGTCACCGATAGAGGACACGGACTGCACAATTGCTCAAATGTTTGGGCAGAACGGCCATCACCCACCGGTCGCCAAAGTGTAGAGATCGAGCTAAGAACTTCCAGTAATATCCTTTACCTGTTCCCGTCGCCTTACCCTATCGCCTGTGGACTTTTTTTTTTTTTTTTTTTTTTTTTTGTGTGCAGGACTTTGGTATAAACTTAAGTTGTCAAGAAACCCACACAAAAGATTTGTTTATAGTGGTGAAAGCCTGTGTAAATACTATCCACACTTTTTGGACCTTTTCATAAACCCAAGTCGGTGCGGAAAAATCGCCACAGATTAAGCAAGAAAAGACCTCAGGTTTAACATCAGAGTTTTCCATCTCCTAGATACCTGTCTTAACAAAGACTAAGGGAGGTATCTTGCCCAGTGGTATTAACGTGCCCCCAGACACTATCCTGGGAATTTTCATAACCCGGCACCATATATATATGTCTATACATATATAGATACAGACCACTACCCAGTGGCAGGGGGTTAGATTGGTGAGCGCCGGGACATATCTGCATGCCAGCAGGCCCTGCACACTGCACCTCTGGGGTTCTAACCTACTCCGAGATCTCTAGTCTATTAGCCTGGGACCGCAAGGTGCCCAGTTACCATAGTGTACCACGAGGAGGTCAGACTAGAGTCTTGTCTGGGGATAGGCTATATACCAGCAGGGGAGACTTACTCACTCGGCTCCCTTTTCGCTCAGCTAGTGGGCTATCTGGCGGCTAAGCAAAGAGTAAGAGTAGGAAGCACATGCAACTACAAGTACGCTCCACTGTTGCACTAGACGCATCACGCAGACCTGTGGATAACTCCACCACACCACAAGAAAGTATATATATATATATATATATATATATATATATATATATATATATATATATATATATATATATTTCTCGAAAATTCTTGGTCTGATGAGGTTGACTTTCTGGGAAAAGTGCAACCGAAACATGTATGCACATATGTAACCAATAATGTTTGTATAAATAAAAAAATTATATATATATATATATATATATATATATATATATATAATTTATTTATAAATTTTCTAACGAATGTTAAGTCTGCACTATTTTGGATTTAGTTAGTTTCTCTGGGAATTTAAACTGCATTTTCCTTCTTTTTTTTTTGTCTTTTTGTTTAAAATAACTCAAAGCTTCTTTAGACTATATATATATATATATATATATATATATATATATATATATATATATATATTATTTATAGGATTATGTTTTTAAACATTCATATATAACATCTGAATTTAGATGAAAATGGCACATAAAAATGACACGGTAGAAATGGCACCGGATGAAAAGAAAAATGGCAAAAGTAGAAAATATGAATTTAAGAAAATTCGGCAATATTGGCAAAGTATGAAAATTCGGCAATTATGGAATAAATATCGAATGAAAATAGATTTTAGAACCGTTCTTGAGGGGGATATAGTTGTAAATAGTGGATACCCCCCCCCCAAAAAAAATATTTAAAAATAAATATTTTAGAATAGTTACTGTTCTTTCAAATCAAATAAATCGATTTTTTTCTGAGTGCTCGTTCTAAGAACTGTTCTTGTATCATCTATTTCAATTATTCGTGCGTCTTTAGTTTCACCTCGACATGAAAACATTTAAAGAAATGTATAAACTTTCTTATGTAATTACGTGGTAGCTGAAAATAAGATTGGACACAAAGTATTTATTAAATTATAAGAAAAAGAAACGAAAAACGATTTTACGTATCGTTAGACATTTTTTAACCAGTGCCTCGGTGGACACCTGATAGGAAAATTCACCCCAAGAACTAAATTAAAATTCTATAACATCAACGTTTTGACAACACTGCTACATGGAAGTGAAACTTGACATCTCAAAATCATCCAATTGAGGAAGTTAGACGCGTTTTATTCCAAATTCCTTAGAAATTACCAACCAGGAAGTAAGAGACCACTGGTATCGTCAATATTCTGCAAACGACTCGAACGTGCCTTCAATGCTAGGTATCAATTGACATTTTGTAACCAGTTCAGCTTACTGATTAGGCAAGGGAGATTACTCATTTATTTTCGGAAAAACTCAAAATTAAAAAAAATGGTGACCGATAAATCATATCGTTTTTAATTTTTTAATAAATACTGGATGAATTTGCGTAATTTTTGGTGTACAGTTTGTTTTTTCAGCTACCACATAAGTACATAACAAAGTTTGGCAGAAGGGAATTTTGGGGAGGACTTCTGGCTTCCTGTGAAAAAATCCTGTATGGATGCCTGAAAGTGATGCAATAATTTTCTTTTATTCATATTAATTTGAGACTTTTCTTTCATCATATTCAAATAATTAACATAATACAGACTATTTGAACAATAATTTATTTGATTGTTTTCAAAACTTTAAAAAAATTTTCATTGAAAGAAATAAACAAAATAGAATAATCTTTCTTTTTTTTCAAGAAATAATTTTTTTTTTAACTAATAGTGAAAATATGTTTTTCCAAAAATATGTGAAATGTTTTTTTGGAAATATTTAGTAAAAATAATGTTTTTTGTGAAATATTTTATTAAACGTCATAATAATAGCGTATCCAATACAGTATATTGCCGAAGAAATTTGTTTTCATTCGGCGGCGCCACAGAAATTCCTGTAGGTGACCCTCGAAGTTTTCAGGGCTAGTCCCGCTCATCACTTTAAATTTTAACTTGCAATGAATCCAGCTTCCTTCCACACGGTTTGTGTGGATTGTAGGGTCATCCGGATCCACAAAGTTGTATTTGTGGTTGACCACAAAATGATTCGGTAGGTCATGATAGAGTCGCCAGCCATCCGTTATGATGCGTTTACCTGGGCGAACATATCGCCGAATTATGGGTAAAAGAGTTTCTGCATCTCTTTTACTGATGGGCACTATCATCGTCGCATTTGTTTCTCGAAATCTACCGTGGTTATATTTGCGGTTCATGAATTAGCTTTCGTCAATTTCAACGGTTTTACCAGGTCCACCCATCTCAAGAGGATTGTCGACCAAACACATTTCGCGCAAATTTCGCGCATGAAGCTGTACCTGTTATAATTGTGGTAGTAAGACTCTGTACGTTACCTACACGTAGTTCAGCCACGAATGTAACATGTGCAAAGGTTGAAAACTCGATGAAAGGAAATCAACCAGTACTCCATAAAAAAAATGAATAACACATTGTATCACAAATTATAATCATATATTTTATAAACAACCAAGACAAATTAACAATACATAACAAGTATTTATTTATTAAAAAAAAATTTTTTTTTACAAGATCAACTAATATTCTCTGCACAAACGGAGTTATCTAAAAGAGGCTGGTTTTTGTTATTCCGAGAAAGTTGATCAGAATTAAAAGTTCAAATATAGCAATTAAGAAAATAGGAAAGTCCCTTTTTCCTGACACCAATGTTATAATTGTGTCGAAAACCAAATGTTATAATTGTTAAACTTATTTTCACGCGTTCCTGTGCGGGTACGTTGCTCTTTTGTGAAGAGACCGTAACTAGTTCAAATATAGCAATTAAGAAGAAGCTTATAGCCTTTATGAAAATGAAAATAGGAAAGTTTTTTTTTCTCATGAAATTCGAGGAAAACAAATGAGAAGTCCTCCTCCTCTCACGGGAGATCGAGATATGAAGGCAAATGTGTTAAAATCGCGGGGAACGATTGAATGAGATAATTTAACACGATAATATAAACAATATGAAAGCTTGATTTTAGGACGAATTAATATATTTCTTTTTTTGTTGTTTTTGTTTTGTCCTTAATCGTAAACACATACCTTTTTTGTTTTGACGGCGGGGAGAAAGATATTTATAGAATTTTAGATTCTGTGGTCCGTTCTTAACAAGCTGTTTTTAGGGTCCTGAGATATACGTAATCTCGACTTTGGGAGGTCTGTTAATTGACTGGTCTGTCGTAATCAATTTTGTTGGACCAGCGTTTTCCTTAGGTGTTCGGTAGACAGCCATATTAAATGTCGCCGTACTTAAGCATTAATTTTCAATTTCCTCCTTTCCTATTTTTTTGATTTTGTGTGCGGGGATAAATTGTCTGAATATGACGGCGGGGTGGGCGGTCGATTTTAAGAGGCGTCCGCTCTTCACGCTGGTCCGGGACCTTTTCCTGTGTGGGGATAAATTCTTTGATAGGACAGCGGTGTGAGCTGTCTTCTCCAGACATTCGCTCTTAACGTCGGTTCAAGACCTCTTTTGATTCTGTGTGTGGGGACAAATTGCCCAACATGACGGCGAGGTGGGCCACCAGTCTCAGCCTACCGCTGGTCGGGGATCTTCTCCATGGTTTTGTGTGCGGGAATAAATTGTTTGAGATTGACAGCGGTGTGAGCCGTCATCTCCCAACGTTCGCTCCCAACGCTGGCCGAGGCCCGTCTCCTATCCGGGAATAAATTGTTTGAGATTGACAGCGGTGTGAGCCGTCATCTCCCAACGACCATTTCCAATGCCGGCCGAGTCCTGTCTCCTATCCAGGAATAAATTGTTTGAGATTGACAGCGGTGTGAGCCGTCATCTCCCGACGTTCGCTCTCAACGCTGGCCGAGGCCCGTCTCCTATCCGGGAATAAATTGTTTGAGATTGACAGCGGTGTGAGCCGTCATCTCCCAACGTCCATTTCCAATGCCGGCCGAGTCCTGTCTCCTATCCAGGAATAAATTGTTTGAGATTGACAGCGGTGTGAGCCGTCATCTCCCGACGTTCGCTCTCAACGCTGGCCGAGGCCCGTCTCCTATCCAGGAATAAATTGTTTGAGATTGACAGCGGTGTGAGCCGTCATCTGCCGACGTCCATTTCCAATGCCAGCCGAGGCCCGTCTCCTATCCAGGAATAAATTGTTTGAGATTGACAGCGGTGTGAGCCGTCATCTGCCGACGTCCATTTCCAATGCCGGCCGAGGCCCGTCTCCTATCCGGGAATAAATTGTTTGAGATTGACAGCGGTGTGAGCCGTCATCTCCCGACGTTCGCTCCCGACGCCGGCATAGCAACAGCATTCTCTCATTTGATTAGTTGAGTCTTCCGCCCACGCAAATGCGTGGGCTGACTCATGCAAGCCCGTCTGTCAAGCATCCTGTTGACCCATTTTTTGACAAACGTCACCGTCTACACCCTCTTTCTGGAATGGTAGGGAAACATGTGCCGACAAGTGCCCTGCTCCCTTTTTTATGCTTTATGGGGCAAAATATATAGATATAACATACCAATCCTGCAAACTTTGCTTGCTTACGCCAGTCTCTTTGGTAACATGTACTTGCGGTTCTTGCAATACATGACTTGCAAAATTTTGTTTGTCACTAAATGGGCACCCCCAAAAAAAGAGCCCACCCGTAAACTTTTTGTTTTCTTACATTTAGGGCAAGACCATAAGTAGCCGTGAATTCTCTCTTTTCTTATTTGTAGCTTCATACGCCATTGGCGTGGACATTTCTGGCACATTAAACTGTTGTTGATCAGTCCGTGTCGTGCCAACCACTTTATTGTGTTAAAATTATCAGTCGTTTTGTAATTGAAGGGAAGCATTAGTCCCTTCCTTACATTTATCGCACAAAATGAATTGAACAAACAACAATCGAGTAACAGACAACAAAAAAGAGTTCATTTAACAGAGGGTTGGAACTGTATACCAGTGAAGAAAAGAGGCTGCCGGGTCGTCAGCAAATATATTCCCAGTGGAGATGGCTGCTGCTGGAACGATGCAGGGGAAAGGCAGTAGAGAGATGTTTCTTTGTTGCTGGCAGATTTCTCTCTGCTGAATTCTTCAACTGACCAGGTGGTAGAAAATAGTCAGTGTATGACCAATTTGCTCACAGGGGACGAGAAGAAATAGATCCTATTTCAGTCTGCTACATCACCCCCTGCTTAGGCGGAAAGGCGACAGAAAAAAAGCTAGTGTAGCAGCTGGATAGAACCAGAAGAAGAATAAAAAATTTACAGAATTTTAAAAGCTTTTTTTTTTTTTGAAAAGAATGTTCTTTTACTTTCCGGTGAAAAGTTGTTTTGTTTTTGTTTTTTTTTTTGAAAAAATTGTCCTTTACGTTTCAAAAGTGTTGTTTGGCAAAAAATTGTTTTTTTTTTACGAAAGCAGAGAAATTTTTTTTTAATGTTTTTAAGATTTTCCATAAAAAGTGTTTTTTTTGTGTCTGAAAATAGTATGGTAGAGTACAAAGGATAAAAAAAAAGCTAATTCTATATATATAGAGTCTTACACAGCTTTTCTATATATATATATATATATATATATATATATATATATATATAGAGAGAGAGAGAGAGAGAGAGAGAGAGAGAGAGAGAGAGAGAGTCTTACACAGCTTTTCTGGCCAATGTACTCGCCGACCACTGCGTTTGGTGGTGATGTAATTGTCTTTAGAATTTGTATTTCCCTTTACTGTTGGCAGAGTTGGTGTATGTAATGTGTAAGTAGGGGGAATATGTGGCTCTAGTGTTTTAGTGTCTAAAAAGGCTCTTTTAACTCTATCTATTGATACTGTTTCCTTTTTGCCACCAATATCAATAGTGAATAGCTTATCAGTATGTGAAAGTACACGATAAGGACCAGTGTAAGGTGGAGTTAGAGGGGCTTTTACAGAGTCCTTTCTAAGAAAAACATGAGTCCACGAAGCAATGTCTGTAGGGACCGAAGATTTTATGGTCTGTTGCCTAGGGTTCATCGGTGGGAGCTCATTAAAATAAACTTACAGTCTGTCTGTGTACAGAGCTGGGTCTGTTGCCGTTAAATCTATCGGGGTCAACATTTGACCCGGCAAAGATAGATGCATCCCATAAACAAGTTCGGCTGAAGAGTATCCGAGGTCCTTTTTGATCGCGGCACGACAGCCAAGGACAACAGGTACGTACTCGCTCCATCGCTGCTGGTCCGGATAAGCACGCAGCGCGGCTTTCAATTGGCGATGGAAGCATTCTATCATCCCGTTAGAAGCTGGGTGATAGCTAGTCGTACGGATATGTATAATCCCTAAAATCCTAGAAAAAGTAGAATTCAAACTGTCCACCACGGTCGGTGGTAATAGTCGTAGGAACTCCATAATGCGATATCCAGCCCGAGATAAGGGCTCGCGCTACGGATTCAGCCGAAATGTCGATTAGGGGAATGGCTTCAAACCACCATGTGAAGCGGTCTATGCAGGTCAAGAGATAAGTAAATCCCTGACTGGCAGGCCATGGTCCAACCAGATCAATATGAATATGGCTGAAGCGAGCGTCTGGAGTGCTGAATGTTCCGAGAGGTGCACGGATATGCTTGTGCACCTTTGACTTTTGGCAAGATACGCAGGAACGTGTCCAAGCAGTGATATCGCGCCTCATATTCGGCCAGAAAAATCTAATCGAAATCAGCTTCACTGTGGCACAGTTCCAACCCTCTGTTAAATAAACCCTTTTTTGTTGCCTGTTACTCGGTTGTTGTTTGTTCAATTCATTTCGTGCGATTAATGTGAGGAAGGGACTAATGCCCCCCCCCCCGTCAATCACGTTGGGGTCACCATTTGTAATTGAAGGGAGTCATTAGCCCCTTCCTTACATTTATCACACGAAATGAATTGAACAAACAACAACCGAGTAACAGGCAACAAAAAAGGGTTTATTTAACAGAGGGTTGGAACTGTGTCCCAGTGAAGAAAAGAGGCTGCCGGGTCGTCAGCAAATATATTCCCGGTGTAGATGGCTGCTGCTGGAATGATGCAGGGGAAAGGCAGGAGAGAGATGTTTCTTTGTTGCTGGCAGATTTCTCTCTCTGGGTTCTTCAACTGAGGGGGACAGTTGATATCAATACGCCCTGCAAGCCGATTGGTCAGCGTATGACCAATTTGCTCACAGGGGACGAGAAGAAATAGTTTCCATTTCAGTCTGCTACAGTTTTGACTGTTAATTTTTTCAAGTTTATGTTCATAAAACATAAATCAGCGGCTGACATAAGGTCGACCACGATTTTTTCCATACCTGTTGATAAGATTAGCCGAATTAATATGCCGCCTATTAGATTAGCGGAATGAATTTCCGGAAGTTATTTCCATTTCTAAAAAAAAAAATTTGATTCCGGAAGTTACTCCATTTCCAAGAAAAAACGTTTCACTATTAGTAAAAAAAAAAAAAAAAAAATTTGATTCCGGAAGTTACTCCATTTCCAAGAAAAAACGTTTCACTATTAGTAAAAAAAAAAAAAAAAAAATTTGATTCCGGAAGTTACTCCATTTCCAAGAATAAACGTTTCACTATTAGTAAAAAAAAAAAAAAAAAAATTTGATTCCGGAAGTTACTCCATTTCCAAGAAAAAACGTTTCACTATTAGTAAAAAAAAAAAAAAAAAAATTTGATTCCGGAAGTTACTCCATTTCCAAGAAAAAACGTTTCACTATTAGTAAAAAAAAAAAAAAAAAAATTTGATTCCGGAAGTTACTCCATTTCCAAGAAAAAACGTTTCACTATTAGTAAAAAAAAAAAAAAAAAAATTTGATTCCGGAAGTTACTCTATTTCCAAGAAAAAACGTTTCACTATTAGTAAAAAAAAAAAAAAAAAATTTGATTCCGGAAGTTACTCTATTTCCAAGAAAAAACGTTTTCACTATTAGTAAAAAAAAAAAAAAAAAAAAATTTGATTCCGGAAGTTACTCCATTTCCAAGAAAAAACGTTTCACTATTAGTAAAAAAAAAAAAAAAAAATTTGATTCCGGAAGTTACTCCATTTCCAAGAAAAAACGTTTCACTATTAGTAAAAAAAAAAAAAAAAATTTGATTCCGGAAGTTACTCCATTTCCAAGAAAAAACGTTTCACTATTAGTAAAAAAGAAAAAAAAAATTTGATTCCGGAAGTTACTCCATTTCCAAGAAAAAACGTTTCACTATTAGTAAAAAAGAAAAAAAAAAATTTGATTCCGGAAGTTACTCTATTTCCAAGAAAAACGTTTCACTATTAGTAAAGAAAAAAAAAAAATTTGATTCCGGAAGTTACTCCATTTCCAAGAAAAAACGTTTCACTATTAGTAAAAAAAAAAAAAAAAATTTGATTCCGGAAGTTACTCAATTTCCAAGAAAAAACGTTTCACTATTAGTAAAAAAGAAAAAAAAAAATTTGATTCCGGAAGTTACTCCATTTCCAAGAAAAAACGTTTCACTATTAGTAAAAAAGAAAAAAAAAATTTGATTCCGGAAGTTACTCCATTTCCAAGAAAAAACGTTTCACTATTTAGTAAAAAAAAAAAAAAAAAAAATTTGATTCCGGAAGTTACTCCATTTCCAAGAAAAAACGTTTCACTATTAGTAAAAAAAAAAAAAAAAAAATTTGATTCCGGAAGTTACTCCATTTCCAAGAAAAAACGTTTCACTATTAGTAAAAAAAAAAAAAAAAAAATTTGATTCCGGAAGTTACTCCATTTCCAAGAAAAAACGTTTCACTATTAGTAAAAAAGAAAAAAAAAATTTGATTCCGGAAGTTACTCCATTTCCAAGAAAAAACGTTTCACTATTTAGTAAAAAAAAAAAAAAAAAAAATTTGATTCCGGAAGTTACTCCATTTCCAAGAAAAAACGTTTCACTATTAGTAAAAAAAAAAAAAAAAAAATTTGATTCCGGAAGTTACTCCATTTCCAAGAAAAAACGTTTCACTATTAGTAAAAAAAAAAAAAAAAATTTGATTCCGGAAGTTACTCTATTTCCAAGAAAAAACGTTTTCACTATTAGTAAAAAAAAAAAAAAAATTTCATTCCGGAAGTTACTCCATTTCCAAGAAAAAACGTTTCACTATTAGTAAAAAAAAAAAAAAAAAATTTGATTCCGGAAGTTACTCCATTTCCAAGAAAAAACGTTTCACTATTAGTAAAAAAAAAAAAAAAAAAATTTGATTCCGGAAGTTACTCCATTTCCAAGAAAAAACGTTTCACTATTAGTAAAAAAAAAAAAAAAAAATTTGATTCCGGAAGTTACTCCATTTCCAAGAAAAAACGTTTCACTATTAGTAAAAAAAAAAAAAAAAAAAATTTGATTCCGGAAGTTACTCCATTTCCAAGAAAAAACGTTTCACTATTAGTAAAAAAAAAAAAAAAAAAATTTGATTCCGGAAGTTACTCCATTTCCAAGAAAAAACGTTTCACTATTAGTAAAAAAAAAAAAAAAAAAATTTGATTCCGGAAGTTACTCCATTTCCAAGAAAAAACGTTTCACTATTAGTAAAAAAGAAAAAAAAAAATTTGATTCCGGAAGTTACTCCATTTCCAAGAAAAAACGTTTTCACTATTAGTAAAAAAAAAAAAAAAAAAAAAAAAAAATTTAAACATTTAGAGTTTCACTATTTCGTTCTAAAATATGTTTGTAAAAAAAAAAAAAATACCATTCCAGTTTTAAAAAGTAAAAGTCTAAATGTCCGATTACAGAAATCATTTTGCTTTATTATTGTTCGCTTTATTGATTTTTCAAACCTAAACTGAAGAAGTGCCAAATTAATAATAAATAAAAATTTATTATGAGGTGTAAAAACAATGCATTTTAGACGTTAAATCAAATACGAATAAAAAAAATATTATGAGGTGTAAAAACAATGCATTTTAGACGTTAAATCAAATACGAATAAATAAAAATTATTATGAGGTGTAAAAACAATGCATTTTAGACGTTAAATCAAATACGAATAAAAAAAATATTATGAGGTGTAAAAACAATGCATTTTAGACGTTAAATCAAATACGGATAAAAAAAAATATTATGAGGTGTAAAACAATGCATTTTAGACGTTAAATCAAATACGAATAAAAAAAATATTATGAGGTGTAAAAACAATGCATTTTAGACGTTAAATCAAATACGAATAAAAAAATTATTATGAGGTGTAAAAACAATGCATTTTAGACGTTAAATCAAATACGAATAAAAAAATTATTATGAGGTGTAAAAACAATGCATTTTAGACGTTAAATCAAATACGAATAAAAAAATTATTATGAGGTGTAAAAACAATGCATTTTAGACGTTAAATCAAATACGAATGAAAAAAATATTATGAGGTGTAAAAACAATGCATTTTAGACGTTAAATCAAATACGAATAAAAAAATTATTATGAGGTGTAAAAACAATGCATTTTAGACGTTAAATCAAATACGAATAAAAAAATTATTATGAGGTGTAAAAACAATGCATTTTAGACGTTAAATCAAATACGGATAAAAAAAAATTATTATGAGGTGTAAAAACAATGCATTTTAGACGTTAAATCAAATACGAATAAAAAAAATCAATGAAAATTTTAAAAATGTTTTGAAAACAATCAAATAAAAAACAAATAAATTATTTTTCAAAAAGTTTGTATCGTGTTAATTATTTGAATATGATGAAAGAAAAGTCTCAAATTAATATGAATGAAAAAATTGTTGTATCACTTTCAGGCATCCATACACGATTTTTTCACCGGAAGCCAGAAATCCTCGGCAAAATTCCCTTCTCCTTAAAGTTCACACATTTCTTTAGCTATTTCTTTTTAAAAAGAGGCCTCACAGTTCGTAGAGAAACTAAAGAAGCACCCAATTATTATATTAATTTTTTTTAAGTTGTAAATTAAAATCCTATTACGAGATTAAATCCAGCATAATGCATTTCGGTTTCTTAGTAAACAAGTCAGCCATTTTAATATTTAGTTAATAGTTGAAAAAATATCAATTACTGTTCGAAATTTGAAAGAATTTAAACTATCGAATAGAAAGTCGGGTATTTTATAGAGTAGTTAACTCTAAAATAAAATGGGTAAAAAAAAAATAAACAAATAAATCTGCAACAAATAAATAGGTGTTGTATTAGGATGTGATCGCTCGTTTGTTTACCTCTTGAACTTCCGGTAATTATCTGCCCTTAGACTGTCCCCATTTCCTGTCCCCGCTTGGAATGGCGTCCTATGTAAATAAAGTTCGTGTTCATTTACTCTCCGTTTCTGTTTGTTTTTAATGCAAGCCATCCTCGACCGGCGACAACACAACATTCAACATTTAACGCATCATAAATATCATATTTTTACATTTTTATTTGGCACTTCTGTAGTATATATGAAGCAGCTGCCGATTAAGAAATCGAAATTGAAGAGTTCCGTTTTTTTTTCTCCAAGTACCATTCATTCAGAATTCACCGGAAGTTGAATTTAGTATTTAGAAAATAGAGTTAAATGAGATTAATCTTCGAGACATTGGTAATTTAATGAACCAGCCGCAAAAA
The DNA here is from genome assembly GCA_963556195.1 of Sepiola atlantica. Lineage (NCBI taxonomy): Eukaryota > Metazoa > Mollusca > Cephalopoda > Sepiida > Sepiolidae > Sepiola > Sepiola atlantica. The sequence goes on from CAUVYP010000165.1 coordinate 1,181,733, forward strand.
ACAATAGATTTTTTACAGGCACACCGCCTGATTTCTTAATGTTAGGGTTAGGGTTAAGGGTTTTTATTTAAAATTGTTTTACTTCATATAATAAAAAAAAGAAATTGTTAATTGTTACCCAAAAACAAATCAGTCTTGCATTTTTTTTATGTTGTAAAAAAAATCACTTCCGGTTGAATTACCTCCCTTTATTTTCAGTAGAAGGACAGAAAATCTGCTGCTTCATATATACTACAGAAGTGCCTTTTATTTTTACTAATTATTAATCATTTGGTGTTTCTGTATTACAGGGCCGGAAAATATTTTTTTCTATCTTTAATTTTGAAGATTCAAGTGACAGGGGGAGATAATTCAAAATGTTCCCCAGGATTTATCATCAAAGGGATTTTACTGTTATGCATTTTAATAAACTTAAAGTAAAACAAATAAATACATAAAAGGATTATTTAGGAATCAGATAATCACAACGCTTTATGGTATTCGGCACGAATAAAAATTTAAAAAAGATTTATTGAAATTACTTCTTCACCTGAAATAAATCTGAGCGCTTTGCAAGAAGTCTATTAGTTTGGCATTATCTCTGGTTAAATATAAAATATCTTGTAAGTTCAGCTTGCGTAATTTTTTCTGCACAATCTTATTTTCAGCTAACATGTAAGTACATAATAACGTTTATACATTCTTTAAATTTTTTAATGTCGGGGCGGATATGCTTAAGCACCCAAATATTTTTTCGGCCCAGAAGCAGCAACCATTTTGGTCATTTTTTTTTTTTTTTTCGAATAAAATGCCGAAAACGTAAATTCAAGGGAAGATGATGCCTGCGATATTTTGTTTTGTCTCCATTAAACTATTAGGGTATATGTTACGAGACTCAGCAGAGGCGCGAACGGGGTCCAAAAAAAGAACGAGAAAGGGTTTAAAAACATAAATTTGCAACAAGTGAAGTTGACCTACGACGAGAATAGATATTTTTCTACTTACCTATGTAATTTGTTTTTATTTTTACGTATTATAAATGGGTTTTCATTAGATGTAAAAAAAAACATTTCTTGTTTTTTTTTTCCAACGTTTTCACAAAAACAATATGGTCACTCCTAGTGATTTCGTTAGTAATCGGCCATGTTGTTTTTCGAAATTACGCTGTCAAAACTATTGATTTCTAATAAATAGCACTTCAAACGGGTTTAAAATACAAACAAATATCACATGCAAGTTTGAAACTAACTTTTACAGCTTACAGTTACTTTTATTTGTTGTAATTTGTTTTTTTTTGCGTTTTTACTCTGCTGAGTCTCGTAAAAGATTCCCAACTATTAAAATATTGCGATAAATAAAATAATAATTCTACCCGTAATACCCATCCACTACAGATATCGACCTTGTTTCGAAATGGGTGATTTAAATTACGTCCACTTTCATTTTCTGCGAAGCTGCTTTTTCAGTCGCCATCTTAAATGGTGACTTCCACGCGTAAAACACGTCTCCTTTAAATTAACATACCTTGTAATCGTTGCTTTCTTGAAAGCAAATTATAAAACAAACCGTAAGTATTACTTGCATTTAATTGACTTTTGGGGTTCGTTTTACTCGGAACCATCATGGCTCCCTTTGGTTTTGATATCATAGAAATTAGTCAACGTTCCAGGTTTGCATGTCAACGAACACGTCCATTTTATAGAATCGTGTTTTGATTCTTTGGTGTTTCTGTACTTTTTTTTTAGTGCCCTGGGGATAATTTTAGCATTGAAAACCGGGTGCTGATATCGATCCTGAACCAGTTTTCGTGACGTTCGACTCGGAAGCGTTCGTCTGTTCAACGCAAACGCCCGAGAGTTGACGAGCCGATTTGTACCAGACGACATTTTTGATACGGTGCTGCGTCCTATGATAATGACGTTTTGCTTGTTTTTTTTTTTGTTGGGGTTAGGAATTTTTTAAAGAAACAACAAAGAAAAATTTTTTTTTTTTTGAAAGAAACAACAGGGAAAAAAAAACAAGCAAAACGTTGCGAAATTATTGTTATCACGACATCTGAAGTTAAATTATTGTTATCATGACATCTGAAGTTAAATTACTGTAATCACGACATATGAAGTTAAATTACTGTTATCACGACATGTGAAGTTAAATTATTGTTATCACGACATATGAAGTTAAATTATTGTTATCACGACATATGAAGTTAAATTATTGTTATCACGACATCTTAAGTTAAATTATTGTTATCACGACATCTTAAGTTAAATTACTGTTATCACGACATATGAAGTTAAATTACTGTAATCACGACATATGAAGTCATTGAAAAAGAAGTTAAAAGTGTTATTTATTGATAAACAGAATTCAATTTTGAAAGAAAATGTCATGTTTGAATTCTCTTTATTTATTAATAAATAATTGTTTTTAACTTAAATATTTATTAATGAAAAAAAGACAAAACAAATACAAATCTTTCCAAATAATTGACGATGAATTGTGAAATGAACGAAATTGTTGAATCTCTAAAAAAAAAAAAATTGAGTGCGGTGTAAAAGTGAGTGATTGTTGGAAGACTAATCCCACCTGGTTATTACAGAACGGGGCTACCATACCAATGAAAGTTCATCGTTAGTAGAAATTATACAATTTTTTAAATTCCTGGATCTCAAATTTGTCAATTTTTGGTTTATTTTCAAGATTATAAAAAAAAAATTTCTTGCGCTGATGATGCCACGTTCATGTATGAAAGGGAAATATAATTATGTCGCATTTTTTATTTTTCCAAAAACTCTAATCATTAAAATCACATGAAATATTTTTTGCAATTATACTATTTTTTTGGTGAAAATATTGATTAAACAATGCTTTATTCAATAATAATATCGCTAATTCAAAAAATTACTTTTTTATTGATATATAAAAATATAACTTTAGTAAAGGTGTATTTTCTTTTTAAAAAATAATACATTTTCACTAAGATTAAAAAAAAATAATGGTTTCATTATATTCCGTGGTTGTTGATTAATAAATATTGAAAATGTCAGTAAAATTGGTTGATTTCCTGAATTTTAATGTATTTTAAGTGAAGGGGGGTCAAAATGTTTTTTCATTTTGGGAATCGGCCATTGATTTTGCACGTACCTATATATTACTGTTATCACGACATCTGAAGTTAAATTACTGTTATCACGACATCTGAAGTTAAATTATTGTTATCACGACATATGAAGTTAAATTACTGTTATCACGACATATGAAGTTAAATTACTGTTATCACGACATCTGAAGTTAAATTACTGTTATCACGACATATGAAGTTAAATTACTGTTATCACGACATATGAAGTTAAATTACTGTTATCACGACATATGAAGTTAAATTACTGTTATCACGACATCTGAAGTTAAATTACTGTTATCACGACATATGAAGTTAAATTACTGTTATCACGACATATGAAGTTAAATTACTGTTATCACGACATATGAAGTTAAATTACTGTTATCACGACATATGAAGTTAAATTACTGTAATCACGACATATGAAGTTAAATTACTGTTATCACGACATCTGAAGTTAAATTACTGTAATCACGACATATGAAGTTAAATTACTGTAATCATGACATCTGAAGTTAAATTACTGTTATCACGACATCTGAAGTTAAATTACTGTTATCACGACATCTGAAGTTAAATTACTGTTATCACGACATCTGAAGTTAAATTACTGTTATCACGACATCTGAAGTTAAATTACTGTTATCACGACATCTTAAGTTAAATTACTGTTATCACGACATCTTAAGTTAAATTACTGTTATCACGACATATGAAGTTAAATTACTGTAATCACGACATATGAAGTTAAATTACTGTAATCACACATCTGAAGTTAAATTACTGTTATCACGACATCTGAAGTTAAATTACTGTTATCACGACATCTGAAGTTAAATTACTGTTATCACGACATCTGAAGTTAAATTACTGTCATCACGACATCTGAAGTTAAATTACTGTTATCACGACATCTGAAGTTAAATTACTGTTATCACGACATCTGAAGTTAAATGACTGTCATCATGACATATGAAGTTAAATTACTGTTATCACGACATATGAAGTTAAATGACTGTCATCACGACATCTGAAGTTAAATTATTGTTATCACGACATCTGAAGTTAAATTACTGTCATCACGACATCTGAAGTTAAATTATTGTTATCATGACATCTGAAGTTAAATTACTGTTATAACGACATATGAAGTTAAATTACTGTCATCACGACATCTGAAGTTAAATTACTGTCATCACGACATATGAAGTTAAATTACTGTTATCACGACATATGAAGTTAAATTACTGTAATCACGACATATGAAGTTAAATTACTGTAATCACGACATCTGAAGTTAAATTACTGTCATCACGACATATGAAGTTAAATTACTGTTATCACGACATATGAAGTTAAATTACTGTCATCACGACATATTAAGTTATATTTTCCAGAAAGTAAAGAAACAACAAAGAAAATGAGACAAGCAAACCATAGCGAGGTTACTGTTATAAAATGAATTCTGTATTTTTATTTTGATACGTTATATTTACAAGGAATTTTTTAAATAAACAACAATGAAAATTAAACATACTTTCATGAATTTTTATGAAGAAACAAAAAAAACAACAAAAAAAAGTACCGACATATTTTTTAAATTTTATTATTTATTTTTACTTGCTTACTGTTCCATGTTTTGTTTTCTTTTGCGCTGACAATCAGCTCGTCAACACTCGGGCGTTTGCATAGGACAGCCGAACACTTCTGAGTCGAACGTCACAAAAGCTGGGTCAGGATCGATATCAGTACCGAAAACCATAGCAATAATTTAAAAGGGTTACATGAAGGGGGTGGGTGATTCCAACTTTTTGGTACTTTGGTACCTTACGCACCATGTTTCTGTGACTTTGCGTCGTCAACGTTCGGGCAGGTTACGGAACCGCCCGAGAGTTGACGAGGTGAAAACTACCAAACCCGAAATGAAAGACTGGCAGACGATAAATTCAGACAAAAATACATAGATAACAAGAAAGAACGAACAAACCATAACTAAACAACTGTTAATAATTATAAGTTTATTTATTTATTTATTTTTTGTCAAAAGAACCAATGTTAATCAAATTGTTTTGAAATAAATATATATATATTATTTTTTGTTTACCGGAAAGTTTCAAAAAGTGATTTCTTTTATATATATATATATATGTCAGCAGCTCCGACCAAGTAATTAGCAGACTACACTCACTCCAACACCAACAACTACAAACTAACAACTATATATTTAGCCTAGACGTAATCTCCCTCTACACCTCAATACCCGCACACCCAGCCATAGACCTCATCACCGACCACATATCTTCCTCTGACAACCTAGAGCTCTTCAGACTAACACCTACTGACATTCACAATCTCTTATACATCATCATCGACAACACATACTTTACCTTTCAGCAGCACACTTTCAAACAAATCTCCGGCCTCCCCATGGGTTCTAGCCTTTCCGGTCTCTTAGCCATCACCTACATGAACCGGTTAGAACAACGAGCACTTAACTCCTGCCTCTCCTATATATTCTTCTCCAGATATATAGATGACATTCTAATCCTTACATCCTCTCAAGACGAAGCCACACAAATATTCAACACATTCAACAACACCGACCCCCACATACAATTCACCATAGAACACCCAAACGAGTCCGGCTCACTCTCTCTCCTTGATTTCAACCTTAACATCACCGAAGATGGCTCTATACACACTAACTTCTATAGGAAACCTGCCTGCAAAAACCTTTTCATACACTATAAGTCTGCCCTGCCCACAAAAGCCAAATTAAGTTATGCCCATAATGAAATTACCCGAATACAAAATAAATGCTCTTCTGCTGCTGACAAAATATCACACACTAAAAACTTCCACCAAACCCTCCAAAATAATGGCTACCCCGCCCCCACCATAGCCCACCTAAATAAGCCCAAAACACGTAGACACCGCACCCTCGCTAACACATGCTTCTTAAAACTCCCTTTCTTCAGCGATAAGATCACCACCTCCATCCGCAAGGCAATACATAAGGAAAACCTTAACATACAACTAACACATACTGGCACCTCCTTACGCCAACATCTATCTAATAAACACACTAACCACACACCCGAACCCTGCTCCCTGGCCAATTGCCCTATCTCCAACACAGGTCTGTGCCTTCGCACTAACTATGTTTACAAACTACAGTGTAATAAATGCAAAAAATTTTACATCGGCAACACTACAAGACCGCTACACTTGCGCATAAAGGAGCACTTGAATACCCGTATATCCTCTTTCCACAAACACATAGAGATTTGCTCAAACACTCAGCGCGATATTCACGTCTCCATATTAGCGTCTGTCAGAAACATTGGTGACCTTAGAATCACAGAATCAATCCTCATCTCCAGATTAAACCCCTCACTCAATCAACGTCACGAGCTCTACTCACCTTTCATTCTATAATATCTACCCCCCATCCACCAACCAACCCCCATATCTAACACTTAACAGAGTCCGTTTCCACCACTTCACTCATTACTCACCTCCCATAATAAACTCACCACACACCCAAACAATCAAACAGGCCCCTCCCCATATGAACTTCCATCCTTACACACTTTCAACCACAAACCAAAAACCATATTCAGCATACTCTTCTAACCCACCAAAATAAGTCACTCCATAACCTAGCATTATTAACTAATAAATCCAAACACATATAGAATGTATACAAATAACATGCAAATATTAAATAAATAACTCATAAAATAAATTAAACAAGTAAATAATAATAATAAAAAATAAATAAATAAATAAAAAACAAAACAAAAAAAAACAAAAAAAAACAAACAAACAAATATGTAAAGAAATTGATGAATATATATAGATAAACAATTAAACAAACAATAATACATAGATATGTATATATATATATGTATATATGCATTATGTGTATATATGTTGTATATATATACTAATATTGTTATACAGATCTCCACCAAAAAAAAATTAAAAAAAAAAAAAAAAAAATTTAAAAATTAATTATAAAAAAAATATTTTTAAAAAATCCAGAGTTACTCCCCTTTATCGTAATATAAATATATCAAGTTAATAAGTTAATTCGTTAATCTAATTTGACGAAACTCACAATTAGTAATTAATAACACTTCTTTAATAGATGATAATCGAAATCGATAAGTAGATAGATCTAGAATATTTAAAATATGAGACTAATTACTTTACTTTATATTAAAATTCTTAAATTACGATAGAAAGATAAACAAAATAAAAAATACGAAGATAAAACAAAGTAAATATTCAAATATAAAAAAAATAAAATAAAAAAATGATATATATATATTATCAAAACTAACAGTTTATCGAACACCATACACCTAACCAACATTACACTAATATTCTAAACACCAATCATATATTTAACATAATATTAAAATAAAACTTAACTTAATTTATATTTCCTGTGAAACTGCTTTTTTGCTGCGGTCTATATCTGGCAGCCATTTTGTTTTGTATTATTCTCTACACAGTCGAAGAAGAATAAAATATTATTCTTCTTCTGGTCTAATTATTTTTGAAAAAGGGATGTCTTTTCCCGAAATATCAAATAGTGATTTTTAATCACCCGGACATCACACGAACAGCTAAAACACTCTTGCTGTTATGTAAGAAAAATAAATAAATAAATAAAAGGAAAAAAAAGGAAAAATAAATAGTAAGTCTTATATCGTATTCGATTTATTTTTATTGTTTTTGTTCCTTTCCTTTCAACTTGCATCTTACCCGGAATTGCATTGCCCACAGCCTTTCAAAAACTTACTACTAATATATATATATATATATATATATATATATATATATATATATTTTAGGCAAATGTTTTTTGGGTTTGTTTCTTTTTTTCCAAATTTATTTTTAACATTAACAACATTTCTTTTTTTTTCGATACAAGGGACCTTTGCTGGCAGAACTCAATTAGTCCTGACAGATATGATAGAAATTCATTTTTTGTTATTGGACGCGATTAATTTATTATGCCGTCGATTGACCCTACATCACAGCGTTAGTTACTTATATTTCTTATACCGTTCTCCTTCGACCCAGGACTGTTCACTGCTTGACTCTGTCTCTGAAAGCTTAGATAGAGCCCTCTCACTCGACTCGAATGCCCAAATACATGTATTTGGGGATTTTAATGTACATCACCATGACTGGTTTGGATTTTCCAGCGTTACTGATGCAGCTGCGAACTCTACGTTTAATTTCTCCTCAGCTCACGACCTCTCACAGACTGTCACTTCTTGACCTGTCCTTGACCTCACTACCCGATGCTTGTGTGGCGAATGCCCATAGCCCGCTCGGAAACTCTGATCACGTTGTGGTAATGATACTTATCACTTTAAAAACTCATCCAAAAGCTGAAGAGTCGTTGTTCAAAACGACGAGAAACTATGAGAAGGTTTTGAATCCCTCAGGGATCACATAAGTGATGCACCATGAGGTGAAACCTTATTCCCTGCTGATCAGTGTGCAAATGAGCTAAACGAATGGGTTAAAGCAGGCATTGATGCTTATGTCCCCACGCGAAAATTCTTCAGCAAACCCCACTCTCCTCAATGGTTCACCTCAGAATGTGCAGCTGCGATTGCTGAGAGGCAGAATGCATTCCGAAAATTCGGCCACCATAAGTCAAATGCGAACAGACAAAAATTTGCAGAGGCAAGAAATGATTGTAAAGTAATGATAAATGAAGCAAAGAGAAGGTATACAGAGATAACCAAAAAACGCATTCAGTCACAGAAACTAGGTACTTGTGATTTCTGGAAAATCTACAATAGTGTGATGAACAATGGACAAGCGACACTTCCCCTGCTATCAAATCACAACGATGTTGTTTGCACAGAAACTAATAAGGCTGGACTACTGGCCAAGTGTTTTGCCTTAAACTCAACTTTGGACTCGGCAAACCACCCCCTCCCCAAATTCCTATTGCAGACTGAAGCCACACTTGAGAACCTGGTCATCACCCCATCTCAGGTCAAAATCATCATAAAAAACCTTGACGCCTCCAAAGCCTGTGGGCCTGATCTTATACCAGTAATAGTAATAAAGAAATGCTCTGCTAGACTGGCCCCTCTCCTCTCCAAACTATACAACAAATACCTTGCTGAATCTTGTTTCCCTGATAAACATTTTATTAATTGAATTTGATAATTTTATTAATTGAATTCGATAATTTTATTAATTGAATTCGATAATTTTATTAATTGAATTCGATGATTTTATTAATTGAATTCGATAATTTTATTAATTGAATTTGATAATTTTATTAATTGAATTCGATAATTTTATTAATCGAATTTGATAATTTTATTAATCGAATTCGATAATTTTATTAATCGAATTTGATAATTTTATTAATTAAATTTGATAATTTTATTAATTGAATTCGATAATTATTTGAGTCTCAATTGTGATATCAAATTGGGAACATGAACCCGATCCCCACATTCGCTTTTAGAGTTAATTTTATGCTGAAATGAAAGCATGTTTTTGTCTTCATCATCGGCAAACAATCTAATTGTTACCACCATGTTCAAACGATGACATATATTCACTTTTTCACAAATGCTCCATTTTATTCTCCATTTTCTTCTGTAAGATTATCATTTCTTCTGTAAGAATATCATTTTTTCTGTAAGAATATCCTTTTTTCTATAAGAGTATCCTTTTTTCTATAAGAGTATCATTTTCTTCTGTAAGAGTATCCTTTTTTTATAGGAGTATCCTTTTTTCTATAAGAGTATCCTTTTTTCTGTAAGAGTATCCTTTTTTCTGTAAGTGTATATTTTTTTCTGTAAGAATATCATTTTTTCTGTAAGAATATCATTTTTTCTATAAGAGTATCATTTTTTCTGTAAGAATATCATTTTTTCTGCAAGAGTATCATTTTTTATGTAAGCATTTTTTCTATAAGATTATCATTTTTTCTGTAAGAGTATCATTTTTTATGTAAGAATATCATTTTTTCTATAAGATTATCATTTTTTATGTAAGAATATCATTTTTTCTATAAGATTATCATTTTTTCTGTAAGAGTATCATTTTTTCTGTAAGAGTATCCTTTTTTCTGCAAGAGTATCCTTTTTTTCTGAGTGACATTAAAGTAGAAACAAAATGTCTATTATCCTGATAAAGATTCCTGTGTGAATCTAAATTTTGAATTTAAATAAATAATATGTTTATTTAAAAAAAGCCTCTTTGTTTAAAAAAACGTTTCAATTACAAAATTTAAATGTAACTACCTCAAAGAACCAGCAGAAAAACAGTACTAAACGCTCATCAGATTAAATTTAGGGAAGTATCAAGGAATTTCCCATTTTATAAAAACATTTAATTAAAATCATAGAAGAACAGAAATTGTAATAACATGTTTCTATCAACTCTGAGACTCGACTGACGACAGATTGATAAATACTATATGAATATGCAGAAGAAAAATAGAACACATTTTTAAGTTTATACATGATATAAAAAGTGCGTAGGCTCATATCAAAGTCTTATATTCTCGAATGTATGCACACACAGTGAACTGCTTAACATATCCATACTATTCAAAATAAACCTTCTTACAACGTATCTGATCTAACGTATGAAGTGATCTTCTGAGGTGTTAAATTCTTACATTCTTACATGTACTAAGTCACTAACAAGTGTTATGCATTGCATGTTTTATTTATCTACCTCCCACAAGGTAAGATGTGACACAAGGTCGGGAAAGTGGGATTAGAAAAACCAGCACTCGAGAAGTTGAGCACTCTGGTCATTAAAAATTGCCTGGGCAGCCCCGTCGGCATTCCCCGGTAGGGGCGCCTCAGGCAGTAAGCAATAAACTTACTTCTCCCCAAAGAGGGGAGGCGAAGCCTGGGAGGGTGGACCTCCTAGAACTGCACAGGACAGACCCATAGACCGGCGTAAATCAAGCCCCGAAGGCCAAGACAATACCGATCTATGAGGTGCAGTATCCATCGGAACAGATACTACACATTGATCTTAGCCAAAAGGCCAAGAAAAGTGATTATGCATTGCATGTGTTAGTATAGATTTCCTACCACGTGATCGCTCTTCTTTATCCTATGTCGATCCAATTCTTTGATAAATGAACTGCTTCACATATCCATAGTATTCAAAGTTAACCTTCTTACAACGTTGCATCTGATCTAACATGTATTAAGTCACTAACAAGTGTTATACATTGTAGTGTAGTTTTCCTACCACTGGATCAACGCTCTTCTTTATCCTTTGTCCAGTGAATCAACGGCGCATACCATCATTCCCACGTGGCGGTTAACACAGCACAGAGATGACCACCACGTGGGAGTCATTTGATCACGACGAAATTGTAAAATTCTGTTTAGGCTCATTTATAATTATCACTATTCTCTTATACATATAACAACTAATACGATCATATAAATTAAAGATAATACATCATCGCATTCGGTGGCTACTATCATTATTATTATTATTATTATTACTATCATTATTATTAATACTATCATTATTATTAATACTATCATTATTATTATTACTATCATTATTATTATTACTATCATTATTATTATTACTATCATTATTATTAATACTATCATTATTATTAATACTATCATTATTATTATTACTATCATTATTATTATTACTATCATTATTATTATTACTATCATTATTATTATTACTATCATTATTATTATTACTATCATTATTATTCCCGATATATTTTATATTTATTGCCGTGGCTTTTTTTTAACGATACTGTCAACACTACACACAATTCTTTGATAAATGTTAACTCTAACGCTTCCTTAAGGGAGAAGTACTGTCTGGAAAAAAAAAAAACCCTCCCTCTATTTTTGCTATATCCAATTTAAATAACTCTTAGCATTAATAGTAAGGGAACCACCCTAACCTGACTACCAAAATATGACCAGAATACAAATTTTATTTTATACTAGAAAAAAAATACTCTTCCTCCGGATTATTCCTCTTGCCACAAAATCTGCATAATGAAAATTACAAGCCCGTTTGACAAATCACTTTGACAAATGCTGCAAAATCCAATTTATAAGCCAGAAAACCCTAAAATTTGACAAAAATGCAGTTTTCATCGTCCCAAAATCTACATTTTTTGTGTTTCAATCCTCTTGAAATTGTGATATCTCATCATTCCTGTCATGGGGTTCCTTTTAAACCATTTTAGGCTATTTTAGGCGATATGTGGAAGGACTATTTGAGACTAACTGGGGTTGGTGATGTGACAGATTTGTGTTTTTTAGCATAAAAACTGAAAAACCGCAACTTTCGGCGTTAAATTTCAATGTGAAGGAATAAAATACCGAGTATAAATATGACCAGAATACAAATTTTATTTTATACTAGAAAAAAAATACTCTTCCTCCGGACAGCAGTTAACAGAGCTGAAGCCTTTTTTACAGAAAAACAATTTCACATTTTGGTAATGGAGAAAAATGATTTTCAGTTTTGATATACGATTATACTCCAATGGTGAAGATATTTACAGTCACATTTTATTTTTAAAACAATTTAAAAAAATAACAAAAACATCTTTTGTAATTTATGGCAAATTATTAACAGAAAATTTAGTAAGATATTTAGCAAAACTAGCTAACGTATGAAGTGATCTTCTGAGGTGTTAAATTCTTACATACTATTCTTACTAAGTCACTAACAAGTGTTATGTATTGCATGTGTTAGTATAGATTTCCTACCTTCACGTGATCGCTCTTCTTTATCCTATGTCGATCCAATTCAGAGAAACGAATTGTACTAAGAAAATGTCACATATTTCCACTCCGATGGTCAGTTTTGTAGAATAATTTCAGGTATCTAAAATACTTGAAAAGAAACACATACTGCTAATGAAAAAAGCTAAATTATAGCTAAATTATAGCTAAATTATCAGATGAGAATCTCTATACATTATGTTATTTTTTTAAAAAAAGCTAAAATTATAGCTAAATTATAGCTAAATTATCAGATGAGAATCTCTATAAATTATGTTATTTAAAAAAAAGCTAAATTATAGCTAAATTATCAGATGAAAACTGTTCAGTTTTGTAGAATAATCTACAAAATATTAATGATTTATGTTGGATTGAATTCTGAGAATCTCTACTGAGAAACACATACTGCTAATGGAAAAAGCTAAATTATAGCTAAATTATCAGATGAGAATCTCTATACATTACTAAGTCACTAACTAGTGTTATGCATTGCATGTGTTAGTATAGATTTCCTACCTTCTAGCTATTAAAAAGAAGAACTTGCGTTGGTAATATGGGAAATCCAATGTTTGAATAAGTCTGAACATTTTATTTTAAAAACTCTTTAAAAAAAAAGAAAAAGAACACACACACACACACACACACAAGCTGTTAAGTAATCAATATACGAATTGCATTTCAAAACTCGATCGATTTTTTCGTCTTCGTTTTATCAAATTTTAATATTTTTGAATTCCACAAAATTTCATAATTTATTTAAATGCAACAGCGAAGGTGGCGAGACAAAAATGATAAATAGGATTAGACAGATTAGAAAGAGACAACTTTATTGACGCACACGAAATAAAAGCGGTGAAACGAACGAACAATGTCTGTGTTCAGCCAGGCTTTAGCAAAGTTAAACTGCATCATTTTAGACAGAAGTGTGTGCAGAAAGAACACGCGATACTCTCGACAGGTCGACATTCATTCGAGTTGCAGACTGTTTCAACAAAACGCCGACGCCATTTTCTTTCGGAAAGCCCCACTTCCCGGTTTATTTGTGATTTTTTTTATTTTATGTTTGTTTAATGTGTATTTTATTTATTTAGTATTCTGTTCGTTAGATGTGTCTACATCTATCTACCAATTATTGTGCATGTCGACGAATCTTCATTCTGAAACCAGACGTTGAATACTTATAATTACGGATTGTTATTGAAAATAATTCTGATCATCGGATAAAAAAACACATACAATATTATTATTACAAAGTAAACTGACAATTACTCAGTTTTTTTGTTTGTTTCCTTATAGTTTTGTTCACTCCAAACAAGGCATATTGCCCCTAAATCGTAAGCGGCTATGGTGACAGAGAACAAATTTATAGGGGGCATCCTGGCTGGGGAGTTGGGCAGAAAAATGTTTGTTCACATTTGGGCATCTCTTATTTCAATCAATGTCTCATTTCACACTTTTATTGAAAAAGAAATGTTATATATATATATATATATATATATATATATATATATATATATATATATACTAGAAGAATACCCATCACAGGACTGGTAAAATGTACAGTTTTCCACCACTTTTATGACCCTTTACGAAAATTAAAATCAACATATAATGCTACTAAACCTTACATCTGGAATCTGTATTCCAATTACGGATCGATAATCGCATTGTTTTTACTTTATATTATTGAAGCAGTGTCTATAAATAATTACAAAAACGTATCTATGTATGTATCTATATATGTATCTATCTATCTATCTCTCTCTCTCTCTCTATTTATATATATATATATATATATATATATAAGTTACTGTGTTTTTCATATACGAATTGCATTTAAAAACTCGATCGATGTTTTTCTCTCCATCAACTGTATTCGTTACGTTTTTATAGCAAATTGAAACCCCATTCTAAAAATTTTAATGAATTTTGTTTTTTCAAAATATTATTTGTGTTTAGTTTATTGTCAGGCATTCGGACTAGGATAAAAGTGTAGTATGTGTTCTGTCCTCAGTCCGAGGAGGAGAAATGATTTTAAACTGATAAAATTTTGGTTTAGCTGGATATCTCTCACAATAAAAATCGACCATGAATTTTTAAAATTAGATAGTAAATATTCTTCATAAATAATTTAACCATTAATCGACCATAATTTTTTAAAATAAGATAGTAAATATTCTTCATAA
Organism: Sepiola atlantica; assembly: GCA_963556195.1. Lineage (NCBI taxonomy): Eukaryota > Metazoa > Mollusca > Cephalopoda > Sepiida > Sepiolidae > Sepiola > Sepiola atlantica. Next base: position 1,196,816 of record CAUVYP010000165.1, read on the forward strand.
ATAATTTGACCATTAATCAACCATTATTTTTTAAAATTAGATAGTAAATATTCTTCATAAATAATTTAACCATTAATCAACCATTATTTTTAAAAATTCGATAGTAAATATTCTTCATAAATAATTTAACCATTAATCAACCATTATTTTTTAAAATTAGATAGTAAACATTGTTCATAAATAATTTAACCATTAATCAACCATTATTTTTAAAAATTCGATAGTAAATATTCTTCATAAATAATTTAACCATTAATCAACCATTATTTTTTAAAATTCGATAGTAAATATTCTTCATAAATAATTTAACCATTAATCAACCATTATTTTTTAAAATTAGATAGTAAATATTCTTCATAAATAATTTAACCATTAATCAACCATTATTTTTAAAAATTAGATAGTAAACATTGTTCATAAATAATTTAACCATTAATCAACCATTATTTTTTAAAATTCGATAGTAAATATTCTTCATAAATAATTTAACCATTAATCAACCATTATTTTTTAAAATTAGATAGTAAATATTCTTCATAAATAATTTAACCATTAATCAACCATTATTTTTTAAAATTAGATAGTAAACATTGTTCATAAATAATTTAACCATTAATCAACCATTATTTTTTAAAATTAGATAGTAAATATTCTTCATAAATAATTTAACCATTAATCAACCATTATTTTTTAAAATTAGATAGTAAATATTCTTCATAAATAATTTAACCATTAATCAACCATTATTTTTTAAAATTAGATAGTAAATATTCTTCATAAATAATTTAACCATTAATCAACCATTATTTTCTAAAATTAGATAGTAAATATTCTTCATAAATAATTTGACCATTAATCAACCATTAGTTTTTAAAATTAGATAGTAAATATTCTTCATAAATAATTTAACCATTAATCAACCATTATTTTTTAAAATTAGATAGTAAATATTCTTCATAAATAATTTAACCATTAATTCGACCATTATTTTTTAAAATTAGATAGTAAATATTCTTCATAAATAATTTAACCATTAATCAACCATTAGTTTTTAAAATTAGATAGTAAATATTCTTCATAAATAATTTAACCATTAATCAACCATTATTTTTTTGACCATTAATTCGACCATTAAGCAACCATTAATCGACCATTATTTTTTAAATTAGATAGTAAATATTCTTCATAAATGTTTGCTACGTCTAAATCTAGAATTGCATTGATAAAGAATATTTTACTAACCAGACATACGATTTAACAAGGTATATGCTACGATTTTTATTTTAATATTTTTATTTATATATTTTGAATTTATTCTAAATAAAATTGTACATAATAATTTCAATTTAATACTGAAAAGGGAGTTTATTCCTTTTATTAATGGATAATTATTGCAACAAATATCCTTATAATATTTTGAATTTAATCAATCATGAATTTGGAGACTCAATAAATAATCATTTCAATTTTGCCTTAAGATTCACAATGCTTAATACTTTTATTTGCAGAGTTTATATCTTCTTTTAATTCATCTTTTAATTATTTTTAATTTTTCAGAATATCTGGCATTCATGAGAAAAGCCAGTATCATTGGAGTTGAATGGATCTACAAATATGGAAAAGATGTTTTGAAATTTGTTGATGTAAAATGCCCAAAGTTAAAAGCCTGAAACGAGAGAAATCATACCCTTGTAAACTATACGAATCTTGTTCTTGGGTCGAATCGCATTTTATGATAATATATTGGAGGTAAAACATCATATGGATAAGATGTATGAAGATTCATTAAATTTATCACCGATCTGCATAGAATATTAGGTTTACGTAATTTCAAATCCATAACCCTAACCCTGAAACGAGAGAAATCATACCTTGCTAAACTATATGAAAGTTCATCTTTCATCAAATCGAAGTTTTGGTATAATATATTGGAAAAATATTTTCTTGTCAACTGTATTTCTCCTCTTCTTTGTTTTATTTAACACAAATAATATTATTAGATTTGAATTGAACACAAATAATCAATCATGGGTGCATAATAGTCATGGACTTCTTGGCCCTTTAATAAATTAATAATTTAAAATACTTAAACACCAGTTGAACACAAATAATATTATTAGATTTGAATTGAACACAAATAATCAATCATGGGTGCATAATAGTAATGATCTTCTTGGCCCTTTAATAAATTAATAATTTAAAATACTTAAACACCAGTTGAACACAAATAATATTAGATTTGAATTGAACACAAATAATCAATCATGGGTGCATAATAGTCATGCACTTGGCCCTTTAATAAATTAATAATTTAAAATACTTAAACACCAGTTGAACACAAATAATATTATTAGATTTGAATTGAACACAAATAATCAATCATGGGTGCATAATAGTAATGATCTTCTTGGCCCTTTAATAAATGATGAATTTAAAATACTTAAAGAGTAATGCATATTGCTAATAGTGAATACCAAGTTATGGTTGAGAAAATGGTTTTGTAGAATTATCAGATATTTAAAAAATTAACCGAACTCTGAGAATTATATACATTCAGTTATTTACATAGAGTTTAAATATAATCTGGATAAGGTGTATAAACATTCACAGAATATGTCATTTATGTTCTGCTTTCACCATTAGTCCTACTGCATACATAGAAGATGAGTCCTACTTAAGTTCAAATCCATAGATCTACTAGTGAGAAGGAACAGGGGAACATGTATATTGTATTAAAGAAGTTGAGAACAACATGGTGCCGTCGGTTTCGAATCTATAAGTGATCAACGCATGATCGTGTCTCGTTGACGTTCATCAGATATTTCAACTCTGTTTTTATTAAAAGGAAGAAAAAAACCTTTTTCAAGATATAGCTTCCACAACATCATATAAAATATAAGAAAAACAGGCTAATAAATAAATTAAAAAAATAAATAAATTTAAAAAAATAAAAATGAATAAAAAATAAAAATAAATAAAAAATAAATAAATAAAAAAATTTTTTTTTAAATAAATAAAAAAATAAATAAATAAAAAAATGTTTTTAAAAAAAATAATTAATAAATAAAAAAATAAAATAAATTAATTGACATCCATCAGATATTTAAACTCTGTTTTTTATTAAAAGGAAGAAAAAAAACCTTTTTCAAGATATAGCTTCCACAACATCATATAGAATATGATAAGAAAAAAACAGGCTAATAAATAAATAAAAAAATAAATTAATAAAAAATAAATAAATAAAAAAAAAAAAATTTTTTTAAATAAATTAAAAAAAAATAAATAAATAAATAAATAAAATAAATAAATAAAAAAATAAAATAAATTAATTGACATTCATCAGATATTTAAACTCTGTTTTTTATTAAAAGGAAGAAAAAAACCTTTTTCAAGATATAGCTTCCACAACATCATATAAAATATGATAAGAAAAAAACAGGCTAATAAATAAATAAAAAAATAAATAAATTAAAAAAAAATTTTAAAAATAAAAATAAATGAATTAAAAAAAAATTTAAAAATAAATAAATTAAAAAAAAATAAAAAATAAAAAAAATAAAATTTTTTAAATAAAATAAATCAATTGACATTCATCAGATATTTCAACTCTGTTTTTTATTAAAAGGAAGAAAAAAACCTTTTTCAAGATATAGCTTCCACAACATCATATAACATATGATAAGAAAAAAGACAGGCTAATAAATAAATAAAGTGACGCGTGACTACCAACCAGAACTCACAACAATGGCTAATGAATGTCAACGAAACGCGATCGTTAGTTATGACATGTTTATATGTTTGTATGTACAGGATTAACTACGAAACAGTTAAAAACACGTAATATTCTTACTGAAACATAAGAAAAATATCAGTCATTACCCATCAACGATCTACTAAATTTCAAATCCACCGTTTCTGGCACAAAATTTTAAATTCATAAAAAATTGAAAAAATAAATCTAATTTTTCATAATTCATACCGTTTCTGGCACAAAAGCACAATATAGAAAAATGCATTTACTAAATTTCAAATCCATAAAAAATTCAAAAAGATATGTATATTTCATAATTCATTCCGTTTCTTATGCTAAAGCACAATATGGAAAAATACAGAGAAACGAATTGTACTAAGAAAATGTCACATATTTCGACTCCGATGGTCAGTTTTGTAGAATAATTTCAGGTATCTAAAATACTTGAAAAGAAACACATACTGCTAATGAAAATAGCTAAATTATAGCTAAATTATCAGATGAGAATCTCTATACATTATGTTATTTTTTTTAAAAAAGCTAAAATTATAGCTAAATTATAGCTAAATTATCAGATGAGAATCTCTATACATTATGTTATTTTTTTTAAAAAAGCTAAAATTATAGCTAAATTATAGCTAAATTATCAGATGAGAATCTCTATACATTATGTTATTTAAAAAAAAGAAGCTAAATTATAGCTAAATTATCAGATGAGAATCTCTATACATTATGTTATTTTTTTTAAAAAAGCTAAATTATCAGATGAGAATCTCTATACATTATGTTATTTAAAAAAAAGAAGCTAAATTATAGCTAAATTATCAGATGAAAACTGTTCAGTTTTGTAGAATAATCTACAAAATATTAATGATTTATGTTGGATTGAATTCTGAGAATCTCTACTGAGAAACACATACTGCTAATGGAAAAAGCTAAATTATAGCTAAATTATCAGATGAGAATCTCTATACATTATGTTATTTTTTTTAAAAAAGCTAAATTATAGCTAAATTATCAGATGAGAATCTCTATACATTATGTTATTTTTTTTAAAAAAGCTAAATTATAGCTAAATTATCAGATGAGAATCTCTATACATTATGTTATTTTTTTTAAAAAAGCTAAATTATAGCTAAATTATCAGATGAGAATCTCTATACATTATGTTATTTTTTTAAAAAAAGCTAAATTATCAGATGAGAATCTCTATACATTATGTTATTTAAAAAAAAAAGCTAAATTATAGCTAAATTATCAGATGAAAACTGTTCAGTTTTGTAGAATAATCTACAAAATATTAATGATTTATGTTGGATTGAATTCTGAGAATCTCTACTGAGAAACACATACTGCTAATGGAAAAAGCTAAATTATAGCTAAATTATCAGATGAGAATCTCTATACATTATGTTATTTTTTTAAAAAAAGCTAAATTATAGCTAAATTATCAGATGAGAATCTCTATACATTATGTTATTTTTTTAAAAAAAGCTAAATTATAGCTAAATTATCAGATGAGAATCTCTATACATTATGTTATTTTTTTAAAAAAAGCTAAATTATCAGATGAGAATCTCTATACATTATGTTATTTAAAAAAAAAAGCTAAATTATCAGATGAGAATCTCTATACATTATGTTATTTTTTTTAAAAAAGCTAAATTATAGCTAAATTATCAGATGAGAATCTCTATACATTATGTTATTTTTTTTAAAAAAGCTAAATTATAGCTAAATTATCAGATGAGAATCTCTATACATTATGTTATTTTTTTAAAAAAAGCTAAATTATCAGATGAGAATCTCTATACATTATGTTATTTAAAAAAAAAAGCTAAATTATAGCTAAATTATCAGATGAAAACTGTTCAGTTTTGTAGAATAATCTACAAAATATTAATGATTTATGTTGGATTGAATTCTGAGAATCTCTACTGAGAAACACATACTGCTAATGGAAAAAGCTAAATTATAGCTAAATTATCAGATGAGAATCTCTATACATTATGTTATTTTTTTTAAAAAAGCTAAATTATAGCTAAATTATCAGATGAGAATCTCTATACATTATGTTATTTTTTTAAAAAAAGCTAAATTATCAGATGAGAATCTCTATACATTATGTTATTTTTTTAAAAAAAGCTAAATTATCAGATGAGAATCTCTATACATTATGTTATTTAAAAAAAAAAGCTAAATTATAGCTAAATTATCAGATGAAAACTGTTCAGTTTTGTAGAATAATCTACAAAATATTAATGATTTATGTTGGATTGAATTCTGAGAATCTCTACTGAGAAACACATACTGCTAATGGAAAAAGCTAAATTATAGCTAAATTATCAGATGAGAATCTCTATACATTATGTTATTTTTTTTAAAAAAGCTAAATTATAGCTAAATTATCAGATGAGAATCTATACATTATGTTATTTTTTTTAAAAAAGCTAAATTATCAGATGAGAATCTATATACATTGTTATTTTTTTTAAAAAAAGCTAAATTATAGCTAAATTATCAGATGAGAATCTATACATTATGTTATTTATTTTAAAAAAAAGCTAAATTATAGCTAAATTATCAGATGAGAATCTCTATACATTATGTTATTTTTAAAAAAAAAGCTAAATTATTGCTTAATTATAGCTAAATTATCAGATGAGAATCTCTATACATTATGCTATTTATTTTTTAAAAATCATCTGGATCAGATGTATAAACATTATCTAAATATATTACTATGTTCTGCATGGACAGAATGTCAGTCCTACCCAATTTCAAATAATTAGATTTACAGTCTTATATTAATATATATTATCAATTGCAGTTAAAAAGAATATTTTCACTCAATCATAAAAAATATCAGTCAATTACCCCCTTCAGCGATCTACAGAATTTTAAATTCATAAAAAATTGAAAAAATAAATCTAATTTTTCATAATTCATACCGTTTCTGGCACAAAAGCTCAATATGGAAAAATGCATTTACTAAATTTCAAATCCATAAAAAATTCAAAAAGATATGTATATTTCATAATTCATTCTGTTTCTTATGCTAAAGCACAATATGGAAAAATACAGAGAAACGAATTGTACTAAGAAAATGTCACATATTTCGACTCCGAAAATGAACTACAAATCTGATACTGGAGAGGAACTATATTCTTGTGAAGTATGTGGTTCTTCTTTTACAAATAAACACATTGTGATTATTCATATGCGATCACATACTGGAGAGAAACCATATTCTTGTGAAGTCTGTGGATTTTCTTTTACAACGAAATCACATATGTTGCGACATATGAAAACACATACTGGTGAGAAACCATATTCTTGTGAAGTATGTGGCTCTTCTTTTGCACAGAAAACAAATATGTTGAAACATATGCGTACACATACTGGAGAGAAACCATTTTCTTGTGAAGTATGTAGGTCTACTTATACAACAAAACAAGATATGTTACGACATATGCGCACACATACTGGTGAGAGACCATATTCTTGTGAAGAATGTGGCTCTTCATTTACACTGAAACAACATATGTTTGAACATATGCGAACGCATACTGGAGAAAAACCATTCTCTTGTCAAGTATGTGGCTCCTCTTTTAGACAGAAACAACATATGTTGCAACATATGCCAACGCATACTGGAGAGAAACCATATTCTTGTGAAGTATGTGGCTCTTCTTTTACAAGGAAAGAAAGTATGTTGCGACATATGCGAACACATACTGGAGAGAAACCATATTCTTGTGAAGTATGTATTTCTTCTTTTACAAGTAAATCTGATATGGTGAGGCATATGCGAACACATACTAGAGAGAAACCATACACCTGTGAAGTATGTGGCTCTTCGTATACAACAAAATCATATATGTTACGACATATGCGCATGCATACTGGAGAGAAGTGGCATTCCAGCCATGACAGAAGCCAATCAGGGACAGCCATCAGGCCTTGATAAAATAGGTCCCGGTCCTCCAACTACATCATGTGCAACAACCAAAACAAAAAGAAATATTAGAGGTCTAAAAGACCAGCAATGGTCTGTTGCACAAAAGACGGTGCTCATGTATTGTTACCACTATTCAAAGTTTGACAAGTGGAGAAATACATCCAACCAGATCTTAAGTGAAAAGATCAAAGGCTCCAACCTCCCTGAGGGGGAAAAGAAAGCACCTCTTGTCTAGCAGATCAAGAAATACCATCAAAATTGTAGCCCTAAGGGATGCAGAGACTACGTTTCTATACAGGAGGAGAAAACCAGACGGAGACAAGAGCTCAGATGGGAGAGGGAAGGAAAGTTATAGACGATGGAATATGCTCAGACCAAAAACAGAGGGCAGAAACCTAAAAGGAAATATTTGTCCACTTGTGTCCAGGCAAAAGAAATATCCCACTCCGAAAAATAAGCTACCAAAAAATAACAGTATAAAGGAGAAGGTTTTCAATGAGGCTGAGCTAGATTATATGAAAACAGAAATAGCAGCCCTCATTGAAAACAAAATACACACTTACATTGGGGTTAGTTCCTTCCCCATCAATACCCGAATCTTAAACCATTGAAACAAAAAAGATCCACTGTTATTTCACATTACAATTCCCAATATACGACAAGCTGAGCCAAAACATCGTTCACTCATGGAGCTAGCCGAACGGTCTGTGCCCATGACTCTCAACCATAGATCCCCTTTACCACCCGTTTATCAAGTGGCTCCCCGTCAGGTCTCCAACCACAATTGGCTGTCAGCTTACAATCAGTAAATAGCCCCTCATTGAACCAGAATGCTTCTTTACCACTATCAGCAAGACCACCATCAATGCCTGAACCACAACCATTACCTCTGGAATTACCGGCGCCAGATGATTAATATTTAGCCTTGGAGGAAGAACTGGGTATCACCATTGATGAAGTCCGAATGATACTATAAATAACACAAATACTATAATAACAAAATACACACTTACATTGGGGTTAGTTCCTTCCCTATCAATACCCGAATCTTAAACCATATCTACTCCTTCAAACACAATAACAAAACAAGTGGCATCTCTCTATCTAATTTAATAAAAAAAACACCATTGATGAAGTCCGAATGATAAGGCGAGGGAAACACCTCAACTACCTAAAATCCAAGCCTCAAGAGCTACCAATGCAGTAATAAACGAATATCGCTCTCCAGAGACTTGTTCCAGACAATTGAACCGGGTTACATATGTTGCAAGGTTCTTGTCAAGAAGACACTCTCTCAATTCCAAACTATTTGTGAATACGAGCCTCAAGGTCAGAGGCAAAGATGTTTTTTGTTGGGTGTCTGGTTTAGGTTTGATTTTTTTTACTTTGTAATGTTATGTTTGTTTTGAGATAGAGTGGGGAGGGCAAAGTGGGTGCTTGTTTAGCGCCAATAAGCTCACACAAATTAGTCGTAACTTGTTCCATGGGGGTTGTGGCCCCAGGAAAGCCCACCGGGGGATGACTATAGGGTCCTTTTCCATGTGTGACATGGCGCATACAATTAACCACGATATTATGCAACTGTTGATGGAGCAGCCATTCTTAGCACTACCTAAGAGTTAGGACTCCTGTATTGACAGTCGGAAACAGCAGCCAGACAAGCTGTCTAACCTTTCGTCGGAACAAGAATGACCCAGACTAGTCATGTAAGACTGAGTGACAAAAGATCTGCCCCAAGTTGTCTAACCTTTCGTCGGAACAAGAGCAACCTCGACTAGTCATGTGAGACTGAGTGACGAAGAAACTTTCCCCAAGTTGCCCAGATAGAGAGAAAGAGAGACGGCATTCATTGTCCTAGTCAAGAAACAAAGACAAGAAAAACGGTAAATTTATTTGTTGAAGGGGAAGTGAAATGCTTTGTTACAATCTGTTAGTTCATTTAAAAGGAAATTTAGCAATCTAAGATAAAAAATTCAAACATTTACAATAACACGTGTGCATCGACAAATAAGGGAAAACACAAAGAAGGTCGTTTCTGCATGGTCGCTTCCATTGATGGACTCACCTGTCTTTTCTCGGATGGGGTTGTTCGGTTGAGTGATTCGCAGAAAATCTAGAGAAAAACATAAACACTCAAAATAACACGCATGTGTGTCAACAAATGAGGAAAACACGAAGAAGTGAGTTAAAACTCGTATTTATTTAACGTTATTGAAAGTTGTTTGTGTGCGCGTGTGTGTGTGCGTTCTTGTGTGTATGTGTGCGTGTATATCCAGTTAAAAGTTTTTTTAAAAACCCACAAAATTATGCATTCTTTGAGGTTTCGTCAGGGAAGGGGGTCGTTTTTTTCAGGCATTTTCGATTTTATTATGTACTAATTTGGTAATAAACTGCAGACTCATTTCAAAATTATAAGACGCTAATTCCGATTTTTATTTATTGTTTCTTAACGCTCTCTTCAGACTATTGTCATTATAAACATCATTTCTCTTGGTAGTGCTCTGGAGGCGTCCTCAATTTAATTTGGATGGTTTCAGTAGCACTGTACAGGGGGCGGAGTAGAAAGAGAGGGTTCAAAAGATGGAGGAGGAAAACGGGGAAAGATAGAAATATGTTACACTTTTTAATCTCTTCTATTTTGCCTTTAGTGACGCCGGGTTACTCTGCTAGTATAAAGATGTATGAATTGTGGATTTGTTGACAGGAAAAGTAGGATTTGCTTCAACATGGAGGTATGCTTGTTCAGATGTGATTGTCTTGGTTTCTATAGATGTTCAAATGACCTGTAGTTGAACGGATACGTAAATGGATGGTAACATTTAATGCTACTAACAAATACATAGAAGATACTGCCAAGGCTGCTGCAATAAAAGTGGGCTCCCTCTACCGTGCTAGAAAATTTCTCATACCTGCCAGTATTTTATATCGCTACAAAGCAACCATTTGCCCATACATGAAGTTACATTCGAGCTGGTGCACCAACCGTTAGCCCCCCCCTTCTTGAGTATGGTCCAAAAAAGAGTCTAATCTAATCAGTCCAGCACCATTAAACAAGCTCTAGCCCCTATCCCATCGCCGTAATGTTGCATCCCTGTGCTTGTTTTACAAGTACTTCAATGGAACGTGCTCTGACGAACTTGCTGCTCTAGTGTCCCATCGATTTTTTGCAAGCACACAGACTTATTTCTGAATAAACACCTTCACTTGTTTTCATTGAGAGAAACATGACAGTGAACTTACAATATATTTTATATTTAACCAGAGATAATGTCAAAATAACAGACTTCTTGCAAGCGCACAGATTAATTTCAGGGGTGGAATTTATTTCAATAAATCTTTTTACGGGTAAAATTAATATTTATTTTAATAGTTTAATGGAAACAAGACGAAATATCGCAGATATCATCTTCCTTGAATTAACGTTTTCAGCATTTTATTAGGAACAAAAAAAATGACTAAAATTATTGCTACTTCTGGGCCGAAAAAATATTTCTATCTTTAATTTTGAAGAGTCAAATGAAAGGGGGAGATAATTCAAAGTTTTTTCTCACAAAACTGGATTTAAACACTGAACTTGCTAAATATTTTATATTTAACCAGAGATAATGACAAACTAATAGACTTCTTGCAAGTGCACAGATTAATTTCAGGTGCGGAATTTATTTCAATAAATCTTTTTACCATAAAGTGTTGTGATTGTCTGATGCAGATTAAAAAAGGGCTTCTCTTCATAAGTGCAGGTGTTTATGATGGTCTCTGATTTGCATATGTGGATATCAGGTGACATTAATAAAGAGGACAGCTGGGAAGGAAGGTGAAGCTATAGTTCCCTACACGTGTTTCGCTACCTAAGCGATGTGCTTGCTAGGCAGTTCATCAGGGGAGATAGAAATCTAAGATATTGACCTCAACAACTGACAATACCCCACAGGGGTTTGACCCAGTTAAAATCACTTAAGAAGAAAAAAAAGAAAACCCGTTCAAAAGACAGCTCAAACAATTCGGCAATATGTGGCAGTTGTGATGTGCCCCCACAAGAATCAAGTCCAGTGCAATTCAAAAGTGGGGGGAAAAAAGAAAGAAAAGGACGAGGGAAACCCCCCACATCCGGCGGAATACATGTCCTTAGGTCAACCTTGATATAGCCCCCTTGAAAAAACAAAACTTCCACACATATATATATATATTTAGGCAAACATTATTAAATAACACGGAGTGGTTTTGTTTGATGCGACTTTTTTTTATTTTTTCAATTTTCCGAATCGTCCATCTAATGTTTCGGTCAAATTGATGTAAATATGATCCATGGATTTTTGTTCCATTCTTTTTTCTTTTTTGCAAATACTTTCAGGCGGTATTAGTTTTAGTGTCTTTACAAATTATGACTTTGTGCTCATTTTTGATTTGGAGAGAGAAAGTGGGTTGCACGAAATTAGGTTGGAAATTGAATTACAGTCAAAACTTTTGTTTTAATTTTATTTTTCTGGCACAGTTAGTTAATAATTTTAAAGGTAATTTGCATATTGTAGTTTATGAATCGGCTGAATTTTCTCTCAAGTTCCTTTCTCTCGATCGGCTTCTTCGGTATAAAAGATCGTACAACTCTCCTGCACCGCTGCTCTACACTGAACTGTTGAATTTTACGCCATTTAACTATTACAACTTTTCGTATATATATATATATATATACATATATATATATATATATATATATATATATATATATAATCTTTAAATATATAAATATTTTTCATTGATATACGAGAGGTATTCAATAAGTAATGCCCCTGACCCATTTCCCATATCAGTAGATAAATGAAACTTGGCACAATTATTAGTCTTTCTCTACATAGGAACCACCCAGAGTTATGTATTTCTCCCATCGTTTGATGCAGCTCTGGACACCGTTTTAGTAGAACCCCAGGTTGGTCCTCCAACCACGTCGTAACTTCAGAAATCAAGGCTGCATCATCTGGGAAACGCTTTCCTTTCAAAAACAAGTTCATGACTGGGAAGAGATAAAAGTCAGAGGGTGCAAGGTAAGGAGAGTAAGGGGGATGGGGAGGATTTCATAGCCACATGCCCGTGCTTCTGATCTGGCGACATGCGAGTTGTGGACCAGAGCGTTGTCCTGCAGGAGGAGGATACCTTTGCTGATCTTGCCCCACTAGATTTTGATAGCTTGTCTTAATTTCATCAAAAGTGAAGCATAATAGGCTCCTGTAATTGTGGTACCCTTTGCCAGGAAATCTGTCATCACTACTCCGTCCTGGTCCTAGAAGACTGTGAGTAGTTTATGAATCGACTGAATTTTCTCTCGCTCAGCTTCTTCGGTTTCCCTATAAAGGGTCTACTCTACTGTAAAATTTTACGCCATTTTACTTTGCTATTACAATGGGCGTCTACAGTGGCGGTCTGTCTTGTTTGGGGTGAAAAATGTTTAATATGTTAAATGAAAAAAGTGAAGGCAGTTTAGTTTTTAATTTTCATTTGTTTGCACCAATTTTAAACTTATACAGAAGAATGATACAATTTTAGTTGTAAGGGAGGCAACTGTTTTTATATTCTTAAAATTAAAAATATGAGTTATTCCCTTTTATTGAATTTTATTATATTATCAGATTGTTTTGGGCCCCACTAAGTAATTTTGTACACAATTTTTAGGACATTATTATCTTGCCAATAACATGCTACAACAATATCAAATGAAAATTGGTTAGTGTTAACATCACTTGACTAATTGTCACCAAACTTGGTCCAAATATCAGTGAAACTTTGAAGTGATATTATTTGAGAATAGGATTTCCATCGCTCTTCATATATATATATATATATACATATATATATATATACATATATATATATATAATATATATATCTTTAAATATATAAATATTTTTCATTGATATACGAGGGGCGTTCAATAAGTAATGCCCCTGACACATTTCCCATATCAGTAGATTAATGAAACTTGGCACAGTTATTAGTCTTTCTCTACATAGGAACCACCCAGAGTTATGCATTTCTCCCATCGTTTGATGCAGCTCTGGACACCGTTTTAGTAGAACATCCCAGGTTGGTCCTCCAACCATGTCGTAACTTCAGAAATCAAGGCTGCATCATCTGGGAAACGCTTTCCTTTCAAAAACAAGTTCTTGGCTGGGAAGAGATAAAAGTCAGAGGGTGCAAGGTCAGGAGAGTAAGGGGGATGGGGAGGATTTCATAGCCACATGGCTGTGCTTCTGATTTGACGACATGCGAGTTGACCAGAGCGTTGTCCTGCAGGAGGAGGATACCTTTGCTGATCTTGCCCCGCCTCTAGATTTTGATAGCTTGTCTTAATTTCATCAAAAGTGAAGCGTAATAGGCTCCTGTAATTGTGGTACCCTTTGCCAGGAAATCTGTCATCCGTCCTGGTCCTAGAAGACTGTGAGTAGTTTATGAATCGACTGAATTTTCTCTCAAGTTCCTTTCTCTCGTTCTGTTTCTTCGCTTTCCCTATAAAGGGTTGTACTTCTCGCCTGGTCTACACTGAACTGTTGAATTTTGCGCCATTTAACTTTGGAAAATTCTGCGCAAAAGTGATCACGTATTTCCATTGGTTTGCCAATTGCATCGAAGAACTATCTCTCTTTTTTTTCTCTTTGCGTGGGAAGTTGGGCAGCAAGATATTACATTTAACTTTCTGCATGTTGATACAGTCAAGGAGCAGGGAGGGAATTCCACAGGTTTAGAGTAAGAAATTTTTCTGGCATCTAGAGGACCTCTACAGTGAAGGTGTGGTATTTTTCTGCTAATCAAGTGGGTCGTGAGAGGGTTAGGGGCGTGAGAGGGTTAGGGGCGTGAGAGGGTGCAATTGGTAAAATTGTGTTTTCTTGAGTCCCCTCACCTGCCTCACCACACCATGTGACTGATGTGGGTCAACTCATCCCTCATCATGTTTGTTTTAATTTAAGGCTTATTTTTAAATCCGGGAAACATGTGCCAACAAGTTCACTCTTGCTATCTTTCATATTATGGGACTAAATATGTGATTATAACTTATTCGTGGAATGAAACATTAAGGGTCCCTCACTCTGCAGCCCCTGTCACATCGCCGCAATGTTGCTTGTTTTACAAGTACTACAATGGATTGTGCTCTGATGAGTTTGCTGCTCTGGTGCACCCACGACGTAAATTCACTAGACCAACCCGACAATCTGCCAAATCCCATCCATTCCTTAAATAACTACAAGGAACCTCTTCAACCATCGATTGCTATGACAAATAACACCCTACTTGAGAGGTCCTCATTCAAACTCCTCGACCTAACTTTCACAGAAAACATGAATTGGAACAAATACGTTGAAGACATTGCCAGGACTGCTGCAAATAAGGTGGGCTCCCTCTACAGTGCCAATAAACTCCTCACACCTGACATTATCCTATATCTCTAAAAAGCCACCATCCACCCATGCATGGAGTATTGTTGGCATATCTGGGCTGGTGCATCATCCGCTAGTCTCCCTCTTAAACAAGGTCCAAAAAAGAGTTGCCAACTTAATATGTCCCTCACTATCCACCAAGCTCCAGCCCCTTTTTCATCGCCGCAATGTTGCTTCCTTGTGCCTGTTTTACAAGTACTTCAATGGATTGTGCTCTGATGAGCTTGCTGATCTGGTAACCTCACAATGTAAATTCACTAGACCTACCCGACAATCTGCCAAATCCCATCCATTCACTGTGGAGGTCCACAGATGCCCAAGAGCTTTCTACTCAAAAAAGCTTCTTTCTTCGTGCTGCTGGAACTCCCTTCCTGCTCAATGTTTTCATGACGGTACTGACAACCAAAATTTAAAACTAATGTAAACAGACATCTCGCTGCGCAGCTCCCTAAAATAGGTTACAAAGAAATTATATCGAACATGCAAAGAGAGACAATAAAAACAACTGTTTACATTACAATAGTTAAAGAGATAATTGTTTCTTGATGGCAGCTTCCGGTTATGCATTTAGAAAAGGATAAAATGTGTTTATCAGAATTCTGTCCCTTATGACAATCGTCCGCTGAGACGCATAAAGTAGACATTTTATTCCGGAATATCACCTCGATATTTAATTTATTTAATATATTTAATATATTTAAATAAAATAATAATAATAATAATATTAATAATAATAAAATAATAATAAAAAAATAATAATAAAATAATAATAATAATAATAATAATAATAAAATAATAATAACGATAATAATAACGATAATAATAATAACAAAAATAATAATAATGATAATAATAATAATAAAAATAATAATAATAATAAAAATAATAATAATAATAATAATAATCATGATAATAATAATAATAATCATGATAATAATAATAATAATAATCATAAAAATAATAATAAAAAAAATAATAATAATAATGATAATAATAATAATAATCATAATAATGATAATAATAATAATAATCATAATAATAATAATAATAAAAAATAATAATAATAATAATGATAATAATAAAAAAATAATAATAATAATAATGCTAATAATAATAATGATAATAATAATAATCATAATAATAATAATAATAATAATAATAATAAAAATAATAATAATAATAAATGGTTAACACATCAAATATGAGAAAATATAATAAGATGCTTTAGCAACGAACCAAATTTCCTTCCTTACTTCTAGAAGAATGAATCAAAAGGGGAGATAATTTGAATTTTTGTGGAAGGGGAGATAATGCAAATTTTCCTTAATTTTCCGAAGAGTGAATCGGAAGGAGAGATAATTCAAACTGTCTTAATTATTTTTCTTAATTTTCCGAAAATGGATGCCAAGGAGTTAAATCTTCAAGATATTCTACATCTAACTAGAGACAATGAAAAGTTAGTAGATTTTTTTGCAATTGTACCCAGTGTAAAACATTTTTTATAAATATGTATTTTATATGGGAAGTATTCTCCCCCAGATAGTTGAATTGTACCCATTGTAAAACATTTTTTATAAATATGTACGTTATATGGGAAGTATTCTCCCCCAGATAGTTGAATTGTACCCATTGTAAAACATTTTTTATAAATATGTACGTTATATGGGAAGTATTCTCCCCCAGATACTTGAATTGTACCCATTGTAAAACATTTTTTATAAATATGTACGTTATATGGGAAGTATTCTCCCCCAGATACTTGAATTGTACCCATTGTAAAACATTTTTTATAAATATGTACGTTATATGGGAAGTATTCTCCCCCAGATAGTTGAATTGTACCCATTGTAAAACATTTTTTATAAATATGTACGTTATATGGGAAGTATTCTCCCCCAGATACTTGAATTGTACCCATTGTAAAACATTTTTTATAAATATGTACGTTATATGGGAAGTATTCTCTCTCAGATAGTTGAATTGAGATTTTAAGACGGGGGATCAGTCTTGTTCGTCTTTTACCATAGTTCGTTTTTCACAAATTTTTACGTCTTAAAATCTCATTTTTTTGAAATTTCTTTCCAAAAACCCCGGAATTCTCTCGTGATATGATAGGTAATTATAAGCAGAAGAATAATTTTTAAAATTTGAGATGGATCAGTCCACGTTGAATTTACATTGAAAACTGATCCCCTGTCTTAAAATCTCAATTTTTAAAAATTTATTTCCAAAACCCCTGGAATTCTCTATTGACATGATAGGTAATCGTACACCGAAAAAGATTTTTTTTAAATTGAGATGGTCAAAAAGAGGGGGATCAGTCTACGTTGAATTAACATTGGAAACTGATCCCCCCTCCCAAAATGTAAAATATTTGAAAAAAATTCCAAAAACGCCGGAATTCTCTAGCAGCCTGATAGATAAGTGTACACCGAAAAAAGAAAAGAAAAATGGTCAGTAAAAAGTTGTGAAAAACGGACAGTGGTTAAAGACGAACATGTGCCAACAAATAAATGTTACCAAAGGCAAGATAAAATGTGCAAATTCTCTTGCTGTGTTACGGTTTCCCGTATGAAAAAAATTCGAATATAATCGTATTGTCTTGGCCTTCGGGGCTTGATTCCGCCAGTCTATGGGTTTGTCCTGTGCAGTTCTAGGAGGTCCACCCTTCCAGGCTTTGCCTTCCCTCTTTGGGGAGGAGTAAGTTTATTGCTTACTGCCTGAGGCCCCCCTACCGGGGAATGCCGACGGGGCTGCCCAGGCAATTTTTAAACCCCACTTTTCTCGACCCGACCTTGAGTCATATCTTACTTGTTGGAGTAAGATAAAAACTGGCCTTGTGCCTAACTCCTGAAGAGGAGTAAATCAATACTCTTCAAGAAATAAGGACGGAAATTTCGTTCGTCGCTATAATAAATAAGCACCGAAAAGGGTTACTAAGTTTTGTTAAGATGACAAACTTCCTCCTCTACAAGTTAAATTAATTTTATTCAAACATTTTCACCAACACAACAAACATAATTTGGAAAGTTTTATGAAAACAGGAAAACAAAATACGTAAACATGCGTGTTTTCTCCTTTTTGGCCGAGGCCGTCTCCTCAGAGACGTCCTCTCTTGCCGAAGACAGCAGCTCGACTCCTCGTGTTTTCTCCTTTTCGCCCGAGGCCGTCTCCTCAGAGACGTCCTCTCTTGCCGAAGACAGCAGCTCGACTCCTCGTGTTTTCTCCTTTTCGGCCGAGGCCGTCTCCTCAGAGACGTCCTCTCTTGCCGAAGACAGCAGCTCGACTCCTCGTGTTTTCTCCTTTTCGGCCGAGGCCGTCTCCTCAGAGACGTCCTCTCTTGCCGATGACAGCAGCTCGACTCCTCGTGTTTTCTCCTTTTCGGCCGATGCCGTCTCCTCAGAGACGTCCTCTCTTGCCGAAGACAGCAGCTCGACTCCTCGTGTTTTCTCCTTTTTGGCCGAGGCCGTCTCCTCAGAGACGTCCTCTCTTGCCGAAGACAGCAGCTCGACTCCTCGTGTTTTCTCCTTTTCGGCCGATGCCGTCTCCTCAGAGACGTCCTCTCTTGCTGACCCCGTTTGCCAAACATCCTGTTGACACAGTTTTTGACAAACGTCGCCGTCTCCACCGTCTTCTGTATTAGATGGGGAACATGTGCCGACAAGTTCCCCAGTCCCCCTTCCACGCTTTATGGGGCAAAATATGTAGATATTACATACGAAATTTAAAAATAAATACATTTTTATTCACGATGTTTACTTGAACATTTTAAGGAAAGAAAAAGTAGCTGAATCCTCAGTGATTTATTACCTGTTTGGTGCTTGTATAATAAAAGTCCGAAGAAAAGTTTTTTCTTTTACTGTTTGAGAGGTAAATAAGGGGTAGGTAACTCTTACTTCGAATTTGAAGCAAGATTTTCTCTTAAATTGCGATCATGGATCTTAACTCTTTCAAGTTTGAAAACAAACTGTATTTTACATCAGACAGAGCGAAACAGATTGATTTTTTGCAAGCACACTTACTTATTTCTGGTGCAGAAACCTGCAATTGTGGCCATGAGGTGCAGCTTGTGCCATCACTAGTAAAAACTGATGGCTTCAATTGGCGTTGCACATGTGCAAGTAAAACGTCGATTAGACATAAAAGTATATTTGAGAAATCAAAATTACCAATTCGGGAAATATCAAAAATTTATTTATTTATGGGCGCGTGGAAAAGCTGATTTTGCTTATGAGTGCATCGAAAAGCTAATTTTGCTTCTGGGCGCGTGGAAAAGCTGATTTTGCTTATGAGCGCGTGGAAAAGCTGATTTTGCTTATGAGCGCGTGGAAAAGCTGATTTTGCTTATGGGCATGTGGAAAAGCTGATTTTGCTTATGGGGACGTGGAAAAGCTGATTTTGCTCATGAGCGCATGGAAAAGCTGATTTTGCTCATGAGCGCGTGGAAAAGCTGATTTTGCTTATGGGCACGTGGAAAAGCTGATTTTGCGGATGAGCGCGTGGAAAAGCTGATTTTGCTTATTGGCGCGTGGAAAAGCTGATTTTGCTTATGGGCGCGTGGAAAAGCTGATTTTGCTTATGAGCGCGTGGAAAAGCTGATTTTGCTTATAAGCGCGTGGAAAACCTGATTTTGCTGATGGGCGCATGGAAAAACTGATTTTGCTTATGGGCACGTGGAAAAGCTGATTTTGCTTATGAGCGCGTGGAAAAGCTGATTTTGCTTGTGACCATAAGCAAAATCAGTTTTTCCACACGCTAATAAGCAAAATCATTTTCTCCACGCGCCCATGAGCAAAATTAGCTTTTCTATGCGCCCATAAGCAAAATCAGCTTTTCCACGTGCCCATAAGCAAAATCAGCTTTTTTTTATGGGCGCGTGGAAAAGCTAATTTTGCTTATGGAACTTCAAAACTTGAAAATAACACTTGTTGTATTTGTGCTGGTGAATCTTTGTCCCATTTTAGGGTTCTTGCTTGATAAGGTGAAGAAACATGTCTGTAATTTGATTAACCATACCCTTTCTTCTTCTCTGCACCCTCTCACAGACATGCTGTTGCTAGTCTCAGTCTTTTCTATAAATACTATTATGGCATGTGTTCTTCAGAATTATCTGATCTATTCCCCGCTTTTTTTCTTCCAACTCGTTTGACTCGTTGGTCTAGTGGTCTCCATCAATTCACTTTTTTGATACCTCATTGTAATACAGCTTCATATTCCAATAGCTTCTTTCCAAGAACTGCAGGCTTGTGGAACTCTCTTCCTGCTAACTGTTTTCCTCCTACCTATAACCTTGGCCTTTTCAAGACTAAGGCCAATAGGCATCTCCTGTCTTTGCGATAATCATATTTGTTCTTGTTAGCTCCTTACATCAAGTGGCTTCATGCCTTGTCTGGAGCGATTTCCATAAAAAAAAAATTAAAAAAACAGATTTATTTTCTATATTTGACAAATTGACATGATTTTTGTTGTGATTGAAGTTTTATTTGGTAAAAAAACAAATATCAAAGAATCGTACACATCGAATGTGACGTCAGAACTTTATCACCGACGCTATCACTCCCAAAATACGCTGTATTATTTTCGCCGGGTAACCAAACTTACCCTAAAAAGAATAACTTTTAAACCAATTTAACTCAAACAAATTATTTCATTAAGAACAGCAGTTACCTCCTCCTTTCACACATAACTGCATCGGCTGGCCGTTAGGTGTCGCTTATTCACTGACAGGTGGCGCTGAAAAGCGACACCAGAGTTATCTGCCCTTCTTGGTATAAAAGCAGGTGTAAACACAAAAATCACCCTCTTTTTCATTCAACAGCCTCGCAGAGACGTCCCCTTGGCACCAGCTGGGACGCATCGCCGAGAACACCGACGAGGAACCCGGAAAAGCTCTTTCTTCTGCTACCGTCGCCTCACTCGAAGACTACTACCACGAGTTGACAAGGCCAAGCAACTAACTTCCTGCCCCCCTCTGACGTTACTTACGGTTGATTGGGTTAGAAGTGTAAATAATGGTAATTCATAATTCAGTTTTTTGCCGTATTTGATCGTGAATTATTATTTTCTTTAAATTTATATTGAATAAAGATCAGTTTCAGGATAAATCGAATCGTGTTCCTTTCTTTTCTTTTTTTACATGCAATTTTTAAAGTTTTCTAATGCTTTGTTTTAAATATTTACAATATCGTATGGTCAACATGTTTTGATATTTTGAATAACTTTAGTAAAGGTGTTTTTTGTTTACAAGAAATAATACATTTGCACCAAGCTTTATAATAAAGTAATGGATTTATTGTATTTCGTGATCATTAATGAATAAATACTGAAAATTTCATTAAAATTGGTTGATTTCCTGAATTTTGATGGATTATTTAGTGAATGGAGAAGTCGAAATGCCTTCTTATTGGCAATACGACGGCCATTGTTTTAACACGCAATGCAGTGACGTCATTCTCTAGCCAACCGGTGGCCACGAGCTGGGACGCATCGCCGAGAACACCGACGAGGAACCTGGAAAAGCTCTTTCTTCTGCTACCGTCGCCTCACTCGAAGACTACTACCATCTTCACTTGAAGAAACCCCATATACAATTATATTTTTCCTCTTCCTCAACCGGATACCGTCCAACTCTCTCTTCTACCTATACCAAACGGTATAGGTATCCTGGAGTCAATAAAACCCCTTTTTTGTTGCCTGTTACTCAGTTGTTCATATAATGTCGGGGCTTCCCGTCTCGCGGGTATCAAACAATATGAAAGAACAACAACTCAGAAGGTAATGTGTTAACAACAGCTTGGTCGCAGATAGACTGCCGTCCAAACATATATTTATTGAAGAGCGCACATCCCTAAGGGTAGATAACTCATAGAGTTATGTCCCTTTGATTGGGGACATCACATCCCTCCCCATCTTGGTGGGACAACTTGTCTTATTTTATTTATTTATTTATTTATTATTTCTTTTTATTTATTTATTTATTTTACATTATGTAGTCTTTGAATCTGGCTGGGGGCAGTCTTTCCCGAGATGGATTTCGTCTCGGTAACTGGTCAGCTATTTGTGTTTTGGGTATTTCCAGGTCTTCTGAGGTGTGTGAATTGTACTCACTTTCCCAGTCTGAATCAGAGTCACGGTTCTCATTCCTAGGTGTTATGCGTCTTAGCAAAGAAGAGTTTCTAGTCATTTTGTGATTTCCTCTCTGCACCGTTATCATACTTCCCTTCATTTTTGTAATGGTATATGGTTTAGGATTGTATGGTGTTGACAGTTTGTTTTGTCTCTTCTGCCTGACCAAAACCATATTACCCAGGCTGAGAGTTGTTGTTTTTGCCTTTCTATCAGCGTACCCCTTCATCTTCTCTTTTCCTTTGGAGTCATTTTCTTTTATTCTTTTATGTGTCGGCCCTGTTACTGGGCTTTCGATACCATTTGGTAATCCGATGTTTATTTTTCGGCCCGTACAAGCTTCAAATGGTGATATTTTAGTGGTGGTATGGGGGGTGGCTCTATATTGCCTTAGGAAATGTGGTAACTGGGTCTTCCAGTTGTGGCCTTCCACCGTGGCTGCAAGAATGTATTTTTTTAAAGTGCGCATAAAACGCTCTACCTCACCATTTGCCTCCGGCCATAGAGGTGTAATTCGTCTATGTTTGAAACCTGCTTGTGCCGCTAAGTCTTTAAAGTCTTGTCCTTGAAATGGTGGACCGTTATCAGATTTTAGAATGGTTGGATATCCTTGTCTAGCAAAGATCATGTTTAAACGGGGAATAACTGTACCCGCAGCTATTGAGGGTATTACCTCCACCTCAGGGAATCGGCTGTAATCGTCGATTATGACTAACGCATAGTCACCTGATGGGAACGGACCTGCAAAATCGACTGAGATTTCAGTCCATGGTGCAACTGGTAGTGGTGAGGAGTGTATGGGTTCGCGGCTCATGTGCCTTGGGTCTGAGGCTTGGCAGGGAATGCATCCGTGTACTGTTTCCTCCACCAGTCTATCGATTCCTGGGAACCATACTTTTTCCCTTATCAGTTGTTTGGTTTTGACCATGCCCTGGTGAGATTGATGAGCTAAATCGACGGATCTCTTCCTCAATTTTCAGGGAATTACAAGCCGGTGTCCTCGAAGGACGAGACCATTGTGTGTTGAAATTTCGTCCTTGAATAGGGAAAAACTTGACAGCTGGGGGTCATTCCATCGTCCGTCTTTAACCGCACCCTTGACTTTTTGTAACTGGGGGTCCTGTTCTGTGGCTTGTTTGACTTCCTCAAGAGTTAAAGATTTTGGTATGATATTCTTAGCTATATATCTTATGTAGGCTTCTGCTACATTGTCTTTAGATGGTATGTGTTGTGGGTGACGACTCAGATAGTCCGCAGGGTTTTTTGTCATCTTTCCCGGGACGGTATACCAGGTTGTACTGGTAGGGCATGAGACGAAGACGCCAGCGTTCCATTCTCGTTGTTGTCGGTTTGAGACTTTTCACAATCCCTAGAAGAGGTCGATGGTCGGTGGTGATTTCGAATCTCGCTCCATATAAGTAGAGATGATAATGCTCAGCTGCATATACCACGGCTAACATTTCTCTCTCAGTTTGAGAGTATCGTTGTTCTACATCTGTGAGGGCACGACTGGCATAACATAGCACCCTCCCATCTTGTGTCAGAACTGCACCTAATCCAACTGGGCTTGCATCTACCAGTATGTCGGTGTCTTTCTTCGGGTCAAAATACGCCATCACCTCAGCTCCAGTCAACGCTTCCTTTAACTTGTTTGCAGCCGCTTCTTCTTCCTCTGTCCATCTCCAGTTTGTATCTTTTTTTGTGAGCCGTCTCAGTGGTTCACTAATAGTGGCATAATGTGGAATAAATCGAGCCACATACTGTGTCATGCCCAAGAATGATCTGACTTCACTGATGTTCCCTGGAGACTTGCATTTTGTAATAGCCGAGATTTTCTCTGGGTCAGGGGACACTCCATTCTCACTGAAAATGTGTCCGAAGAAAGTCAGTTTCCGTACAGAAAAAAGGCATTTTTCTTTGTTCAGCTTGGCTCCTACTTCTTGTAGACGTTTCAGGGTGTTCCTCAAGCTGATGTCATGAGATGACTGGTCACGTGCATATATTATTATATCATCTGATAAGTTTTTCACTCCAGGGATGTCTCCGAGGAGGTCTGATATAGCTTTTTGAAATAGTTCTGAGGATGCATTCACACCAAAACTTAGTCGCTTGTAACGAAATAAACCTTCATGCGTGGCAAATGTCGTTATATATCTGCTGGGCTCTTCCAGTTCTAATTGATGATACGCATTAGAGAGGTCTAGTTTGCTGAAAACTGTACACCCGCTATTAGGTCGTCTACGGTTGGCATTGGATGTTTAATCCGTTGAATGGCTTCATTTGCCTTTCTCATATCGACGCAAATTCGCACGCTACCATTTTTCTTGGGAACTACGACAATCGGGCTAACCCATGGGGTAAGTCCCGTGACTTCCTCAATCACATCCGTTTCCATGAGACGTTTGAGTTCTGTCTTCACATCTTTTCTCACATGGAAGGGTATCCTGCGGTGTCGCTGAGTTACGGGGAAAACCGATGAGTCAATGTGGAGCTTAATGGTAACTCCAGAAATTTTTCCCATCTTTCCATCAAACAGTGCATAGAACTCGTCTTGAATTGGAACCGTCACATGGAACGTGAAGTTAAACGTTATCATTCCCAATGCTTCAGCAGAATTACTGCTCAAGAGGTTCTGCAGTCCAACTGAAGTATTTTCGCTGTCGACCACAAATATTTTAGCCTTACAGGATTTATCCCGAAATTTTATGCACGCATTGATAAATCCTCGGATGGGTATGGCATGTTTTGACCTGTATGCAAATATCCGGGTCGTTGTTTTGTTTATACGTGGTTTGTGTTTTAAATCATCATATACGTGTCCAGCAATTATGTTTATGCTAGCTCCCGTGTCTACCACAAACATTACAGGGGAATTATTCACAAGGGCGGTAACTTTTGGTGTCTTATTCGGATTATTGACAAGGGCGGTGACTCCTGGTGTCTTAGTTGGACGTGTAGATTTTACCGAGTAAATAGATTCGTCACTGGTCGTATAGGGAGATATCGGAGGAGGATTGGTGAAACGAATTACTCTTACCGGCTTTGCTTTACATGCTCTTGCAAAGTGGTTTTTTTTGTGACAATTCATGCATTCTTTTCCTCGGGCTGGACAAGTCGGGTGTGTAGCAGAATATCCACAATAGTGACATGTTTGCTGTCCGCCATCTTTTTTTTTGTCCACCTCGTGGTCTGTTCTTCTAGGTGTCATGGCGACTATTTTGCCGCGCTGTCCGCCATCTTTTTTTTGTCCACCTCGTGGTCTGTTGTTCGAGGTGTCATGGCGACTATTTTGCCGCGAGTGTCCACAACAAATGTCTTTACTGTCGTTGACGTTGAAATTTTCATTATTTCTACATGTGAGACGCGTGCGGTTCTCGTTGCTGTAAATAGCTTGCAGTTCATTTCGTTCCATGTCTGCAGCACGCGTATCGGCAAGTTCTATTGCCCTAGCTTCGTCCAGGACTTGTTTCAGCGTAGAGTTGTCTCTTAGCGCCTTCCTTCTGACTTTAGAGGATGTGCACCCCTGCAAAATTTGGGCTAGGATCTCTCTGTCTTTATCTTCAAACTCGCACGTGGTGGCTAGAGTCCGTAGTCGGGAATGGTACTGATCTAGACTTTCGTCCATGTTTTGCATAGCCCGTCGAAATTTGAAAAGTTCATATGACGTGTTTTTCTGCAGTGTGAAATGATCCGTTATCGATTTCTTCACAGTTTCATACTCGCCCGAAACTATAGAGCCGTCGTCCAAAATGTTTGTTGCATCTATGCCCTTTTGCTGGTCCGTGAAGTCATGGAAGATATCAAAGATTTCGTCTCCTGCGTAGTGAAGAAGTGTCGCTTTCTTCTTTTTGTCGTCGCAAATGTCCATAGCAATAAATAAATTTTCTAACCTGTCTATCCATTTTATCCAGCGAACGGTAGTCGTGTTTTGGTCCGCATGTACGCTGAAACTTGGAAAAACTGGTAATCCAACGCTGGCCATTTTTTTTTTTTTTGTATTAATTCCGGAAAAAATTTTTTTTTATTTTTGTATTAAATTCCGAAATGTAACGTGAGCTCGTCACGAAATTCTCGTCGCCAGTATAATGTCGGGGCTTCCCGTCTCGCGGGTATCAAACAATATGAAAGAACAACAACTCAGAAGGTAATGTGTTAACAACAGCTTGGTCGCAGATAGACTGCCGTCAAAACTATCGCAATTTTAACCACGTACAGGCCAAAATCGATACACGTAAAGACCTCGGGCAATAACTAGACAATTAAATAAACAGTAAGAAAAAAAACAAGCTATTTTAAACAACAAATAATTTATTGAAGAAAAAGAAAATAGGTAAAATGAGTTCGGCAGAAAGTCATTGTTCAAAGTTCACTTCATAGACTGAATTTAAGTTCCGATGGACACACGGAAAGGCTGCATAAATAAAGTCCTAATTATGCTGCCCGAAGGCTTATTAACTTTGCTAGGAAAGACATGTCAGAAAAAAGAGAAAACTTACTTGAAAGAATTTTGTTAGTAAAATAAAAAAAATACCAGAAGGATATAGAAAAGTCCTTTTTGTTCGCGCTGATTTGTTTCCTTTGATTGTTCATTTTTTTTATTGACATCGCATCGTTTCTTCGATCGACTCCTTTTGAGAATAGTGGCACTCTTCCACGTCAACTCTTCATTTGGAGATATCTTTCGGAACACACTTCGTTTTGTCTTTTCCAAAGGCACATTTGCCTTTCAAATGAATAACTTCCTTGTTTCTGTTTTTAGAATTCAGTGGACTTCTCCGTCCAACGTAAATATTCAACCTCGAACACTAGTTGAAACTCCAACTTCTTTGAAGACTTTTTACAGGCATGCTCTCTACATATTCCTGTTTTAACATTCTTGTTTTTAGGACTTCTTCATGTCCGAGTTGAGTCGACCGACCTCTCCTGCTCGAGATCGTTTCAGCAACTAACTTGAATTTCGCGGTTATTTCAACGGCTTCCGGCGTCAAACGCCCACGCTTCAGACACCGACACGTGCCATCAGCAGCAGTCATTCATTACAAGTTCTTAAAAAAGGGGGTTTTAGAAGAAGAAGAAAAGAAAAGAAGAAGAAGAAGAAGAAAATAAATTTCTGACACTCTCCCGAACAAAAAAAAGAAAAGAAAAAGATCGCTCACTTACAGTCTAATAGTAAACATAGTCAGGATTCTTATCCTTAACACATTTTCTACCTCTCTAAGGTTTAGAATTCTCAGCTCCATTATCATCACTGCACGAATCCTTATTTTTCCCAGGTCTCACTTGGTACGAATGAGATATAGATAGCTCCATAGGATACAAATGCTTAATAGAATGCTCGCTACATGTCTCTCCCTTCTTTATCAAGGCAGAGCGAACAATTCCGTCAGACCCCTGAGTGAGCTTAACAACTCTACCTAGCTTCCAATAGGGCCTAGGTTTAACGAGATTCCTAACTAGGACTATATCATCTACCTTAATTTTGTTACTAAATTCCGCTTGATGCAAATCCTTAGACAATTCCCTCAGACTCAGTAAATATTGCTCATACCACAATGACTTGAATCTGATCAAAAGGCATTCTCTACCTTTCAAACTCTCGATCAAATCCACTCGATTCGGGGGCACTTCTAAACAAGAATCGTTTTCAAGGTTCAAGAACACGGTTTTCCCAGGAGAAAAACGCATAAAGGCACTAGGAGAGATGACTTCCAGGGAAGCATCATCGCTACAACGATAAGTCAAAGGCCTATCATTTACCGCTCTTTGTATGTCAGACAAAATGGTTAGCAGTTGAAAGTAATCCAACCTCTTGCGACCAATTGTTTTGAATAGACAACACTTGACAGTTTTTATCAACCTTTCCCATATTGCTCCGAACCAAGCAGAATACGAAGGAATCCTGCAGTGTTTTATATTACACATTTCCAAATCTCCTCTGAATCCATCAGAGAGAAGAACTTCTTTTACTAAGTCGCACCCAGCAACAAAGGATAAAGCATTGTCTGAGTATATGTGTGATGGCACACCATATACATTGAAGAACCTCAAAAAGGCTAACACTACCGATTGAGTACTCATTTCTTCAACCAACTCCATATGTATAGAACGCACACTAAGACAAGTGAATAGCAATATGTACATCTTTTTTACTTTACTACCGTCCTCTACCCACAGGTGACCCGTGAAGTCTATCCCCGTATGGTAGAAAGGTCTGATAAGATTAACTCGATGCTTGGGTAGGTTTGTCATCTTAGGATAACGAAAAGACAAGGAGTTAAACTTCTTGCATACCATACAACTAGCAAGAACAATCTTGACGGCCTGCCTGGCCTTGGGTAACCAAAACCCAGAATTGCGCACCTTATCAAGCGTAGCAGCAATCCCCAAATGCTTGCATTTTATGTGACACTCCATCACCAACAAACTGGTTAGGTGACACATTTTAGGCAGCAGAACAGGACTTTTCACTTCTTCGGAAAAATATTCAGAGTTTTCTATACGTCCCCGACAACGTAACAAATTGTTGTCATCCAAAATTAGGTTCAACTTATTCACCAACAAAGGAATATTACTTTCCACTTTACTTTTCAGAAAACTTATTTCTTCAGCGAAAAACTCACTCTGAGTAACCTTAATCAAATAGGACTTTGCCTCAGATGTAAAATTGACATCACGCTTATCGCCCTTTAACTTGGCAATAAATTTAAACACAATCTCTAAGGTACTTATCAACCTTATGAGAGAAGAGAATCTTTCTAACTCAACCACACATGAGTTAGAATCCCCATTCAAGCCAGTATAAGCAGTTACCAAGGTCTTGCATTTGTCACTAATGCAATCCAACTTATAGTCAGGCCACTTCAACTTTTCTGTCTGTAACCATACTGGACCTCTAATCCAAAAGTTTTTATCCTTTTTAAACTTACTAAAGGAAACGCCTCTAGTTAACAAATCTGCAGGGTTTTCACTAGTACTTACATACTTGAACTTTAAGGCATAACCCTTACAACTTATCTCATTCATAATGAATTTTATATCCTTCAAACGATTTTTAGTGAACTGGCACTTAGTGTGTACAGATTCAGACAACAACCAAGATAGCACTACCTGTGCATCTACAGCAATGATAATTTCCTCAAACAGCTTGGGAAACATTTCAATCAAAATAAGGAGATGCTTAATTCCCAGATATACAGCTAGTAATTCCAACGTAGGAAGAGTTCTTTTAACAGAAGGAGCCACTTTGGTTTTCGCATAAAATAGCCTGGCCTCTCCTCCCTGATACATATATTCGACTATGCCATAAGCAAGATTCGAAGCATCACAAAACACGATCAAGGTAACAGGCGAATTGGTTTGTACTGAACATCTTTCAAAACCAATTTTTTGGACATCTCGGAGATTTGCCTGAAAACTATTCCAAACAGACAACAAGCTATCAGGAACTACCTGATCCCATGCCACTCCTGATTTCCAAACTTGACTTAATATAATTTTTCCTTTTATAGTTATAGGCAATACTAAACCTAACGGATCGAATACAGACGAACTAACGGATAGCATATCTCTTTTTGTGGAGACTGACTTTTTAACTTCACCTTTGGAGATACCAATTTCGTCTGACTCAGGGTCATACCAATACCCCAGTACTTTCTCACAGGGCACTCCATGAGAAGAGTAATTGTTATCTGCTCGAATGCGAGCAGACACCAATTTACTGTTACTACAGCACGTTTTCAATAAGAAGCTTCCCTTTTCCATGACATTCACAGCTTCGGTATAGAGTTTCAACAATTCATCAGGAGACCCATGTGTTTTCACTAGATTATCTACGTAAAAGTTCTTTAACAACATGTCTCTACAAGGTCCCGATGAGTGCTTCTCAACGTGGTGCTTCACTACGTAACTTAAGATGAAGGGACTAGACACAAACCCGAATATCAGAGTTTTGTATCGAAAACACACTAATTCATCTTTTATTTTTAAAAAAGAAGCAGAATCTATTTTTGTCAAAGTTATTCCTTAGTCTAATCATCAGAAACGCCTTTCTGATGTCAGCCAATAATACATAATTATCTGTTCTAAACTTGAACAGAAGTTCCAACATGTCAGTATACAGATTTATGCCACTATAAGCACAATCGTTGAGAGAAGGTTTATTATTTACCCTCAACGAGCAATTGAAAACAGGCCTAATCTTAGTCGTGCACTGCACATCATTTTTAAAGACTGGCCGGTGCGGTATCCACGTATACTTGTAGAACTCCGAAGGAGTCGGATGGATTCTTTCAATCACACCCTCACATTCCTGGTCTAGGAAGACTTTGCAATTCTCAGAATATAAGTTCTGAGAGGATAATCTGTCCACTACTTTATCTAGGACAGCTAACGATACTCTATGGTTAGAGGGTACTTTCTTTAATTTATCTAAGTCCCACGACAAACCTATGTAGTAATTATTATCTCTGTATTCAATAGAGGAGCTGAATTCTTCTATTTTCTTTCTGTCGTAATCACTACCAACTTCATTAACTATCCCTAATGATTCCAATTTGAACATTTGTTCAATACCTCTGTCCACGGAAGCTCCATCAAGACCATTCCAAGGATCCAGATGGTTGGACTTAGGTTCTAGAGCAAAGTAAACATGGGTCACATCACAAGAAGCATGTTCACCGATGACTTGATTATAATTTAAACCAATCTCCATATGTGGTTCAAAATCAGAGGGGTCGCCAAATAATATCATACCTAGCGAGGACTCAAAAGCAGAACCATTTTTAATCTTTGTTAATCTTAAGGGTCCCAGAAATCTAATCACATCAATCCCTATCAGACCGTATATTTCAAGAACATCACTTCTCAATTCGGAGAAATCAGCAGCAAGTTTAACGTCGCTTTTCTTCAAATTACTGATCACCTCCTCCAACCCTTTCATTTTGAAGGACAAATCCAACTGTTCATCCATCAGAAAATTGATACTTCTCGCAACATCGGGAAAGGACACCTTCAATGTTACTTCATTCAAGTCTTTCTCTTGGCTACCAATAAAGGTCTTTATTACGTATTTTCGACGATGCAAGGAAGACAACTCCTCTTTCATAAATCTATCAGAAAATCTTTTACCCATATAAGACCGTTCACTACCAGTGTCTAGCAGACAATTTACGGTGTGAAATTCGCCACCTACTTCAACTGTGATACCTATCACAGGCAACAATGAAGAACTACTCTTCAACCTGCAAATATTTGACTTCACCACAGGTTCGAGAAAACTCGGACACAAGGCGGACAAGTGTCCCGACTGTTCGCACGACCAACACGTAATCTTATCGTTTTTTTCATAAGGACATAAATTCTTCAGATGATAAGAGCTAGTACACCTAGCACATAACTTTAATTCGCTACATCTTTTAAGTCTTTCTTCGTAAGAGGGAAACTTATTACAGTCACGAGACAGATGATAATCGTTTCTACAAAAACAACACTTAAACTTAACCTTATATGTTTTAACATGAAAATTTTTCAACGTGGAAGGTTTCTTTTCAGGTTCGAAAGGCCTGAATTTACTCTTTTCCTTAAAGGAATCAACTTTACGATATCTCGAATCGTGTTCACAAAACTCCAGTGTTTTAAATATCTCAACACTATTCTCCAGAATTTGGTTCAAAGAGGGATAATTTCCGTTCACCTTATGTATTAATTCTGACTTAAAGGAAGTTGTCAGTTTATTGAATACAATGTGACTTAACAAACGATTTCCCGGAGAATTACTCTCAAAGAAATCCAAACCGAACGAGTTCTTTAACTCGTACAATTGGGTTTTCATCTTAGTCAGGAATTTCTTTACGACATTATTATTATACATGCGATTTTCATTCAACATGGACGAAAATATAGAGTCGACGATACACTTTTCGTCTAAGAACTCTTTCGATAGCAAGTCCAAAGCTACTCGATAATTTTCATCTGATACAGACAGATGTTTTATCACATGAAAGGCACAACCAGAAAGATGGTTTTTCAATATCACTAATCTTAATGCGTCACTATCAAGATTAGCTACACAATTCAAAAATTCTCTATGGAAGTTTAGATAAGCTAACTTATCCGTTTCCAGATCCCTATCGCTAAACTTGGGACAAACTATTTTAGGGGTTAAATCGATGCCTTTTATCCCCTTACTAATTCTGGAATTCTCGTCAACGTCTTTTTTACAAGGCTTAAACGTAGTTAATTTTTCTATCACTTGTATTTTAAATAAGGCAGCTCCCTTATTAAAACTTTCCACTAACTCATCGTCTTCACCATCAGAGAGATAAGCATCCATAACTTGTTCCTCCAACCGAACTACGTCTTTCAGATATTCATCAATCTGTTCTTTACACAAAATATATTTAGATTCTTCTATCTCACTAGAAGATTTTAACACTTCAAATACGACTAATATTTTATCTTTAGCGTATTTTATTTTTTTCAACAAGACATCTGCTGTTAAACTCGCCATTTTTCAAATCCCTCCCCACCGACTCCTTTCTACATGTACTAAGAGAGGGGGGGGGTTACTACAGACAGTGACACCTACACTTGGCGCCAAATTTTCCCGCCAACTTAAACTGAACAAGACAAGATGGCTGACTCACCACGTGGAGACAATAAAATGGCGACACGCACGCGCGCAAGATAAATTACACAATGACCTCAAAGCAGCGACGAAGATAAAACAGAAAATCATTAATTGACTATAAAAGCAGCTTCTTCAGTCCAGTGAACCTTGATAAGTCTATATACAGTTTGGGCACAAACGACTACCCTTACAGTACAATAAAATAGTGTTTATAGAACCACTCCCAAACGATAGACAGATAGAAATGGTCTCGCTCACTATTCTTAGTAAGACAGAGCGTAGAGACCATTACGCCGAACACCTCTGTGTTTAAACATAGATACAGAATAGAACACAGAGACCTAGAAGATTTATTTATGCAGAATATCGCAATTTTAACCACGTACAGGCCAAAATCGATACACGTAAGGACCTCGGGCAATAACTAGACAATTAAATAAACAGTAAGAAAAAAAAACAAGCTATTTTAAACAACAAATAATTTATTGAAGAAAAAGAAAATAGGTAAAATGAGTTCGGCAGAAAGTCATTGTTCAAAGTTCACTTCATAGACTGAATTTAAGTTCCGATGGACACACGGAAAGGCTGCATAAATAAAGTCCTAATTATGCTGCCCGAAGGCTTATTAACTTTGCTAGGAAAGACATGTCAGAAAAAAGAGAAAACTTACTTGAAAGAATTTTGTTAGTAAAATAAAAAAAATACCAGAAGGATATAGAAAAGTCCTTTTTGTTCGCGCTGATTTGTTTCCTTTGATTGTTCATTTTTTTTTATTGACATCGCATCGTTTCTTCGATCGACTCCTTTTGAGAATAGTGGCACTCTTCCACGTCAACTCTTCATTTGGAGACATCTTTCGGAACACACTTCGTTTTGTCTTTTCCAAAGGCACATTTGCCTTTCAAATGAATAACTTCCTTGTTTCTGTTTTTAGAATTCAGTGGACTTCTCCGTCCAACGTAAATATTCAACCTCGAACACTAGTTGAAACTCCAACTTCTTTGAAGACTTTTTACAGGCATGCTCTCTACATATTCCTGTTTTAACATTCTTGTTTTTAGGACTTCTTCATGTCCGAGTTGAGTCGACCGACCTCTCCTGCTCGAGATCGTTTCAGCAACTAACTTGAATTTCGCGGTTATTTCAACGGCTTCCGGCGTCAAACGCCCACGCTTCAGACACCGACACGTGCCATCAGCAGCAGTCATTCATTACAAGTTCTTAAAAAAGGGGGTTTTAGAAGAAGAAGAAAAGAAAAGAAGAAGAAGAAGAAGAAGAAGAAGAAAATAAATTTCTGACAAAACATATATTTATTGAAGAGCGCACATCCCTAAGGGTAGATAACTCATAGAGTTATGTCCCTTTGATTGGGGACATCACAGTTCATTCAATTCATTTCGTGCGATAAAAGTAAGGAAGGGACAAACTATCCCTTCCATTACACCTCCAAGGCTAACCAGAGAATTTAACACCCACGATGTAACTTTAATATATGTCTATATCATCATCACATCATAATTTTTTTACCATTCAAAAGAAGAAACATAAAATAAACTGTTGATGATTTAAAAAAAAGAAAGAAGTTTTTTTCAGCGTACGAAATATATATATATATTTTGTTAGTCCGTCTTCTAAAACAATAAAATAACTTCAAGTTAACAACTTTCTTCTGTTTATCGAAGAGAATTTAAAGATTTTGTTTTCTAAACACTTTCCTTTTACTTAGTTTAAAATGTAATGTATGTAATATATAACTTAGAACAACTAGTAACTTCCGGTCGCACATTTTTGCTAGTAATAATCGTGAATGCGAAGAAGAAGAAGAAGAAGAAGACATCTTCAATAAATTGCACAGCTGGAAAGGACACAGTCTTAGATATTTTAAAAGAAACTAAAAACGTGTGTACTTTATTATTTACGCCTTAAAACAACGTTCCTATGTAGTGACCAATTTTTATGCGCTAACACCCGTGTGTTTAATAAATATAGCAAAAGTCAAGTAAAGGTCAGAGTTTCATGAAATTTTCGATATTTATTCATTATTGGATTAATTTATATTGAATATTATTTTATCGTAAAATTAGAAAAATATTCTTTTCTCCATGATCCCCCCCCCCCTTATCTCATTTTATGAAATCTGAACAAAATCTATTCTGATTAATCGAAATTTTAATGTTATATAAAGCGAAAGAGTCTTAAAAAGCACATCAGATTTACCTTTTTTTATTATTGGTAAACACTTTCGGATAAAGAATATATATTGATAAATAAAAAGATGAAATAAAAACGATATTATCATGTTTTGAATTGTTTAATTATTTCATTTTCCTGATAATATAAACTATGATCCGTTGAATTGCAAAGAAAAACAATAATTAATTTGGAAAAATTGTAACAGACTAAAATAGGATCTATTTCTTCTCGTCCCCTGTGAGCAAATCGTGTATGGATGCCTGAAAGTGATACAACAATTTTTTTTTTTATTCATATTAATTTGAGACTTTCCTTTCATCATATTCAAATAATTAACATGATACAGACTGTTTGAAAAATAATGTATTTGTTTTTTATTTGATTGTTTTCAAAACACTTTTAAAATTTTCATTGATTTTTTTTATTCGTATTTGATTTAATGTCTAAAATGCATTGTTTTTACACCTCATAATAATTTTTTTTTATCCGTATTTGATTTAACGTCTAAAATGCATTGTTTTTACACCTCATAATATTTTTTTTATTCGTATTTGATTTAACGTCTAAAATGCATTGTTTTTACACCTCATAATAATTTTTTTTTATCCGTATTTGATTTAACGTCTAAAATGCATTGTTTTTACACCTCATAATATTTTTTTTATTCGTATTTGATTTAACGTCTAAAATGCATTGTTTTTACACCTCATAATATTTTTTTTATTCGTATTTGATTTAACGTCTAAAATGCATTGTTTTTACACCTCATAATATTTTTTTTATTCGTATTTGATTTAACGTCTAAAATGCATTGTTTTTACACCTCATAATATTTTTTTATTCGTATTTGATTTAACGTCTAAAATGCATTGTTTTTACACCTCATAATATTTTTTTTATTCGTATTTGATTTAACGTCTAAAATGCATTGTTTTTACACCTCATAATAATTTTTTATTTATTATTAATTTGGCACTTCTTCAGTTTAGGTGTGAAAAATCAATAAAGCGAACAATAATAAAGCAAAATGATTTCTGTAATCGGACATTTAGACTTTTACTTTTTAAAACTGGAATGTTATTTTTTTTATTTACAAACATATTTTAGAACGAAATAGTGAAACTCTAAATGTTTAAATTTTTTTATTTTTTTTTTTACTAATAGTAAAACGTTTTTTCTTGGAAATAGAGTAACTTCCGGAATCAATTTTTTTTTTTTTTTACTAATAGTGAAAACGTTTTTTCTTGGAAATGGAGTAACTTCCGGAATCAACTTTTAACTTCCGGAATCAAATTTTTTTTTTTTTTTTTTTACTAATAGTGAAACGTTTTTTCTTTGAAATAGAGTAACTTCCGGAATCAAATTTTTTTTTTTTTTTTTTTTACTAATAGTGAAAACGTTTTTTCTTGGAAATGGAGTAACTTCCAGAATCAAATTTTTTTTTTCTTTTTTACTAATAGTGAAAACGTTTTTTCTTGGAAATGGAGTAACTTCCAGAATCAAATTTTTTTTTTAGAAATGGAGTAACTTCAGGAAATTCATTCCGCTAATCTAATAGGCGGCATATTCATTCGGCTAATCTTATCAACAGGTATGGAAAAAATCGTGGTCGACCTTATGTCAGCCGCCGACTTATGTTTTATGAACATAAACTTGAAAAAATTAACAGTCAAAACTGTAGCAGACTGAAATGGAAACTATTTCTTCTCGTCCCCTGTGAGCAAATTGGTCATATGCTGACCAATCGGCTTGCAGGGCGTATTGATATCAACTGTCCACTCATGGACTATTTTCTACCACCTGGATCAGTTGAAGAATTCAACCGTCAACGAAGAAACATCTCTCTCCTGCCTTTCCCCTGCATCGTTCCAGCAGCAGCCATCTCCACTGGCAATATATTTTCTGATGACCCGGCAGCCTCTTTTCTTCACTGGGACACAGTTCCAACCCTCTGTTAAATAAACCCTTTCTTGTTGCCTGTTACTCGGTTGTTGTTCGTTCAATTCATTTCGTGCGATAAATGTAAGGAAGGGACTAACACTCCCCTTCAATTGCAAAATGCCTTAATCGTTGCCGGCCATGTCATAATTTCTTATTTTCTTTCGTGCTTGACACTTATAAAAAAAGGAACAAGTTAACAATGATTTCTAAATTTTATCTTGTATCTGCCACCGACCATCAATTCGAGACCAATATTTCTAGTGAAGCGATGGATGTAATTTAAAAAAAAAAAGAAAGCTAAGTACTTAATTTACTTTTATTTTTCATGAGTTAAATAATCTCTTTTTTCTAGGTTTTTTCTCTCTTGCCTGTATGAAAAATCCTTATCTTTGTCCTTTTTTTCTTGCTAACATTCTAAGTTTCTAGAAGGGTCAGTTAGTTTGGATTGCAAAGAGGGGTTGGGGTAGGGGGCGGGGGTGAAGAGTAGGTGAAGTCCACTAGCGAATAAATATGAAAGAAACTGTAGTTCCCAGGCCGTAGCTAAGACATCCTTACATGAATGCTCTTAATTTTGTGTCTGACTTAAATGTGTATAATTATTGATATATTTCTCACTGAAGAAATTCTTAATCCCACGCTATCCTGAAGCTTTTGGAAGTTTTTCTCTATTTTCTTATTTGTACTTACTTGCAAGAGGGAAACCTATCTTCAACTTTCTTTTCCTTTTTCTGTATACAATGAACTTATTCTATCTACATATGTACATATATATATATATATATATATATATATATACATATATATATTATATTATATTATGGAATTTATTATTTTTTTTTGCGGGGGCTAGGAAATACCCGACTAGTACACGGGCGCAGGCTATCGCTACCCCTCTCAGAGTGTTGGACCCGTAAGACCTTGTAAGGCCTTCCATCTTCGTCCTTTTAACTCTTTCTTCCCCTTTTCTCTCTGTCCCTTTTCCTCTCTCACCCTCTCCCTCTTTTTCCCTCTCACCCTCTTCCTCTCTTCTCCCATCTCTTTCCTTTCCTTCTCGATCCTATCTACTTGAAATCTCTGACAAAAAAACCCTGCTACCAACTACTTATGCCGGGACAATAAACTGTTGGGGAGGGAGGCCTCCTTAGTCTTGATCGACAACCTTCCTAGAGTTGGAATTTCGAACAAAATATCCGGTTTGCAAACCTACAATTGCTTAAGGAGTAGATAGGTTTTACCTATCGCCGGCCCTTGCACTCCTTCTTTGTTTATTCGTCAGGCGCAGAGGTAACAGCGCTGGGACGCCTCTAAACACTCAGTGCCTAGCCTTATTTCCTTACTAGGACAATGAACGCCGTCCTCTTTCTCTCTATCTGGGCAACTTGGGGAAAGTTTTTTCGTTACTAAGTCTTACATGACCAGTCTGAGTCTCTCTTGCTCCGACAGGTTGAGGGTACAGGTTTGACAGCTTGTCTGGCTGCTGTTTCCGACTGATAGGAAGGAGCCCAAACTCTTGGGTAGCGCCAATAACAGCTGCTCCATCATCAGTTGCATAATACCATGGGTAGTTGTATGTGCCATGTCGCGCATAGAAAGGGACCCTGCAATTATCTCCGGTGGGCTTTCCCGAGGCCACAACCCACATGGACCAGGTCGTGACTAATGAACTGGCTGTGTGAGCTTATTGGCACCAAACAAGTACCCACCTTGACCAACCCACTCTATAATCAAAATAAACATGTCATTACAAAAAAATAAAAGCAAACCTAAACCAGACACCCAATCAAAAACAATTTCGCCTCTGCCCTTGAGGCTCGCATTAACAAATATCCGGGGACTTAGAACCAACATCAACGACGTAGAAATCTTTCTCCTGAAAAACTCCCCGGATATCCTAGCTCTTAGTGAAACTAATCTTAAATCCTCAATCTCACACCACTTTGACATGACTGACTACCTCCCACTCTACTGTAAAGACTCTGACAAAAATATGCACGGGCTAGGAGTTTATGTTTGGAACCCCCTCCCCCTGACTAGAAAACATAGTTTAGAATCAGATGACCAAGATTACATGTGCTTTAGATTGACTTTACATCACAGCGTCAGCTACTTATATTTCTTATACCGCTCCCCGTCGACCCAGGACTGTACTCTGCTAAACTCTGTCTCTGAAAGCATAGATAGAGCACTCTTAACTGACTTGAATGCCCAGATACATGTATTTGGGGATTTTAATGCCCACCACCGTAACTGGTTGGGATTCTCTAGCCTTACTGACGCAGCCGGCGACTCTACGTATAATTTCTCCCTAGCTCACTCCCTCTCTCAGACTGTCGATTTTTCAACCCGCATCCCCGATCGAGTAGACCAGCAAGCCTCACTTCTAGACCTCTTCTTGATCTCAATGCCAGAGGCTTGTGTAACGAAAGCTCATAGCTCACTCAGGAATGCTGATCACATTGTGCTAATGATACATATCACTCTAAAAAGTCGTCCAAAAGCTGATGAACCGTTGCTCAAAACAACAAGATACTATGAGTAGGCTGATTTTGAGTCAATCAGAGATCACATCAGTGACGCCCTATGGAGGGAAACCTTCTCACTACCTGCCACCCAGTGTGCAAACGAACTAACTGAATGGGTCAAAGCAGGCATTGAAGCCTATGTCCCCATGCGAAAATTCTTTGCAAGCCCCACTCTCCTCAATGGTTCACCTCGGAATGTGCAGCTGCCATTTCTGAGAGGCAACAAGAATTCCGTAAATTCGGCCGCCATAAGTCAGCTACTAATAGACATAAATTTATAGAGTCAAGAAATAATTGCAAGGCCGTGATAGGCGAAGCAAAGAGAAGGTATAATGAGTTAACAAAAAGACGCATCCAGTCTCAGAAACTAGGTACTCGCGATTTCTGGAAAATCTACAATAGTGTACTGAATAATGGTCAATCAACGATTCCTCCACTATCAAACCACAATGATGTCGTCTGCACGGCCACTGATAAGGCTGAACTACTGGCCCAGCATTTCATTTCTAACTCTACTTTAGACTCAGATAACCACCCCCTCCCCGAATTCCTTTTGCGGACCGAAGTCACACGTAATAACCTGGTCATCACCCCATCCCAGGTCAGCGACATCATAAAAAACCTTGACACCTCTAAAGCTTGTGGACCTGATCTTATACCTGTAATAGTAATAAAGAAATGCTCTGCTGAACTGGCCCCCGTCCTCTCCAAACTCTTCAATAAATGCCTAGCTGAATCTTGCTTCCCAGATAGCTGGAAAATTGCCTCTGTGGTACCAGTCTACAAGAGTTCTGGGAATAGAACTGACCCTCAGAACTACCGCCAAATCAGTCTACTGCCGATCTTTGCTAAAATCTCTGAATCCTTAACCAATCTAGCGTTAGTACGGCACTTAGTTAATGCTAAACTTCTATCTGACCGCCAGTATGGATTTAGACAAGCACGATCTACTGCAGACATCCTAACGGTCATCTCTGAACGTATGTATCATACTCTCGACAAGGCAGGTGAAGCTAGGGCAGTAGCGCTTGATATATCCAAGGCTTTTGACAAGGTTTGGCATAAAGGGCTTCTCCTGAAAATACGCTCATACGGTATTACTGGGCAACTACTTAATTAGAACCTTCCTAAACAAAAGAAAAATCCAGGTTGTCCTCGATGGCCGTTCATCTAAGCAACATGACATAAATGCAGGTGTATCCCAGGGATCTATCCTTGGACCTTTGTTGTTCCTGATCTATATAAACGATCTCCCTGATGACATGGAGTCTGAGATAGGTTTATTTGCTGACGACACCACGCTTTTCTCTCGCCATGTTGGTTGAATCTTTAGTAAATGACCTCCAGGCTGTAGTGGAGTGGGGTCATAAATGGTTGGTAACTTTTAATGCCGCAAGGACAAAGCTACTTTCCTTCACCAACTACAAGTTCATCATTCAAACTCCTCGGCCTAACCTTCACAGGTAACATGAATTGGAACAAATACATTGTAGGCATTGCCAAGGCTGCTGCAAAAAAGGTTGGCTCCCTCTACCGTGCTAGTAAGCTCCTCACACCTGACATTATCCTATATCTCTACAAAGCCACCATCCGCCCATGCATGGAGTATTGTTGCCACATCTGGGCTGGTGCATCATCTACTAGTCTCTCCCTCCTTGACAAGGTCCAAAAAAGAGTCGCTAACCTAATAGGTCCCTCACTGTCAACCAAGCTCCAATCTCTGTCCCATCGCCGCAATGTAGCATCCTTATGTTTGTTTTATAAGTACTTCAATGGATTATGCTCTGATGAATTGGCTACTCTGGTGCCCCCCTCGACGTAAATTCACTAGACTAACTCGACAATCAACTAAATCTCATTCATTCACCATGGAGGTCCCCAGATGCTGGAGAGCCTTCTACTCAAATAGCTTCTTTCCTCGTGCTGCTGGCCTCTGGAACTCTCTCCCTTCGCCCTGTTTCCCCGACAGTACTGACATGCAGAAATTTAAAACTAATGTAAACAGACATCTCGCTGCGCGGATCATGATTTAGGCTGACCCCCCCAACCTTCTCCCTTTTTCTTTTTTCTCAGTAGCCCCTTACGTCTACAGTGGCGGCCTGCCTTGTTTGGGGTGAACCATGTTAAAAAAAAATGAATGAATAATCCTTAGTAGGTTAGCCGTGTTCTTGGCAGATAAAGTCACAATGGCAGGAACAAGTTAACAATGATTTCGAAGTGAATGAATAATCCTTAGAGAGCAGTGTTCGCGCTCTGATGACTTGCTGAAAAAAGATGGATTCTCAAGCATGTGCCTTTGGCACTTCCGGTCCTCATTGATAGTGGTTCGTAAGAACCACTATCAATGACGTCACCAGAAAAACTTGACTCAGTGAACTGGCCTGGTTTATATTTGGTATATGTCTGTCTGAATCTGAAACTATACTATTATTCCATGATAAATGCCAGTTTTATTGTCATTAATTAAGGGTATGACTACATATCAACCAAACCATTTCATTATCACACCACTACAGTATAAATCTCTATGTATGAGTGGATGAAGTGCGTGAGGTGCGCTGAAGAAAAATTCCTACCAGTAAAATACATAGCCCTGTTGTGCTCGCATACCCTTAATGACAATAAAAGTGTAAAAAATTGGGAATTTCCTTGCTTTTGTACATTTAGTGTATATGAATTTTCATCTTAACCCTATTAAGGGCATATGATTTCAGTATACTGGCATTTTTCATGGAATGTCACTACTTTTGTAAAGGCTATGCGTCAATACAATGATCATTTTTAAGGTTTTTATGAATTTTCTGGAAAACTAAGGTATATGGTAAACTGAAATTAAAATGCCATCCACTAGACCCTAGAATCTCTATCTCTGCCAAAAATCAGCTGAATCCATCAAATAGTTGATGAGATACAGGGTGGCACATACGTACGTACGTACACACGGATAACACAAACTCATGCTGGACCTTTCTGGATCTCTGGGTTGCCTTGACTAATGATGGTGAAATTCTACACACTTATAGAACCTATCAAATGAAAATTATGTGCAAAGTTGTAAATAATTTGGTTTATTGGTTTTTGAGTTATGACTGATCAAAGAAATGAGATTTCTAGCATAGGCCGTTTTTGAAGTCTATTAAGGGATAGAGCGCTATTGATATATATATATATAATTTCTGTTAATTGTACGATCGTAATATCTTATAATGCTCAATTCAGTTTAGTATACTATTTCAGATTAATATACTATCTTTCACAAGACAATCCTCACAGACATTACCTCCTCTTTGGAGAGGGGGGGAGCAGTATAGTATGATTCTATCCTTCTTCTTTGGGGGTGCGGTAGTGTAACATTCTGTCAGTGAATACCATCCTCTTTTGGGGTGTAGTGTAATATCAGTATTGCTGTAAAGTGTAGTATCTGTTCGGTTTTTATGAAATTATCCTCCCAGGTATTACCTTCTTCTTCGTGACATGGCAGAAAGAATAAAGTCATTACCTACTCTGAAATTATGGAATTTATTATTTTTTATTATTAATCGTTTTTTTTCTATTCTATTATTTTGCTACGTTCAGATTAATTCTCTCGAATACGCCAATACTCTAAAATAATTCTTTCCTCGTTAAATTAAATTTTTGAGTGAAGGGATGTCACTCTTCTCTCATGTTGTTTTTTGTCTCCACTTCCTTCTCTGAGGTTCTGTAAACATGGACAATGTTGCATGTTTAGTGTGTGTGTGTGTGTGTGCATAGATGCATGCTACAAACGACAGGCCTGCAATGGGGAGATATTTAGCAAAGAGAAGAGAGCATCCAAGACATTTTTAAGGCTTTTGGAAAAAATAATGGTTTCTTGACAGCGGAAATTCATGCTAAAGAAGCTTACAAGATTAATGTTACTTTTTCGCGTTCAGCTCTATTGAGGCCATAGTCATTTGGGACGGTTATGCCAATGATGAGATCAGTCCTTTCTGGTTTGTTCCAGATGACAATGTCTGGTTTGATGGCCCTTGTCTTTTATGAATGGTCCAGAATATCTTATTAGTGATATTGACCAGGTGTTTATCCCTTTTACTAGCTTTCTGCTATATAATTGAGTTTCTAAGAGTTTTCAATCTCTTTCATTTCTGTAGATTTAATGGTGTATGCTTCCAGAACTCCCAAATATTTGTAGGTATCATGTTCACCAAGTGCCCTCATCCTCTTGATTGGACAGTTCCATGCTCTCTGATGTCTCCAGTTTCCCCCTTTTCATCTCTAGCAGTGCACACTTTTCCATTCCGAATTCCATTTGAATGTCCGGGCTGAATATTCTGGTTGTATTTATCAACTGTTCCCTATTCCTTTTTGCAAATAGTTTCAGGTCATCCATGTACATCAGGTGGTTTACTCTTAGTTCTGTGTCTGTAAACTTGTATCTAGCATCACATTTTCTGAGTCTGTAGTTAAGTGGCATCATAGCTATTATAAACAGTAGTGGCGATAGGAGTCTCCTTGGAAGATGCCTCTCTGTATCGTTATCTCAGTCAGGTGTCAGTTCCAGTCTCCATGTTCCCATTGCTTTCTTTATGTATCTGCCCACCTGTATGTCTTTATCATAGAACACTGTCACTTTTCCATTCGATGTTATGGGTGGGGGTTCATGTTCCCAGATGTTCAGTGATCTTTCAAGCTGCATCTCTCCGCAAATCTTCCAATGTAGGTATTTACATACTTTGTTGTGGTAGGTATCTCTCTTTTAAAAAATGTTCTCTCATCCATTGTTTCCATCCTTGTTTCTTGTCTCTGCTCCCTTCTCTGTGGATTTCTTTCTTTTTGCTCTTGGAATCCAGGTTGCTAGTTCGTCGTAGACCTCTGCAATATTCTCCAGTATGACTCCATCAAAGTTTTCACCAACTAGGGTTGCTACTTTCTCCCTTTTGTCCCATATCACCATGTCAGGTTTAACAGCTCCGTTTTCTAGATATGTAGCTGTAGGCATTGCATAGTCATAGTGGATGATGTATAACTTATTATTTATTTATTTTTTTCTTATCATTCCGTTTTTGCTGGAGATGGGGCATCCGGTAGGATGCCAGACATTCACCAGCCATTTCAGACACTCCAGCCTAGAGATCTTTTTAAGCGCAGTTGTTTGTATTTCTCTTGCACTCGGTTCACCGGGTATACTCACCAGGTGTATTCATATGAATTTTAAAACTAGAATTGGTTAAAAATGCTTTCCACACGCTTTACAAGAATAAGGTTCCTCTCTTTTTTAATCATTTTAATTTAGTTTATCTAAAGAGATCAAGGGGCCCCCTCTTGAGGCTAACACTTGATTTCCCTATGAGTAAAACTTATATCCGAGGGCTCTCTTAAGGATATATTTTGTTCCTTTTAGGGCTGCTATCTGTACTTCCCTACAGTTTGGTCTTCCGGGGATTGTGTCTAAGTATTTGCTTAG
This sequence comes from Sepiola atlantica, assembly GCA_963556195.1. Taxonomy (NCBI): domain Eukaryota; kingdom Metazoa; phylum Mollusca; class Cephalopoda; order Sepiida; family Sepiolidae; genus Sepiola; species Sepiola atlantica. The sequence goes on from CAUVYP010000165.1 coordinate 1,241,806, forward strand.
ATTTTTTTTCACTAGACCAGTTGTCCCTACTACAACCGGTAGGATGTTTATTTCGTCGAAGGACCATATTATTTGAGGTCTTGGTATTTAGTTATTTTTTCCCCGTTAGGTTCTATTGAGGCCATAGTCTCTCACTTTTAAAAATATTTTCTTATCTTTCTGTTTTTGCTGGAGATGGGGCATCCTACCGGATTCCAGACATTCACTGGTTATTTCAGACGCTCCAGCCTAGAGATAGTTTTAAGATTCTAACTTCCCTTTAAGCGCAGTTGTTTGTATTTCTTTTGCACTCGGTTCACCGGGTATACTCGCCAGATAGCTCTTGAAATTCTTCTTCATTAGTCCTGTTGCTCCTATAATTACTGATATGATGGAGATTTTCCTAAGATTCCAGTTTCTTTTCATGTATAAATAAGACCTTGGTATTTCGTAATCTTTTCCCTTTCTGCTCTGTTCAATCCTGCATCATTAGGGACACTGACTTCAACTAGGGTTGCTAATTTCTCCCTTTTGTGCCATATTACGATGCCCGGTTTAACAGCTCCGTTTTCTAGACATGTAGCTGTAGGGATTGCATAGTCATAGTGGATGGTGTATAAATTATTTCCAACTGTTCTTTCTGGTATATGCTCCCAGGACTTAATGCTACACAGGATATTCAACTTTTTACAAATAGTCCAGTGAAGATATTTATG
>CAUVYP010000165.1:1247500-1250883 GCA_963556195.1 Sepiola atlantica
GATAATCAAATATAAGTGAAACTCAATATAGTAACTTATACGTGGATATACTCAATTTGGAACCTTCATTACATATATCATGTACAATATATGAGAAATATAAGTGAAACTCAATATAGTAACTTATACGTTGATATAATCAATTTGGAACCTTGATTACATATATCATGCACAATATATGAGAAATATAAGTGAAACTCTATATAGTAACTTATACGTGGATATAGTCAATTTGGAACCTTGATTACATAAATCATGCACAATATATGAGAAATATAAGTGAAACTCAATATAGTAACTTATACGTGGATATAGTCAATTTGGAACCTTGATTACATAAATCATGCACAATATATGAGAAATATAAGTGAAACTCAATATAGTAACTTATACGTTGATATAGTCAATTTGGAATCTTGATTACATAAATCATGCACAATGTATGAGAAATATAAGTGAAACTCAATATAGTAACTTATACGTGTATATAATCAATTTGGAACCTTGATTACATAAATCATGCACAATATATGAGAAATATAAGTGAAACTCAATATAGTAACTTATACGTTGATATAGTCAATTTGGAACCTTGATTACATAAATCATGCACAATATATGAGAAATATAAGTGAAACTCAATATAGTAACTTATACGTTGATATAGTCAATTTGGAATCTTGATTACATAAATCATGCACAATATATGAGAAATATAAGTGAAACTCAATATAGTAACTTATACGTGGATATAATCAATTTGGAACCTTGATTACATAAATCATGCACAATATATGAGAAATATAAGTGAAACTCAATATAGTAACTTATACGTGGATATAATCAATTTGGAATCTTGATTACATAAATCATGCACAATATATGAGAAATATAAGTGAAACTCAATATAGTAACTTATACGTGGATATAGTCAATTTGGAATCTTGATTACATAAATCATGCACAATATATGAGAAATATAAGTGAAACTCAATATAGTAACTTATACGTGGATATAATCAATTTGGAACCTTCATTACATAAATCATGCACAATATATGAGAAATATAAGTGAAACTCAATATAGTAACTTATACGTGTATATAGTCAATTTAGAACCTTGATTACATAAATCATGCACAATATATGAGAAATATAAGTGAAACTCAATATAGTAACTTATACGTGGATATAGTCAATTTGGAATCTTGATTACATAAATCATGCACAATATATGAGAAATATAAGTGAAACTCAATATAGTAACTTATACGTGTATATAATCAATTTGGAACCTTGATTACATAAATCATGCACAATATATGAGAAATATAAGTGAAACTCAATATAGTAACTTATACGTGGATATAGTCAATTTGGAATCTTGATTACATAAATCATGCACAATATATGAGAAATATAAGTGAAACTCAATATAGTAACTTATACGTGTATATAATCAATTTGGAACCTTGATTACATAAATCATGCACAATATATGAGAAATATAAGTGAAACTCAATATAGTAACTTATACGTGGATATAATCAATTTGGAACTTTGATACATAAATCATGCACAATATATGAGAAATATAAGTGAAACTCAATATAGTAACTTATACGTGTATATAATCAATTTGGAACCTTCATTACATAAATCATGCACAATATATGAGAAATATAAGTGAAACTCAATATAGTAACTTATACGTGGATATAATCAATTTGGAACCTTGATTACATAAATCATGCACAATATATGAGAAATATAAGTGAAACTCAATATAGTAACTTATACGTGGATATAGTCAATTTTGAACCTTCATTACATAAATCATGCACAATATATGAGAAATATAAGTGAAACTCAATATAGTAACTTATACGTGTATATAATCAATTTGGAACCTTGATTACATAAATCATGCACAATATATGAGAAATATAAGTGAAACTCAATATAGTAACTTATACGTGGATATAGTCAATTTTGAACCTTCATTACATAAATCATGCACAATATATGAGAAATATAAGTGAAACTCAATATAGTAACTTATACGTGGATATAGTCAATTTGGAACCCTTGATTACATAAATCATGTACAATATATGAGAAATATAAGTGAAACTCAATATAGTAACTTATTACGTGGATATAATCAATTTGGAACCTTGATTACATAAATCATGCACAATATATGAGAAATATAAGTGAAACTCAATATAGTAACTTATACGTGGATATAATCAATTTGGAACCTTGATTACATAAATCATGTACAATATATGAGAAATATAAGTGAAACTCAATATAGTAACTTATACGTGGATATAATCAATTTGGAACCTTGATTACATAAATCATGCACAATATATGAGAAATATAAGTGAAACTCAATATAGTAACTTATACGTGGATATAATCAATTTGGAACCTTGATTACATAAATCATGCACAATATATGAGAAATATAAGTGAAACTCAATATAGTAACTTATACGTGGATATAATCAATTTGGAACCTTGATTACATAAATCATGCACAATATATGAGAAATATAAGTGAAACTCAATATAGTAACTTATACGTGGATATAATCAATTTGGAACCTTGATTACATAAATCATGCACAATATATGAGAAATATAAGTGAAACTCAATATAGTAACTTATACGTGGATATAATCAATTTGGAACCTTGATTACATAAATCATGCACAATATATGAGAAATATAAGTGAAACTCAATATAGTAACTTATACGTGGATATAATCAATTTGGAACCTTGATTACATAAATCATGCACAATATATGAGAAATATAAGTGAAACTCAATATAGTAACTTATACGTGGATATAATCAATTTGGAACCTTGATTACATAAATCATGCACAATATATGAGAAATATAAGTGAAACTCAATATAGTAACTTATACGTGGATATAATCAATTTGGAACCTTGATTACATAAATCATGCACAATATATGAGAAATATAAGTGAAACTCAATATAGTAACTTATACGTGGATATAATCAATTTGGAACCTTGATTACATAAATCATGCACAATATATGAGAAATATAAGTGAAACTCAATATAGTAACTTATACGTGGATATAAGTCAATTTGGAACCTTGATTACATAAATCATGCACAATATATGAATGAAATATAAGTGAAACTCAATATAGTAACTTATACGTGGATATAATCAATTTGGAACCTTGATTACATAAATCATGCACAATATATGAGTAGATATAATCATGCACAATATATGAGAAATATAAGTGAAACTCAATATAGTAACTTATACGTTGAATATAGTCAATTTGGAACCTTGATTACATAAATCATGCACAATATAATGA
>CAUVYP010000166.1:5000-10000 GCA_963556195.1 Sepiola atlantica
TTAATAACTCAAAAACTATTAAAAGTTGAAAAATGAAATTGGTACCGTTGGAAAGGTTAAAGTTTCAAGTTTTGTAAGGAACCTTCAAAGTTGTTCAATATAAGCACCATTCGTCACACGGCAGACATCTAGTCGATAGTCCATTTCCTGCCAAACGCGTTCCAGCATCTTGACGTCAATGGTTCCCACAACTGCCGTTACTCGAGCCTTTAGTTCGTCAATATCTCTTGGAAGGGGCGGCACATAGACTTGTTGCTTGACAAAGCCCCAAAGGAAAAAGTCACACGGGGTAAGATCTGGAGACCTAGGAGGCCAGGGCATGAGAACGTCATCACCTCGCCCAGATCTCCCAATCCATCTACCAGGCAGCCTTGTGTTAAGAAACTGCCTTACTCTAAGACTCCAGTGTGGTGGTGCACCATCTTGTTGAAAAATGAAGTCATCAGATTCTGCTTGTTCCAACTGAGCCATTAACCAGTCTTCCAGCATGTTGAGATAGGATTCACCAGTGATAGTTGCCTCTTCAAAGAAGATCGGTCCATAGACACCTTTCTTGGAAATTGCACAAAACACGTTCACTTTTGGTGAATCTCGCTCGTGCTCAAGAAGTTCATGAGGATTCTCAGTACCCCATATGCGAGTGTTATGCTTGTTCACTTTGCCATTCAGATGGAAGGTCGCCTCATCGCTAAAAACAAGCCGGTCATCAAAGCCGTTATCTTTCAACTTCTCTTGCATTGCAATGCAAAAGTCACGGCGAAGTGGCTTATCAGTGTCCTTCAACTTTTGGACCAACTTGAGCTTGTAAAGTGCCATTTGCAGTCGTTTCCTTAAAACACGCCAGACAGTTGCTGGAGCAAGCTGAAGTTCTCTGCTGGCTCTTCTCACTGATTTGGGGGCTCCGCTGAAAGGCTGTCCGAACTTGCTCAACTGCATCTTCTGAAGTTGAAGGGCGACCTGTTCGCTTACTTGGGCACAAACACACATCTTTCACAAATTTAGCATGCCATCTGACAATGGATTTCCTTTCAGGGGCTTCTTTTTTAAATTTCCTGCGAAATGCACGCTGAACACATGTCCACGATTCAGTCTTTGCAAATTGGAGGACGCAAAATGCCTTGTCTTGTTTAGAGAACGCCATTACTGCACCTGGAAAGATAACACGAAAATCATTAGTATGACCAAAAACTTGATTAAGCAAGCTTTAAAATGGCACCAGTTTCATTTTTCTACCTGGAATAGTTCATGAGATATACGCATTTGTAATGTTCCCAAGACTTTTGAAACACCCTGTATATATATATATATATATATATATATATATATATATATATATATATATATATATATATATATAATATATATATAATATATATATATATATATATAATATATATAATATATATATACAATATATATATATAATATATATATAACATATATATAATATAGATATATATATATAACATATATATAATACATATATAACATATATATAATATAGATATATATATAACATATATATATAATATATATATATATATATAATATACACATACACACACCCACGCTTATACGTACACATTTATATACTCACAAACACACATACACACTTATATATAGACGTAATATTAAAAACACATATACTACACATATATATACATACACACCCATATATATAAATATATTTATAGACATATATATATATATGTATATATATATATATATATATGTATATATATGTATATATATGTATATATATATGGGTGTATGGGTGTGTGTTGATATATATATGTATATATGTTTTTATCTTTACATCTATATATAAGTGTGTATGTGTGTTTGTGAGTATATAAATGGGTACGTATAAGCATGGATGTGTGTGTGTGTGAGTGTGTCTCGGTGTGTGTGCACGCGGTTAAGGAAGGGGAAACGGCTAAGTCTAGTCGGTCCTTCCAAAACTTTGAGCAAAATAGATAAATATATTTATAAGTGTGTGTATGTGTATATATATATATATATATATATATATATATATATATATAGTGGCCATTATTTTTTTTTCCTCCCAATATGTCAACCCTACATGTATTTGTACTTGCATGACATTTTTCTCTATATTATCATCCTGATGAAGTCTTATAAATAAAGACGAAACGTTGATGTACACATGAAAAACATCCATTTTTTGGTTTTCCTTTTTAATTTTCCCATCACGTCGGATTACCTTCACCCTTCTCTTCCCATAAATATATATATATATATATATATATATATATATATATATATATATATATATATATATGGGTGTATGTGTGTATATATATATATATGTGTATATGTGTCTTTAATTTTACATCTATATATCTATATATAAGTGTGTATGTGTGTTTGTGAGCATATAATTGTGTACGTATAAGCGTGGGTGTGTGTATGTGTGAGTGTGTCTCGGTGGGTGTGCATGTGGTTAAGGAGGGGTAGACGGTCGAGTCCAGTCGGTCCTGCCAGAAGTTTAAGCATAACCGACTTTCTTATGTGTCGATAGGTGGGTGTCAAGGTTGTCATCTTATGTAAGAGGGTTTCTCGTCTGAAAATTTTTGAAATGTAATTTGTCTGTTTGTTTTTTTTCTTTTTGTTTTTTCTTTCTCATGATTGTGTATTGGCGGGTATAATCTTTGCTCATCAGTATATGTGGAGGAGCCGAGAAGGTTCTGAAACATTTGTCGGATACTCAAACTATGTTTATTTTAATATATATATATATATATATATATATATATATATATATATATATATATATATATATATATATATATATATATATATGAGAAATGAAAAAGGAAAGATCAAGAGATATTTTTTATATATTTATCAACGTTTCGTCTTCATTTGTAAGACTCCCTCAGGATGATAATTTTAAGAAAAATGTCATGCAAGTACATCGAAATATTGGGTTGGCATGATGGGTTGATGAGAAAAAGTAGTAGGCGTGGCTACTAAGAGCGCTGGACCAAGGACCGGGCTGAGAGAAGTCAATCAGTGGAAGGAAGTCTTTTTTTCTTAAAATTATCATCCTGAGGAATAAAGACGAAACGTTGATGAATATATAAAAAATATCTCTTGATCTTTCCTTTTTCATGTCCCATTACGTCGGATTGCTCTCATCCTTCCTTTCTCATATATATATAATATATATATGTGTGTGTGTGTGTGTGTGTGTGTGTGTGTGTGTGTGTGTGTGTGTGTGTGTGTGTGTGTGTGTGTGTGTGAAAATACTTTATTTTGTAAGCGTGAAAAACAGTTAATATAGAAAGACAAACTTCTTTAATGCTGTAGTGTGTTTGTTTCTCTTATTACAATTGCTCACAATTACTGATAACGCTCGCTCAGCTCGCACGGGAAGGGGGGGACAATTGCAGCAAAAAGTCTTTATTAACTGTACTGATAAAATTATTGAATGTTAAATAGCTTACAAAATATGCAATCTTTAAATACATAATGATTTGCTAAACATGTAAAGCCTTAGATTTCCTTCGACAATTTAAATGCTTTCAAATCACATCAAATTTCGAAAAGTCATGGAGTATTCTTTAAATAAAATATCAAGAAAAGATTAAACTGACTGATTGTCTTACGATTACGAATAAACTGAAATGAATGTTGGTGAATTTACTTTCGTACCTAAATTATTTTTTTATAGGATTGTAAATTTTTAAATCATTTTACACTATTGCATTTTTTTTATTTTTAGGCTGAGAGGATTACATTATTGTAAAAGAACTACATACAATATGTAGTTAAAACAAAACAAATTGTTTTGGTCTATTATAATAATTTTCGACGCTATTGATAATTTCTACCCATTCATTATATTTCTATTATCGCTTATGTTTGAATTCATGTTTTGAAACATGATGTAAATCATAAATCTATGACGTCACGCCAAAGCTATAATTTGTTTCAAGCTCTGTTTATAAGAAAATCCAAATAGCTCAGTTTGTAGAATATACGGCATAATTGCGTTGACACGCCGGTTTTTGTTAGATTACCGAAGTTAAGCGACGTGGAGTCTGGCCAATACCAGACGGGTAACTAGTTGGGAATGTTAGGCATTGTATGTCATCTTCCCATGGCCGGGATATATACGTGGCTGGGGGCCGCTTGTGAATTTGATATTCCTTGTAAACTTCCTCCTTCGGAAGAAGCCAGAATCGCCCGACGAGGGTTAAATTCCACACCGGATGTTACCGGTTCGTTCATTCGTTCAGTTGGAAGAACCTCAAATTGAAGGTCTCGTGGTTTCGGTTTCGATTTCCGGTCATGGCATCAACTTTATTTGTAGGAATTTATCATTTACTATTAATGCAATATTCTTCATTCCTGAAAGTAGTTTAGATCTCTGATATTTCGAAATGAGACAAATTCCGCAATGGATTTATTACGTTTTTTAAAAAAAAGTTTAACTGGCCGACAAAATCTCTATCTATATAAGATAGTTGATACGATTAATAGTAAAAACAAATTCAGTGTATGATTATGAAAAGAAACTGTTAAATCGCAAATAAATTTTTCGTGCTCTTCCAACCTTAATTTCAAGGCGAAATGTCCCCCTCCAACTCCCTCGTAACTTTATCCCTCGTCAATCTACAGCTCGAATTCAGGAGGTTTGAATTGGAGGTTTGTTGTTTCACACAGCCTATTCAACCAAAAATGCAAATCGTCCTCATTTCTTAGTCCTATTTCTACTTATAAAAAGACGAGCGTTTTTTTTCGTACTAACAATGAACAACCTGAAGACGATCTGCTGTCGGAGTAATGGTGCGTTTGACCCAGTTTGAGAGCCGAGTTTTTTTGGAGTTTTTACTCGTCGCTAATGAGTGACTTGGTTTACTACTGACCTGTTGTATTCAGAGCAAACCATCCCATTATAGCACACACATATACACACAATGAAATCGGCTTGAAATAGAATATGTAAGGTGCAGTAAAATGCTATACGG
>CAUVYP010000166.1:17500-20000 GCA_963556195.1 Sepiola atlantica
TAACACTGGTTTAGTTATTATAATAATGTATTAATATTTCCCTTGTAATAGAGAATCCGAACATATGCATGTCTAAGTCCCACGCCTCGCTCTGAGCGCTGTGACGTCAGCACATCACTATCTTTCTTCTCATACGTATAAACGCTGGAAACAACGCCCGTTTGCTATAATGTGTCTCGGCCCAATAAGAGGTGACATTTGTAAGTCAGAAACTACACAAGATACACTTACAAACCTCGGTGTGGATCCAGATAGGTTATATAAAATGTACCAATAGTTTTACCAATTTCGATCAACACACAATATTGTATCAGTTCATGACACGCATAGACACTTTATTCTTTAAACACGTGTATCACAACTTCACTTTCACAACCTATACACACACACACGTTGATTCATCGTTTTCTATATTATTACATTCATTTCGGCCTTCAGAGAATTTGTTCTTTTCAGTCTCTCTCTCTCTCTCTCTCTCTCTCTCTCTCTCTCTCTCTCTCTCTCTCTCTCTCTCTCTCTCTCCAATACATCGATCGTATTCACTAAAGTGAGAAGATGACCGCCTGTCTCTCTACGGATCCTGGACAGACACACGGCCATTGCATCCTCTCACATGTATCTTTGTTTATTGACAAAGCTGGATTACATCCGGGTTTTTTATTTATACATAAAATCGAAATCAAGCGTTCCTCCATCTTAACTTTTATTTTCCTATTCAGCGTTCGTCATTTTTTTGTAACGATTATTTTCAAACAAAGCCACATTTGAGTATTTGTGCTAGTGTGATCTGCCTTGTAAAACGGCTGACTAACTCACACGATAAAACATTCATATTCAGCTAATGAATATTTCCGGTTTATAGTTCAAAATATCAAGAAACTATTCCTCCTGCCCCTTCATTTTATTTATTTTTTCTTCAATTTTTTTCATTTAGCTTTCTATTTTTTGTTTCGCAAAAAAGAAATATATATATATATATATTTCTTTTTTGTGTATGTCTATATTTTCTTTCTCTAATTCATTTCTACTTTTCAGTTGCATCATTTTTTCAGAATCTTTCCTTTTTTTCTTATTTCCTGTATTCACAAATGAACAGGGCTACGTGACATTGCCCGGGTGCTGCAAAAGGTTTGTATAACAGCTTTCTTTTTAAAAAAAAACTCCTTCTCTCCCCCTCTCCCTATCTATCTATGTCATATATTTTTGAACACACCTCTCTCCCCGACGGCTTCTTACAAAGAGGTTCCGAAATGTTACTTCACAATATTATTTCAAACTTGCAAAAAGAACGAAAGAAGAACAAGCATTTTCTGAGCAGACGACAATTAGAAATGATCTTCTCTCTCTCTTTCTCTCTTTCTCTTTCTCTCTCTGTTATCTCTTTTTTTCTCACTTTCGCGCGCGCCACTGTGCCCAACCAATTTCATATAAATAAAATGTTCTGTTATAACTAATTTGAGAATGATTTTTTGAAAGTATTTTTTCTAGCATTCAAACGTTTTTACCCCCCCCCCCCCAACCGCGCACTATCTGGTCTCTGGTGAGTAGGTTTTAATATAATATGCTTGGGCCCAAAGTAGATCCGATGATATAAGTGCGTTTAGTGTATCTTGTGTAGTTTCTGACACAATGTCGGAGAAACACACAAATAGAAAATCCAACTTTCCTTTATCATATATCTATCTATCTATCTATCTATCCGGCATTGCCCTGGTGTATAAATTATGTAGTGGAAATTCAGAAAAAACGAGAAAACCTATGGCATTTAATGTCGCGGATTTTGCAGTTATTTAAAGTAAGCTTGTATTTGAAGATGGTTATGATTATTTTCCCAGCGATTATTTCATCTATGTATAAGTAAATACTGTATCCATTATTTGTGTAAGAAATAATTTGATAAATATCGACAGGTTATGGACCGGTCTTCTATAAATATAAAATCGAAAGAAAATAACCTTCTTCTTCTTCTTCTTATTATTATTATTATTAAATAGTAGATTATTTTCAAGTATTGAAAAACGTTAAGACTGCTACATAAGCGACTTGTTTCTGTGAATCTACTTAATAAATGTTAGATTATTATTAAGAGTAGAAAGAAAAGCAAGATAGCAAAATATTTGTTATAAAACCAAGGGAAGTAATTAAGAGATAAGTCTCCTTTTTTCAAATATGTCTAGAAAAAATAGCCGGATAAAGTTATTATTTTTACCATGACAAGTATTATTAGTATTATTATTAATAGAAAAAATATTAAACATTAAACAAAGCAAGAATCCTACGTAGGTGTGTTATTTTAATAATACGAACATGAAGTGTGTTTATTTAACATAAGCAAGATGTTTGTGTGGCCTTATTTTTAACATATGTTTCGCATACTGAAAGATTTATGTGACTGGATATAGTATGGAATCGATGTAACCCATTTGAATTTCTTTGTCATTATGTAAATAATATAGATTGAAAGATTCTTAATGGCAGTGGTTAGGTGCAATCCTCAAAC
>CAUVYP010000166.1:35000-58317 GCA_963556195.1 Sepiola atlantica
CCCCTTCTTCTATCTAATATGTTTAGTGTGAACACAATCAACTAAGAAATATTATCAGAGTTTTAGTAATATCTAGATTATAAACGTTGCATTCGTAAAGAAATACTTTCATGTTTCATTCTCGTATTCATAAACTTTGCTAGAAATGATGAATGTATTTAAATAAAAAACAATAATTAAGCATAATTTTCGTTTCTAAAAATGATTTTATTTCTTTTAAGGCTTGCATTAAGTAAATGAATAAAAACAATCAATTTTAATCAATGTTCATGAGATAATGTTTTTGTTATAATTTATTTTAAAAATTTTCGAATATCTTTATTTCATTTTAACTATGAAAGATATGATTGAATCGGTTTTATTTTAGGTTTATTTTAGGGTTTTTTAACTTTTGTTTACAGTTTTATCTTTTTTGAAAAGAAAACACACGAAACGAAAAAAATCGCACTGTTTCCTTTTATTCTCGTTGTCATTTTGTATTTTGTTTCGATTTGCAATTTTTGGTTTTACTTAATTATCTTAGATATTATTGCAATAATATATAACTTCATTTTAAATGCAATTAATTTGGCATAATACATTTCAATTATAATATGAGTAATTAAATTTAATATGTGAGAAATTTATATTAGAATCTCTACAGTTTATTTTTGTGTAAAAAGATTAAATTGGTAAAGCATTCTACTAAACAGTCCTCTCCAAACTCTACAACACATGTCTTGCCGAATCTTTCTTCCCTTATATCTGGAAAAGTTTTCAAGAATTCTGAAGATAGAACTAACCCTCAGAATTATCGCCCAGCAGTCTACTATTGTTCTTCCCTAACAACTTTGAATCTTTAATTAATATAGCGATAGTCCGACACCACGTTAATGTTAAACTTCTTTCTGACCATCAGTATGGATTTAGGCAAGCACGGTCTACTGCGGATATGCTAACGATCATCTCCAAACGCATATACCATACACTGGACAAGGCAGGTGAAGCTAGGGCGTAGCGCTTGATATATCCAAAGCCTTTGACAAGGTCTGGTATAAATGTCTTCTCATAAAAGAAAGATCCAGGTTATCTTCGATGGCTGTTAATTCAAACAACCAAATGCAGGTGTACCCCAGGGATCCATCCTTGGAGCTTTATTGTTCCTGATTTTCATAAATGCTTTCCCTGATGACATTGTGTCTGGGATGGGTATATTTGCTCACGAAACAACGCTCTTACCTCGTCATGTGGGCAAAATGAACGCGCACATGTCCGAGGAAATGGCTGACTCCTTAGAAAGTGTCCTCCAGTCTGTAGTTAAATGGGGTCATAAATTGATGGTTACATTTAAAGCTGCAAAGACAAAGCTTTTTTTCCTTAAACAACTACAAGAACCCTCTCCAATCACCGATTTACATGGCAAATAAGACCCTACCTGGGAGTACGGCGTTCAAACTCCTCTGACAAACATTCACATGCAACATGAATTGGAACAAATACATAGAAGATATTGCCAAGGCTGCTGCAAAGGAAGTGAGCTCCCTCTACCGTGCTAGAAAACTTCTCACACCTGACAGTATCCTATATCTCTACAAATTCACCATCCGCCCGTGCATGGAGTAGTATTGTCACATCTGGGCTGGTGTACAACTCACTCGTAGACAAGCTCAAAAAAAAAGAGTCGCTAATCTAATAGGTCCTTCACTATCCACCAAACTCCAGCCCTTGTCCCATCGCTGCAATTTTGCATCCTTGTGCTAGTTTTATAAATACTTCAATGGAATGTGATCACATGAACTTGCTGCTCTGGTGCCCCCACCCCCCACCCCACCCCGACGTAAATACACTCGGAATTTAGGATGACACCCAAAACTTTCATCCTTAATCTCAGTAGCCCCTCACGTGTTCAGTGGAAACTTGCTTTGATTGGGGTGAACTATGTTAAAAAAAACTTTGAACAGTCAACTAATATTTTTCGTCAAACTTAAGGGGTCCGTGTATATAAAAAGATGTCCCCTTACATTTAGTTCCTAAAACCAACAATAGCCACGGTTTATTTCTTTTTGTTACTTATTCTGTTACTTATTACATATTACGCTACGACCAACAGCAGTTCTGACTGCTGTTTATTTCAAAGTCTTTTCGTATTATATAGACTAGCAAATATATGCTCTCTCCGGGCGCATATTTTTGCTTGGCTGCCGCGTCAGAAATGAACGCTGACGTGTAAACTGATGGAGCGTCAGTCATATTTCTTGGGTGGTTAGACGTTGATATTCTTTATTTATGACCAAGAATATTTGTAGATGTAAATAAATAAAATTAAAATTTCGACCCCACCCCGATTTTTGTATTACCCTTCCCCATAAATAGAAATATTTTTAGTTTAAAAAATAAAGAAAAAATGTTGGGATCCCCCCCTAAATGTTTTATTCATAGGATTATTTTTAGTCAAGAAAAGAAAAGAAAAATTATTTGACATCCCCCCCAACATTTTTTCGAATCGTTTTTGTTTACATTTTAAATTACGCGCTCGTCTTGCGTCCATACTGATTTGACGGAGGGAGGTCGTTTCAATGGATTAACGTTCGCTGTTCAATCAGTTGGACGTAGATGAAATAACTACGTAACTCATTAATTTTTAAATCAATTATTATTTTAATTAAACAATTTGACTCAATAATTATAATTTATAAGTAAGATTAGCGAGCAAAATTGCGTAAATACATGTGGAAATCTGAAGAAAACAATCATGGGTGTATATTTGCGAATACTAATTTATTAGAAGTTCAAAAGCAATTGATTATGTAAATTGAGAAATGCGCATAATGTTTACGGCGGTTTTTTTAGTAGTATATAATGAATCTGGCGGACTTAGTAAATAGTCATACTACTCTGATGGAGTTTCGGCTTTAGACAGACAGACAGACAGACAGACAGACAGAAAATCAGACAGACAGACAGACAGATACATAAACTCCATTATTAATAGATATAACCTGTATAATAATTATGTAGGTCTATACAACTTAGAAAAAGTTAATTTCAGTCTTAAGCCGTACATCTTTCATTTTAAAGCGATGTCTATCTGTGTCCTTCTGTGTTTCTATTTGGCTTTTTCTCTGTCCAATGATGCAATTGAAAACAAAGCCCGATACCAAGATCAAATATCTTATCTCGTGTGTAATTTTTCTAGAATCTAATGGTTGTATTCATTTTCGTACAATAATATTGTGGACATGGTGTTCGCATCGGAAATTTATGACAATAAATACGAAATTTTACTTTATTCTTATTTCAGTTATAACTTCAATGCTAGCAGATGGAGTGTAAAGAAGTCTCCATCCATTGTAAAGCCGGTGGTGCCTGCTAGTTTTTAATAAGTAAATCTCTTTTATATTTCAGTAGCGTTTCCCATGATTACGTAATTATCATTTAAAAAGAAACAAAGCAATCGTCATTTTGCTAAATGGGGTTGCAAGAATCTTTCTACTCATTTATGTTGAGATAAAACAATCGGAAAACCGAGATGGGATATTAATAGGCTATGGGAACCATTGCTTTGAAAGGAGCACGTGGTGAAGTTCGGATTCTGCAGGAGTGGCTCGAAAGATACGAGCGTGATCAAAGTTGAACGAGAGGCTAGTGGGTAAAAGTTCCGATACAGGTAAACCGTGATAGAATTGAAAAAAGCTGGAGATACAAGATAATCTTAGTTGAAAACACCTGACGAAATCTCAGAGATTCTTCGGTTTCGGGATTATTGTTAAGTACTCACTAGGAGTTCTCACACAAGTACGTGTACCTATACCTGGTACCGCATTCACCCTGGGCGGGTTAAACCGGCTTCCTTCGAAGGAAGAAGGTACGTGGGAATATAAAATTCCCAAATTCCATGTATACCCTGGTTAGAGGAGATGACGACATTAGTTTTTTGCGGTCCCTACAGGGAGGTGTCGACGTCCTCCTACATACAGCGCCTGCTATTCCCAAATAGTCACCCATCTGGTACTGACTAGACTCAATGTTGCTTAACTTCGGGGATCTAACGAGTACCGGTGTGTCAACATGATTATGCCATATGCACAAGTCATCACTAGTGATCACTCACTGTGGTGTTCCCTGGAATCTGAGTTACAAGTTACTCCAGGTTTCCATTACACTCAGCTTCATTTGATAACCGTTGCAAATCACTTTGCCTTCTCGCGACAGCTGTTTATCATTAATAACAACCGTTGGACTCCTTCAAAATTTTAGTCACAATAAGTCTAATCAGGATTCCAGTGTTCTCCGTGCCCTTCCAGTTGAGGTCTGGATGATGCTCTCCCTCCTCGATTTATCCATCCTCCTAGATTATTCATGATTATTTTATGTGGTATTTACGATGCTAGTGCAACCATTTTCTTTTTGTCACTGGGTGGGTGGGTCATATATTTTCTTATAGATCTACTTTGGCAGTTTCAATTCTCTTGGATCCGTGTAATTTTCTTCGGGTATGTTCTTTCTTTTTTTTCTATTTCTAAATACTTGTGGTTGGTCGATATATCTGGTTATGTCGGTTGGCTTCCGCACTCATGATTTGTTTCTTGATATAGAAGCTGTGTTTATCAGTGTCGTGTTTTGTATGGTGTCAATCCTTCCTTTGATTCCAATTTCTCGATGTTTTGTTTTTCAGTTTGTTTTAACTGATCTTTGTGTTTCTGGAATTATTAGTATTAGTGTAGTTTTTTTCCTGTTTCATATTTTATACTAATGGGTCATCACTTATCAAGTCCCGGGGGCACTCGAGGACAAGTATTAAAGAGATCATCGGTTGGGCGTTGAGTGCCACTGCACGAGGATTGAAAACAACTGCGGAATAAGCAAAAGATTTCTTAACAGGAATTGATAATCCACGAAATGTAAAACCTACATCAAACCTGCTGCTAAGGTGACTGGAAAAATGGTCGGATAATTCTACCACTCGAGAAAGTGATTAACTAACAAGTATTTGTTAACATAAGACTTGAAGACGACCATGACATGTAGCTGGGAAGCAGCTTCATAGTATTTTGTTCAACAGACGGGACGCTCGAGGAAATAAATTGTTTTCATTGAAGTTGCGCTTGGTCTTTGGTACGGAAGGAGAGAAAGGAAACTCCTGTACTTTGGTTGTAGCCAGGCGGAGTCTTGCTGTAAATGTTTTACAGAGAGGGGGGAATTGAATCTCAGTCGATCACCTACAATGAACATATCCATACAGTAAAGAGAGGCTAACATCATCTCTTCTGTGCTGAAGGGACTGCAGAGAAGAGAAGAGATGATGCCCGACTAAATTGCCAAGTCGGTTGGATCATTCTACCGCTCCAGAAAGTGCCATACTCCTGACGCAATCCTCTACCTCTATAAGAGCCAGATATGTCCTAAGGTGGAGTTGTTAGTATTTGTCTGTCTCAGAAGACAATGGGGTTCTGCGCCTCAGATTTATCCGTTGCCGAATTGCAGCGTCTGCTGTGACTGTGCAAGCTTATCCTGGATCGACAGGCTCTGTTGCAGTTGCCACAGGTGTAAGTGGTGTCTGGTTGCGAGATCTCTGTTGCAGCCCTCTACCGTCTATGCTCTCTTCTCTCCCTCCACTGCTGGTCTTTTCTCTCCTCACTCTTCTCGCAGCATGCCGTTACAGCTCTTCTCTGGTGGCTGCGATCTTCAGCGACGGACTCCCAGACTGTTGGGTCGATGTCACTTGCCCTTATGTCTCGCTTGCAGACATCCTTGTTGCGTAGGACAGGTTTTCCTGCTGGTCTGGGGCCGGTTGCGAGCGAGCTATAAAGAATATCCGTTGGGACCATCCCATCGTTCATCCATTCGTCTGGTATGGCCAAGCCACCGGAGTCGTCGTTTAGTGAGCAGAGCGAACATGCTCAGGATGTCCGCCTGATAAAGTACGGTCGTATTGGGATGTGGTCCTGCCAGGTAATTCCTGGGATTCTCCTGAGGTTGCACAGGCGGAAGGTGTTAAGTCGGTTTCTCTTAGCGGATGTAGAGGGCTCAAGATTCACTGCCGTAGATCAGCGTGCTGAGCACGCAGGCCAGGTACACCTTCAGCAATACCTGTGTGCTAAGATGGAGTACTGCTGCCATATCTGGGGAACATTCTCTCTTGCCTTGACAGAGTACAAACCCGATTTCGCAACCTAGTAGGGGATGATCTCTTCTCTATCCTGCAGCTTCTTTCACACAGAAAAAAATTCGTTTGGTATCATGTCATAAGGTAATGGTTTGCGAGTTAATTGAACAGTGTTATTGCCGTGTTTGTGATTGAACCCTCACTATCGACTCAATATATATTACTCTATGCAAAACTTAAGCCGTAGTTATCGATACTGGATGTAAATTCGGCAAGTCAAGTTCAAGCTTCACCCCGTATAATCGATTGTGTTCACCTTTCTATTGATTTAAGATAAGTCAATATTTGTGTCACGGTATTAAAAATAAACTAGAATAATTTCGATATCCTTTCGTGTTATTGTCTCAGTGGTTTCAATATTTGGATAGCACGTGCTATAACCAAGCTGTGCTGCCATCCTTGTTTTATTAAGTAAAAATAAATATTCTCCTATAGTTTTCCAAAAGTAGCCATGGGTATGGCTAGATTTAAGAGATCCCTGAACAATTAGAATTTTGGTGTTTCTTCATTGCGTACAACTTACCTAGCCATGTAGAACCCCTAACAACATCTCAGGAATAGACAAGACTACAGTAATGGACCAGACAGCTAAAGAATGGCTCGCTCGTACTGACATGAGGCCTCCATTCTGAGGTCCCCCCCCGGTTCAGAGGCACCCTGGCTCCATTGGAAAACACTCAACCGCCTGAGAACGGGAATGGAGCGATCAAAGGTTGCTATGAGTAGATGGGGCTACAAAACTGACCCAACCATCTGTGAATGTGACGAGAAGGACAATACGATGGAACACTGTTTTGTCTGACCCCTACTGCACAACCGGTACAGCTTGAAAGATCGCGCAGAGTACAACAATACGGCAAAAGACTGCGTAAAATAGTGGGAAACTGCTGTATGACAACATTCTTCAAAGACACGCAAAGATCAACTTGCACTAGTGCTGGAATTTATCGCGTTTTTATAGATGTCGCTTATTTGTTATTTTTATTGGCGATACTTTTTAACGAATTCAATTATTTATATGAAGGAGCATTTGTACCTTAATGCTAGTTGGGAATAATGTGATGCCCCAGATGGGCAGCGACATTATATATATATATATATATATATATATATATATATATATATATATATATATATATCCAGGCACAGGAATCAGCCATCGGTAATCACCTCGTTAGTACAAATAGTTGTTCTGACAAGTATTCCGATGGGTGGTTTTCTGTTTTACACAGTGCCAGGTCGAACTACCATCTCAATATTATTGAGGCGTTAGTCATTAACAACTCTCGACCTAGCCTGTGTAGACAAAAGATTTTGAAGCATCAGTTGGAGATCTTTAATGATTCAAAGCCATCATAACGTTGAGAGATTTACCTTTTTTTTTCCTCTCAATCGTTTCCTCCAACTGAAATAAGTTTTTTCCCCTCATATCTCATTCGACTTTTAGTTTTTAATTTACCATTCTGACGTTTCCTCTCAGAGGGTCATACGATAAGGCCTTAAGGTAATTTTAACAATTTTCCTTTTTTTCCACTCGTCTGTTTCATTGATTATAATAATGCTTCCTCTAAAATTAATCCTACGATTCTGTTGTACACGAAATTTACTTACATATATATATATATATATATATATCAATTTATTCAGTAAAAATAAATATTTTTCGATCGTTTTCCAGAAGTGTCTATGGTAGGGCTAGATTTAAGAGACCCCTGAACTAATAGAATTTGGGGTTTCTTCATTTCGTACAGTAACAATTATTTTAAAAAGATGTTCACATGATTTTTTCGTTTAAGAACATGAAACACTTTAACTAAAATGCTTAATGATTTGAGAAGCTATCCAAGCTATTCATATAAAAAATATATATTTTCGATAATACTTTTTATTTTAATTACACATTTTTTTATATAATTTTATTCTGTTTTGCACTGTTTTGTCTATTGTTGTTAAATATTGAGCACTTTTGCACTTATTACTTATTTCACTCAACTAGAGAGATTTCACAGAATTTTGTTTCGAGGGTTTCTTATTAAATCTAAGAATAAACATATCCCCGATCTTTTTATATCGATATCGATATTATTATTTTGTTTTATCAAGGCCCCCAAGACTAGTTGGACCTTGGAAGCTCCCAGGTATTGGGGTCCTGAACTGAAGCCCATATAACCCCTATGTAAATCCAGCTCTGCCCACGTGGTCTGTTTCGTGTCATTTTTCGACTGAATAACTGAAACTGATTTTTTCTGCTATGACGTAATTTTGTTCATCCAATCATACGTGTTGCTATCGCCCGATCCACTTTCATGGTTTGACAATGGTAAAAGAAAAGCTGACGAAAAAAAGAAGTCATGTCGGGTTTTGCTTGTTGTTTTACTTTCGACTGATATAGATTCCTCTTGCTCCTTCGCATAGAAAGAGGTATTCGCAAAAGTAGATTACGTATGCTATTTGGAATGTGAGTAATAGATAGTCGAGAATTCAAGTCAAGATTCTTTGCTTGCGACAAATACCATGTCATCCAGTACGGTTTGAAAAATAATATATAGAGTTGGATCAGTCAAATATCGGGAGATGAGAGCACTTTTACTCCTTGCTATGTGTACTACATAGTCTAATACAGCCGACTACTTACTACTTAGAATGGGGAAATAAATCGTATGTCATACCAAAGTGTATTGCATGCTACCAAGGATATTTGGGTCGATATAGTCGATCATTCACTTCTTAAAGGAAGAAGCTGATATTTTTCGGAGTCAGGTATAAGCACTTATGTAAATCAATGCAAACTCCCCCGTGCTATATTGAGAGAAGATATAAAGGTTTGTGACCGCCAAGTTATAAAGGTTTGTTCAATGTGTATTGATTTACTCCTCTCCAGGAGTTAGGCACAAGGCCAGTTTTTATCTTACTCTCACAAGTAAGATGTGACCCAAGGTCGGGTCGGGAAAGTGGGGTTTAAAAAATGCCTGGGAAGCTCCGTCGGCATTCCCCCGTAGGGGCGCCTCAGGCAGTAAGCAATAAACTTACTCCGGGCCAAAGAGGGGAGGCAAAGCCTGGGAAGGTGGACCTCCCAGAACTGCACAGGACAAACCCATCGACCGGCGTAATTCAAGACCCAAAGCCCAAGAAAACACCAGCATGGGGTGAAGTATCCATCGGAACAGATACTACACTTTGATCTTAGCCAAAAGGCCAAGCTCAAAATTTGTTCAATGTGTTTTATTTATCTACCTCCCACAAGGTAAGATGTGACACAAGGTCGGGAAAATGGGATTAGATAAGCCAGCGCTCGAGAGGTGAGCACTCTGGCCATTTAAAAATTGCCTGGGCAGCCCCGTCGGCATTCCCCGGTAGGGGCGCCTCAGACAGTAAGCAATAAACTTACTCCTCCCCAAAGAGGGGAGGCAAAGCCTGGGAAGGTGGCCCTCCTAGAACTGCACAGGACAGACCCACAGACCAGCGTTAATCAAGCCCGGAGGCCAAGACAATACCAGTCTATGGGATGCAGTATCCATCGGAACAGATACTACACTTTGATCTTAGCTAAAAGGTCAAGCTCAAAATTTGTTCAATGTGTAGCATGTCATGAAACAGAGGTTGTTACGTTCTACGTGAAGAGGAGAAGGAAATAGGAATTATTCAAAACTATCAAAGCATACTGATATGTTAAAAAACGTGTGAAGTTATAAGTTTATACAAGTTTTAATTTTGAGAAAACACGTTTTAATTTTGAGAATCGATTAAATTTTGTGCCATGTAATTATTGTTTATTCATATACCAGATGGTGTCCGTGGCGTTCGCATTTTGGAAAGTGGAAAATTTGTTTAAAATTATGCAGAGGCCAATAGTGTTCGCCAAATACCATTCTCTTAATCTTTTATTGAGTTAAGCGAGAATGGATTAGTCAATAAGAAAGCACATGAAATAACGATTATATTGTTATCTTGTCGCCGTTTACACTTTTCATCTGCACATGAATGTTTTAGATGGCAATAGGAAGAGCAAATGGTGTAAATAAAGGGCGAATAATAAGAGAAGTGGTGAGAGGTTAGGAATGATGTAAATAATTAAAAGAGAGGGGGAAAAAGAGATAGAAAAGAGTAGACAGAGAAGGTATATTATGACCTTATAATGTACGCCTGTGTTTAAACACTGCCAAAACCAAACGAAAATGCAATCTTATGTTATAAGCAATTCTTCACTTTGAATTTGTGAAGATTAAACGTGTCTGAAAGTCAAGGGACGAAATTCTTTTTGTTTTATTTAATGTTCAGATTATGGTAAAATCAGTGTGTTCAGGTCATCGCTCACAGAGGAACCAATAGAACTACACTGTGCAACGAGACTGAATATTTTCATAAATATTTAATAATATACGTAAAATATACAGACCCAACAGGTCACGAGTGTATATCATTAGAATTAGAAGTAATTAGGATAATAACTCATACCAAATGTCATGTTCGTAGGTCTAATAACATAGTCGCAATTAGCAAAAAGCCAGGCATACACATAGAAATTGTGTGTTTTCTACATGATGGTGGCAATTCATGCTAGTCTTGCTATTGCCTGATGTCCTGTTATTAAACACGTATAGAGTTAATGCGCTATTTTAGCCTTGATAAAGACTTAGACTTTCTGCTAGAAATATGTCATGTATGCAGACAATAGTCACTGCTTCATTGTTCTGGTAGACACTCACTTGACGTTTGAAACCTTCAGGTGAGGGACATTCTTTTCCACACACATGTAGAAACAACTTAAACTATAGTAAAAACATTCATACATTTATTACTTATTCGGTGATTTCTAAGGCCGGCATTACTGCGAAAAACAATTCCACATTCATGACAGGTTTTAGATCTCACAGATTCTGATCAAATGATGTTGCTAAATGTCTTGCGCGCATCTCTCTTGAGTTTCTCGTGGTGGAGGTGATTCCTTTCAAATGATGTATTACCATTCTGTACTCACTTCTTTAGATAACTCATACCGTGCTACTTGTAGATGGAGGGAAACAATATTCGGGAATTTAGACCGGGTTACATTTTTTGTTTGTTGCATTCTTTTTGCTACAAGTCCGGGAGAGCAACCTAATTAACTGTTGTGGTATGATGGGTGATCTACACTATTTCGGAAGCAGATGGACTCTTCCAGAGACTGTGGATATAGTTACGACGAAGTTTCGTAGCATCCATGACAGCATTCATAGTCACAGTATCGACCGCAGACCTTTGGTCACAGACTATTCTGTACTTCTATAAATACACTTTTGTAAATATACCACCATGTTGTCTTAATTATTATCAACCTTTCAATGTCACAGCATTAACAGAACAAATCAGAAATCAATTTTAATTCTTACTCAGGCGCCCAAATCAACACGCCTAATAGGGGTGTTTTAGTCTATTTTCTATTTTAAGGCTTTAAATTTTTTATTAGGTAGTAGTAGTAGTAGTAGTAGTAATAGTAGTAGTAGTAGTAGTAGTAGTAGTAGTAGTAGTAGTAGTAGTAGTAGTAGTAGTAGTAGTAGTAGAATTTTGACTTTTCTATGATTAATGTTATGCCAGGGTGTTTCGTGCATGGGTGGAATTTAATTTATAAGTTTTTAACTCCTAAGAATTTATTATTATTAATATCATTACCAGCAGTAGTAGTATAATTTTAACCTAATATGCCAAGGATGTTTCATGCCGAATGTAGTGCAATTCTGAACAGTAGTTACAAAGTCTATAAGTGTTCATTGTTTTCGATACAAGCAGTAGTAAATTAACATGCATATTCCTTATTACATACCCGGCATCTCAAGGTTGCTTCATGGCAAATTTAAGGTTATTCTGTAGAATAGTTTAGGAGCAAGTAAGTCACCGACCGACAGACAAAAATTTCGCGATTATAATTGATGAAATAAATAAGCTAATATTACAGGAAGAAAAAGTGGCTAAACCAGTTGATCTTCACGGGAATTTTATTTGTTAATGTTCCCATTCAATAAAGGGAAATTATTTTAATAGTTTTATGAAAACCAGTCTTTGGTTTGTTGAATTTCTCTGGCGATTGTCTGGACAAACACGAGCGCCATCTTTGCTGTTGGTTAACAGAAGCCGACAAATAGACGTCACGTTGTCTTTTTTGCTCAGATTTGTTGAATCAACGGCTTTTGAGAAGTGTCTATCCTGACTCGACTGAATTCTATTGCTTTAACATAGAAAAGCAAAAGTCTCTCTATCAAGACGTGAGAGTGACTCTCGTTATTCTCATTTATTTAGGAAAAAATGTTTTTTTAAATAAAGATTATACTAATCTACATATTCATATATTTGTACCTTTTTTATCACGCTTCAGTGTGGAGAAGATGAGATGGAAAGAGAAGGAAAAAGATAAAAAGATTGATATTGTTTTTTAAATGTCACGTAATCTCATCAACAATGTTCTATATTCAATTAAAGGCTTCATGTATTTAAGAACTGGCATTTATTTTACGGAAGAGAAACTAACAGTATTTTTTTTTAATTCTCTTATAACGAATAAATAATTCAATATTAAAGTCTTATTCTTCTTTCTTCTTGTTCTTATGCGTTAATCCTAAGCTCCAACTTACACGATCACAGGATTGGTCCAAGTGAAGGCCGGTTTTACAAAGATCATTGTGCAGGATACCTGCCCATCTCATTATCGGCTTACCCTCGGTCGTTTTCCGGTGACTTTTAGTACAAAGACAAGTTTCACAACGGTGTCGTTGTTGGCCCTCAGCACATGTCCAAAACCATTTGAGCCGCCATTCCTCATCTTGCCCTCAATCGGCGCAATGTCGTAGCGCTTTCGGATATCCTCGTTGTAGGCGTGGTCGAAAAGTGTAATTCCGGACATCCAGCGGAGCATTTTGCTTTCCATAACGGCGAATATTTGCTCAGCCTTCTTCGTTGTCGGTAAGCACTTAGAGCTGTATAAAGCGACGGATCTCACAACAGTCCGGTAGTTCTCCAACTTTAGGCGGTCGCTGCTCTTGCGGTCACAGAGGACGCCGGTGATGGTGCGCCATTGTTTAACAAAAGTAGATGAAAGTATTTAATTACGGATTTCAATTCGACTAATGAAATTTTGATTTTTATGTTTTTAATTAAAGTGGTGCACTTAACGGATTCGTAGGTAGGAGGAGGAGGGGGAGAGGGATGAGAAGGAGGAATACTACTATTACTAATGATCATAATAATATATAGGAGTAATCCTATAATCTGACAAACCCACCCACTCACCAAAGGCACTAACATCGGCATGTACTACAAAGAATGACCGAGGAAAGTCTGAGAGAATCGGATCACTTCTTAGACTGCAGTGCATCGAGTGTACTGGAATATTGAGGAGACTTATTGTCACTCAAATTATAAAGAACCAGCCGTTATCAACAAGAACATGATCGTAATCGGCCGGTGCAGGAACTCAAAATAGGTTGGAATGTTGATCAAAGACTAGGGGAGAGTACTGGAATTCTAAGAAAAAAATACAAGAACACATGAGAAACACGGAATTTCTGAAAAAGACGTCAAAAAAACCTTCAGGAAATTGAAGGAGAAACATAGAAACCCTTAAGATTACCTTAAATGACAAACTAAAAAGGATCTGACCACGATGGAATTCATGGATTCCACCTCGACACTCCTTGCAAGATTAATGCAAAACCTGACAAAATATATACCGGAAGCAGACAGATCAGAATGAACCATCTCAAAGAAGAAAACAAATCATTGGAAGTACACAGTTGTTGATCATCATTGAAATAGCTCACACACTGCGGGAAGTAATGTGTCTCTAGGCTGCGGGAAGTAGCCGAGACATGACATTAAAAAACAGTAAAACATCAAATGAATAGAATCGCACGATAATAATAACTAACGGGCCCTATGGAAATCCCACGGTTGTTTTATTCAACTATCTGCATAAGTTACTTTTAATACTATTTCTCTTGAGATAATAAATGTACGTAAGGTTGAATAATATTAAGAAAAAATGTATCTTTCTTCTGTAAAGGATAACTGTCCCTATTTACTTACCTCCCCACGAGGACAGAGTTAAACACAAGGTCAGTTTTTAATGTAGAGAAAATCCAGCTCACCTAAAAATAACACTCTGGATTGTGACAAAAATAAAAATTGCCTCAGTCAAAAAGAACCTCTCCGTCACTGACCAAGTACAAAACAGATGAAACGCAGTACCAGAACAGATACTAAACCTTATTATAACAATTTTAATCTTTATAGAACATAGTCATTATTCTTACCGTGAATTAATTGTTAGTTAAAATTTTGTAAATAATTAAAATGAGCATTTTAATGGTTTTTATCTATATATTTATTGCAACAATTTACATATGTTTAAAATAAATAATCTCTTTCTTCTTGCCTGTAAACTGAACAAGATCTTGCAATGCTTTTTGGAAGACAAAGAAGCAAAAGTTTAATATTTTTTAATAATTAAAATGAATTTTTAAAAATTAAAATTTCTTACTATAAATTGTTACAATTAAATGTTTTAAAATTAAGATCAAACGAATGCAAAGAGTAGGTTCTTAAAACTGGTTAATAGACAAGATGACAGAATTTGATTTGGGAATCATGGCCTCAGTTCAGTCTTGGAAGACAATGGATACCCCCTGTAAGGGTGGCTGCGCGTGTAATTGTGAAGCAAGGGTTGCGCAATTCCAACCACATCTCTCCTGAATAGGAACTGCTTGATTCCAGTGGCTTGGAGAAGTTCAAGGCGACTCAAAACAAAGCTGAGATAGGCAGAAAGCATATACAGCACCTGGTATTCCCAAATGGTCACCCATTTAGTAATGACCAAGCTCAATGTCGCTTAACTTTGGTGATTTAACGGGAACTGGTGTTTCAACGGGATTATGACGTATAATTTGGAATGATTAATTTTAAAATGGATAAAGTGTGAATATAGTACACTTAACGACAAGAGCTAATTTTCAATTACTTTTTTGCATTGCATCTGGCGATTTCATTTTTTTTTTAAATGGGGGCGAAAGGTAATAACGTACAAACCTGATTACGCGTATTATCATTTCCATTATTATATGCGTAGTTATATATAAACAGCTTACGAAAACCGAACCAACAATAATAACACCCGAGAAAAATAGTTTGATTGAACCAAATGATTCACTTACCTGATTTCTGTGTCATTTAATTGAAAATGGTTTCTTTCTTTTTATACGTATGTTTTTTATGATATCGAAATAAACGAAAGGATGAGCAAGAAGTTAAGTCTCCATTGTTACCCATTAGACGTTTTCAGCTTTAATCCGATTCGATAAAGGTTTATCTCCTTTCATTTCTGGTCATCAGACAATTCGTGTTGTGTCGGCTAAAGTTCGTTTCTTGCATTTAATAGAAAAGTATGGTAACGTTTTCATAACAAAATCTCAAACTGCTTGGTATTTTTTATATTATTATTCGTTTTGCAGACGTGCCCTTATTCCATGTTTGTGTTTTGTTTTTCTTTCCTTTTAGCTTTTCCATAGAAATGAGTTCATTTAATTATAACCTGTCGTCATCCCAGAATGTTGGTTTCTGGAAAAAATAAATGTCAAAACGAGACTGGCAGGGATTAACGGTTTCCCAGGCTCACAGACTTGTTTTGCAAGGCGCTTTTAATGGTAGAAACGAAAGAAAGAAAGAAAGAAAGAAAGAACGAAAGAAAGAAAGATGTAGAGAAAAGGATAGAGAAAGAGGTTATAGGTAAATTTCAAGTATACAACGCAACTCATGATGTCATTATATTATTCATATTATTATATTAAATATCGCGTAACTCTATATCTATATTGCAAATATGTGTATATATGTGTGTCCACGAATCAATTTTCAGGGGTTGATCTCGCAATACCGATGCAATATTTATAACCAGCACGTTACTGACGATGCTTTAGTATGGGTTTTCAAATATGTGTATGCTTTTGTGAGTCATAATTCAAATATTTCTAATTTACATGAAACCATGGGAATCAGAAACCAATTTTAGAAAGATTCCTAAAATTTCAATTTCGTCCAAGTATTTTAAAGAGTTATGAAAAAATGGCACCCAAGACCGCATTTCAAAATTCCTTTTAAAAAATTAAAGAATAAACAAAATTAAATAGTTCGTACAAAAAAACACTCGCTGTTTAAATGTGTTATTTCTATATAAAAAGAAATTATACAATCTCATCATATTTTTTATAAGAAGAATACATATTTTAATTGTTGTTCTTCGTAATAAATCTTTTTTTGAATCGCATCAAAATTTGGGACAGCCAGAAGATAAAATTACAAAGAAAATTCTCAATATTTAAAAAAAAATTAATTTTCATTATTTTTTTTTCAAACAGATGTTAGACACTAATGAAGAAACATTCTCAAATTTTCAATTAATTGGAAGAATTCTGAAACATTCTAGGTGAGTAGGACACTTAAATCTCTGGACTTTTACACACATCCCTTTGAAAATTGTAATATTTCCGATTGTTATCAAATTACTACAGCCGCCGTCGTCAACAATAACCAAACTCTTTATTCAAATATTGTTTGCTCCAAATATTACACCAATCAAAATATAACATTGATTTCAGATCAAATTGCAATCTGTGAGGATTTTCATTCATTCTTTCTTTTTTTCTTTCTATCTGTATTTCTTTCTTCTTTCTGTGATATTGAAAATAGAGAGGGAGTAAACTTTTAAAAGAAAGAAATTGTCTATATTTACTAGCGTGAGGTCGATTTTAATATGTCCTCCATCAACAAAAAGGCACAAATTATTTATTTAGTTTAATGCAAATGCGATAGAAACAAGGTAGAAGCACCTCGTGAAAGCTCAGATATATGTTTGCGGATGAAATTTAATATTTATCGTAATGTAATATATATATATATATATATATATATATAAGATACATGAAATAAGATAAACATGTACGAATGACACATCCATTTAAACTTCAATTGTTCAGGAAAGAATAATAAACGTTTTTACCGAGTACACCTTGCATTGAACAATCGAAGTTGAAATAGATTTGTCATTCGTACATGTTTATCCCTCTTCTTTCATTTATCTTTATAATTGCTCTATCTCGTATATTGACCTTAACCCATTTCACTATAGGTTCTATCTACTAAAAGTATACTTTTAGTTTCATATATATATATATATATATATATATATATATGTATATATGTATATATATATATATATGTATATATATATATATGTATATATATATATATATATATACATATATATATATATACATATATATATATATACATATATATATATATACATATATATATATACATATATATATGATGGACTCTCCCGTCGATTGCGACGTATGAGGTTCCAACAATACATATATATATATATATACATATATATATATATACATATATATATATATATATATATATATATATATATACATATATACATATATATATATATATATATACATATATACATATATATATATATATACATATATACATATATATATATATATATATATATATACATATATATATATATATATATATATACATATATATATATATATATATATATATATACATATATATATATATACATATATATATATATACATATATATATATATACATATATATATATATATACATATATATACATATATATATATATATATACATATATATACATATATATATATATATATACATATATATACATATATATATATATATATACATATATATACATATATATATATATATATATATATATATATATATATATATACATATATATACATATATATATATATATACATATATATATATATATATATATATATATATATATATATATATATATATATATATATATATATATATGAAACTAAAAGTATACTTTTAGTAGATAGAACCTATAGTGAAATGGGTTAAGGTCAATATACGAGATAGAGCAATTATAAAGATAAATGAAAGAAGAGGGATAAACATGTACGAATGACAAATCTATTTCAACTTCGATTGTTCAATGCAAGGTGTACTCGGTAAAAACGTTTATTATTCTTTCCTGAACAATTGAAGTTTAAATGGATGTGTCATTCGTACATGTTTATCTTATTTCATGTATCTTATATATATATATATATATATTACATTACGATAAATATTAAATTTCATCCGCAAACATATGTTTCATCCTTTTTACCGGAAATTATCAGTGCGAAGGACGATGAGGCCACCAAACTAACCACGTTGAAGGTACAGAATAAAGATTTATTTATTTCCAAGTAAAAGGACACACATAGAAAGCTGTTAGCAACAGTGTTCAACGACTCGTTGGCCGCAATTTAGCATTACGGATTTAAATTTGACAGCCCTATTTTATAATTCTCTTAAAGCGCCCATCTTAGTATTAAAGGGGTTAAACAATATTACGATAAATATTATTCAATCATTATCTATAGAAACATGTGGTTGAATTTTTTTACTGGGAATCATCAGTGTGAAGGGTGATTCGAACCCCACAGATCCAAGATATATATATATTATATATATATTTACGTACATAAAAGTAATCCATGGACACCTGTTTCTGTCTAATAGTCGTCATCAGCGTGGATAACTTAGACAAGGATAGAACCTTCGATTTTGATGTCAATAGTCTGGCGTTTTACCCTCAGGCTATGACGCCTTGCCTAGAAATATGTACGATTTTTATCACCTAAATATTTAAAGTATTTTATGTAATTGTTTTACTGGTGATTGCAACGTTCGTTGTTTTTGTGCTTACTAATATTTCGATTGTTTCACCCCCTAAGCGATTAAGATGTAGAAAATTGAATTATCAGTCACCCTTAACTTTATAGGACGCGTATTTATCGTGTATATATATTTAATAATTTTATACGTACATATATATATATATTTATATATATATATATATATATATATATATATATATATATATATGTTTTTTGTGAAAGCTTTGGTTTCTTAATATACCTTTAATAAAGCCTCCAATTTGTTTTGCTTTCTTTTGAGCCTCTTAAGCATTTTAGTCATGTTGTTTTACAAGTACTTCAATGGAATATGCTCCGATGAACTTGCTTCTCTGGTACTCTCTCGTCGTAAATACACTCGACCAACCGACAAACAGCAAAATCCCATCCATTCACTGTGAGGGTCTCCAAATGCCGGAGAGCCTTCTACTCTAATAGCTTATTTTCTCATGCTACCGGCCTTTGGAACCCCCTTCCGTCTCCCTGTTTCCCCGACTGTACAGATATGCAAAAATTTAAAAC
Organism: Sepiola atlantica; assembly: GCA_963556195.1. Lineage (NCBI taxonomy): Eukaryota > Metazoa > Mollusca > Cephalopoda > Sepiida > Sepiolidae > Sepiola > Sepiola atlantica. The sequence continues at coordinate 54,480 of CAUVYP010000166.1, forward strand.
TAATATGAACAAGCATCTCGCTTTAAAGCTCCCAATTTAGGATGACCCCAAAACTTTCACCCTAATACTCAGTTGCCGCTTATGTCTACAGTGGCAACTTTTCTTGTTTGGGGTTAACTATGTTTTTAAAAAAATGTCAGTATGATTAACCCTATGTCTGTCCGATGTGTCACATTTGGGTTCTTGTATACGACTGAGTAACATAATAAAATGTTTTTACTCTCCGATGTTAATCAGAAAGACTTGGTTTTGTCTCTGCCCATTATTTCGATTGTCTATGAAAATTGGTTTATTAGTTTTCCACAAAATTTAGCAAGAGAATGTGTGCGAGACTTCTGGAACCTTTCGTTGACTTTATAAAAATAAAGTGATTTTATAATTACGTTCCAATAATTTGATTAACAAAATATATTGGTATTTGTAAGGTTATTACTTTTATTGAGTCGCATCATTTAGCAATGTTTATTAATATTTAATAAATTCGCACGTTTAATTAATTCAACAGATCCTAAACTTGGATTTTATAATTACAAAATGTAGACTGTTGTATACTCGGGCTTTCTGCATCTTTCTACGGGACATAAAAACAAGTGAATAAAAACTTTAATGGGAGATAATCGATTGAAGTTACAAATTTACCGCCCGTACAATGGCGGCTACTTATGCTGGTGTATAATATAATAATTACAAACAACGTTATATTTCGAAGTTATGCCATTCTATTTGATGTCAACATGCCCAAATTGTATTGCAACGATTCGTCTACGGGCAATATAACAAAAGAAATCGGGGTATCTTTACGAATAGCCCTACAACGAAAACGCTGGAAAAAACAAATATACAACAAATAAAAGTTACCGTAGCCGATAAAACTGAATTTCCAAGTTAACTGTGACAGTTATTAATGATTATAATCCGTTAAAAGTGCTATTTTTGATGAATTGATAGTTTTAGCATACGTGAAGTGAAAAAAAAAATTAATGGCCGCTTCTCGATAGAAACTGGAGCCTCGTTCTCGTTTCGATTATTTTTTTACTGGGACTCATAGTCAAAGCGCAATTTTTGCATTTTTCAGCCAAGCAGAAGAACAAAACAAAACTACATTTTAAGCAAAAGGAATAAAATAATTTTCTTTTGATTTACATGTCAGTGTGCTTTTATTTACATATTATTTTCATTCGTCACACCGTAATGTTTTATTTTCCTCCTGTTGTTTCTGTAAAAAATTCCATACCCTAACCTAACCCTAACCCTAACCCTAACCCCAATTTTTCATATTTCAGTAAAGCAAAAGAACAAAAAAAAACAAAAAAAAACGCCACTTTGATTATGACTCCCGGTAAAAAAAAAACACACCACGTGACAACTGTTGACGCCATCTTTATTAAGTAAACATTTTGTTGGCGAAAAAAAAATTTTTTTTCATGTCTAATTAAAAGACATTTATCCTACGTAAACATACAAACAAATGGAATAGATAACTAATAAAATCTCCAGTCTTTACGTACGTCGCATTTATTTGTTGCATATTCATTTTTTTGACTACGTTCTACAACTTGTTTTCAACCCGACTCGCGAGTTGTAGGGCTATTGTTAAAGATTCCCAGAAATCGTATCTACTGCCATAAGTTTCGTAGCAACCCGCAAATTTATGTCCATTTTGAACACGTATGCAAATAAACTTTAGTCACGCTCAACAAATAAAAAACAATATACAGTTTCTGCATTTAACAAAAAATCAGTCAACAAGAAATTTTGTGACATTTTTTTTATTTGGACAATGAATTCATTGAATTATGGGTGAAGTGAAAACTAAACACTGAAAAAAGAAGCTTTATTGGGTTGCCATGCAAAGTAATTTCTGTTGATAACAACTCCGGGAAATTTAGGCTATTCAGTTGCACCGAAACCCTCTGTACAAGACTACACGATGCCAACAGCAACGGACGAACCATAGTTTGACGTTCTGTTTATATGTCCAAGAGCTGGAAGGATTGTGTGTTCATACCTTTGCAACGCAAAGTAAGTTGTAAGTTCACCTCGTATGTCATTAATTGTTTTATGTGTTTATCATTTTGAAGTTCTAATCGAATAAATAAAATCTGAGTGAGAATTACCCCTTCCCAACTCCATTAAAAATTATATTATTATTATTATATAGTATTTAAACCATTATGCAAAATTATGCCGATTGTGAAAGGTCGAAGATATTTCTATTTAGAACCTCCTTTTACTTCAGAGGAGATTTTAGTTTTGAATGAATCCTTATGAATATTTCGAGAATATCATCAATAAAATACAAACCTAACTTGGCTATATATTTAGAATTGCATCTACATGGGCAAAAACAATCCACGACAGGAGACAGAAATAACAAAGCATCAAACAGTTAAGACAAAATTATTTTTAAACAATGCAGTGGCATTCTTGCACATATTTTTTTAAATAATCGCATACCTCTACTGATTTTCATAATTTCATATTTGATTGAAAAAGTCCACAGGAGTTAGCGAAAATTTCCAAACCCGCAATGGAAAGAAAAATAAAAATAAAACTATAAACGTAACAATATATATATATATATATATATATATATATATATATATTATACTTCTAAAAAACGTCCAATCAAACCGGAAGGATTTAATCAACAAAACGATGAGTATCTTACTTTTTTATTTATTTCCTACAATTACATCTTACAACAGAGGTATTCGTGGGCAAGCATTCGCCACTTCAACAACATCGAAGTGAAAATTACCATAACGGAAAAATAAAGGTATTACCTTTAATTTGATTCAGACTCTTCTTTCTCTGAAGAAGGATGTTTTATCATCCGAAATAAATGAGAAAAAAGGTCAAGAAAATTTTTTTCAACAAATTTCTGATTAGAATATTGCATCTTAAAACGTGGTCTTTAAGGGCATTTGTTTATCTGTTTTCAAAGTTTCTAAATTTCTTAAAGATGCTTCCAAGAACTTTTGTCAAATGTTATTACACCCACACACACATTATATATATATATATATATATATATATATATATATATATATATATATATATATATATATATATATACGCCACAGAAGACACTAACTCACCTGTTACAACTGGTTTCACACGAAGCGACAATACGATTGGAAATTCTATTCTAGGAATATTCAGCAGAGTTGATCATTTTAATTCAAGTACGATTTCCTGCTCTCATATATATATAGGGTTGCAATTAATGACACTGTCAATGCTACATATAAAAACAATTCGGAAAAATCTATTTTATCCCTCAGAACAAAACATTTGGCACATTAAAACAAACATAAATTACTTTGATTTATTTCGGTCGTTGGCACTTCACTTCCCTCAACAACTTTGTTGAACTAGAATATCTATGATTTTTTACTTCCCTCCCTGCAATGACAACGCTAAGCACGGGTTCGGTTTTCATTCTGGCTTAAGATCAAAATAAAAATTGACTCAGTCCATGAGTACTTCTCCTCATTTAACTCAGGATAAAACAGATACTACATTTTGATCACAAATACGAAAGCCGAATAGTTATACTAGAATAAAATGAGACCTTCATACCCCCTCAATGTAATTTTTAAAAGAAAACACACACACACATCCCTATCTCTCTCACAACACACATATTCTCACATATAAATTCCTCACAATCTCCTTTTTACACAGACTAACAACTAGTCTCAATATCTCCGCTTCTCATTTATTCATACACTGCCCCTTCACTCATATATATATATATATATATATATATATATATATATATATATATATATACATATATATGGGGTATACAATATATATATATATATGGGGT
>CAUVYP010000167.1:30000-47500 GCA_963556195.1 Sepiola atlantica
AACCCAGCCGATAACATTATAATAAAAATAATTTTAAAATAATAAATAAAAAATTTATAAATAAATAAATAAATCAATAAATAAATCAATAAATAAATAAATAAATAAATAAATAAATAATAATAATAATAATAATAATAATAATAATAATAATAATAATAATAATAATAATAATAATAATAATAATAATAATAATAATAGTGTTACTGCACCGACGATTCACCGGTGACAGGACGAGTTACGGCGCATGGTTATGACTCAGTTAGAATGTATTTTGACCGTCAATAAACCTTGTTACTTATCCTGCACTTCTCTCCGTCTTACTTCTTACTTAACCCAGCCGATAACATTATAATAAAAATAATTTTAAAATAATAAATAAAAAATTTATAAATAAATAAATGAATAAATCAATAAATAAATCAATAAATAAATAAATAAATAATAATAATAATAATAATAATAATAATAATAATAATAATAATAATAATAATAATAATAATAATAATAATAATAATAATAATAATAATAATAATAATAATAATAATAATAGTGTTACTGCACCGACGATTCACCGGTGACAGGACGAGTTACGGCGCATGGTTATGACTCAGTTAGAATGTATTTTGACCGTCAATAAACCTTGTTACTTATCCTGCACTTCTCTCCGTCTTACTTCTTACTTAACCCAGCCGATAACATTATAATAAAAATAATTTTAAAATAATAAATAAAAAATTTATAAATAAATAAATAAATAAATAAATAAATAAATAAATAATAATAATAATAATAATAATAATAATAATAATAATAATAATAATAATAATAATAATAATAATAATAATAATAATAATAATAATAATAATAATAATAATAATAATAATAGTGTTACTGCACCGACGATTCACCGGTGACAGGACGAGTTACGGCGCATGGTTATGACTCAGTTAGAATGTATTTTGACCGTCAATAAACCTTGTTACTTATCCTGCACTTCTCTCCGTCTTACTTCTTACTTAACCCAGCCGATAACATTATAATAAAAATAATTTTAAAATAAAAAATAAAAAATTTATAAATAAATAAATAAATAAATAAATAAATAATAATAATAATAATAATAATAATAATAATAATAATAATAATAATAATAATAATAATAATAATAATAATAATAACAGTGTTACTGCACCGACGATTCACCGGTGACAGGACGAGTTACGGCGCATGGTTATGACTCAGTTAGAATGTATTTTGACCGTCAATAAACCTTGTTACTTATCCTGCACTTCTCTCCGTCTTACTTCTTACTTAACCCAGCCGATAACATTATAATAAAAATAATTTTAAAATAATAAATAAAAAATTTATAAATAAATAAATAAATAAATAAATAAATCAATAAATAAATAAATAAATAAATAAATAAATAATAATAATAATAATAATAATAATAATAATAATAATAATAATAATAATAATAATAATAATAATAATAAAAATAATAATAATAATAATAATAATAATAATAATAATAATAATAACAGTGTTACTGCACCGACGATTCACCGGTGACAGGACGAGTTACGGCGCATGGTTATGACTCAGTTAGAATGTATTTTGACCGTCAATAAACCTTGTTACTTATCCTGCACTTCTCTCCGTCTTACTTCTTACTTAACCCAGCCGATAACATTATAATAAAAATAATTTTAAAATAATAAATAAAAAATTTATAAATAAATAAATAAATAAATAAATAAATAAATAAATCAATAAATAAATAAATAAATAAATAAATAAATAATAATAATAATAATAATAATAATAATAATAATAATAATAATAATAATAATAATAATAATAATAATAATAATAATAATAATAATAATAATAATAATAGTGTTACTGCACCGACGATTCACCGGTGACAGGACGAGTTACGGCGCATGGTTATGACTCAGTTAGAATGTATTTTGACCGTCAATAAACCTTGTTACTTATCCTGCACTTCTCTCCGTCTTACTTCTTACTTAACCCAGCCGATAACATTATAATAAAAATAATTTTAAAATAATAAATAAAAAATTTATAAATAAATAAATAAATAAATAAATAAATAAATAATAATAATAATAATAATAATAATAATAATAATAATAATAATAATAATAATAATAATAATAATAATAATAATAATAATAATAATAATAACAGTGTTACTGCACCGACGATTCACCGGTGACAGGACGAGTTACGGCGCATGGTTATGACTCAGTTAGAATGTATTTTGACCGTCAATAAACCTTGTTACTTATCCTGCACTTCTCTCCGTCTTACTTCTTACTTAACCCAGCCGATAACATTATAATAAAAATAATTTTAAAATAATAAATAAAAAATTTATAAATAAATAAATAAATCAATAAATAAATCAATAAATAAATAAATAAATAAATAAATAAATAATAATAATAATAATAATAATAATAATAATAATAATAATAATAATAATAATAATAATAATAATAATAATAATAATAATAATAATAATAGTGTTACTGCACCGACGATTCACCGGTGACAGGACGAGTTACGGCGCATGGTTATGACTCAGTTAGAATGTATTTTGACCGTCAATAAACCTTGTTACTTATCCTGCACTTCTCTCCGTCTTACTTCTTACTTAACCCAGCCGATAACATTATAATAAAAATAATTTTAAAATAATAAATAAAAAATTTATAAATAAATAAATAAATAAATAAATCAATAAATAAATCAATAAATAAATAAATAAATAATAATAATAATAATAATAATAATAATAATAATAATAATAATAATAATAATAATAATAATAATAATAATAATAATAATAATAATAATAATAGTGTTACTGCACCGACGATTCACCGGTGACAGGACGAGTTACGGCGCATGGTTATGACTCAGTTAGAATGTATTTTGACCGTCAATAAACCTTGTTACTTATCCTGCACTTCTCTCCGTCTTACTTCTTACTTAACCCAGCCGATAACATTATAATAAAAATAATTTTAAAATAATAAATAAAAAATTTATAAATAAATAAATAAATAAATAAATAAATAAATAAATAATAATAATAATAATAATAATAATAATAATAATAATAATAATAATAATAATAATAATAATAATAATAGTGTTACTGCACCGACGATTCACCGGTTACAGGACGAGTTACGGCGCATGGTTATGACTCAGTTAGAATGTATTTTGACCGTCAATAAACCTTGTTACTTATCCTGCACTTCTCTCCGTCTTACTTCTTACTTAACCCAGCCGATAACATTATAATAAAAATAATTTTAAAATAATAAATAAAAAATTTATAAATAAATAAATAAATAAATAAATAAATAAATAAATAATAATAATAATAATAATAATAATAATAATAATAATAATAATAATAATAATAATAATAATAATAATAATGGTGTTACTGCACCGACGATTCACCGGTGACAGGACGAGTTACGGCGCATGGTTATGACTCAGTTAGAATGTATTTTGACCGTCAATAAACCTTGTTACTTATCCTGCACTTCTCTCCGTCTTACTTCTTACTTAACCCAGCCGATAACATTATAATAAAAATAATTTTAAAATAATAAATAAAAAATTTATAAATAAATAAATAAATAAATAAATAAATAAATAATAATAATAATAATAATAATAATAATAATAATAATAATAATAATAATAATAATAATAATAATAATAACAGTGTTACTGCACCGACGATTCACCGGTGACAGGACGAGTTACGGCGCATGGTTATGACTGAGTTAGAATGTATTTTGACCGTCAATAAACCTTGTTACTTATCCTGCACTTCTCTCCGTCTTACTTCTTACTTAACCCAGCCGATAACATTATAATAAAAATAATTTTAAAATAATAAATAAAAAATTTATAAATAAATAAATAAATAAATAAATAAATCAATAAATAAATAAATAAATAAATAAATAAATAATAATAATAATAATAATAATAATAATAATAATAATAATAATAATAATAATAATAATAATAATAATAATAATAATAATAATAATAATAATAATAATAATAATAATAGTGTTACTGCACCGACGATTCACCGGTGACAGGACGAGTTACGGCGCATGGTTATGACTCAGTTAGAATGTATTTTGACCGTCAATAAACCTTGTTACTTATCCTGCACTTCTCTCCGTCTTACTTCTTACTTAACCCAGCCGATAACATTATAATAAAAATAATTTTAAAATAATAAATAAAAAATTTATAAATAAATAAATAAATAAATAAATAAATAAATAAATAAATAATAATAATAATAATAATAATAATAATAATAATAATAATAATAATAATAATAATAATAGTGTTACTGCACCGACGATTCACCGGTTACAGGACGAGTTACGGCGCATGGTTATGACTCAGTTAGAATGTATTTTGACCGTCAATAAACCTTGTTACTTATCCTGCACTTCTCTCCGTCTTACTTCTTACTTAACCCAGCCGATAACATTATAATAAAAATAATTTTAAAATAATAAATAAAAAATTTATAAATAAATAAATAAATAAATAAATAAATAAATAAATAAATAATAATAATAATAATAATAATAATAATAATAATAATAATAATAATAATAATAATAATAATAATAATAATAATAATAATAATAATAATAATAATAATAATAATAATAATAATAATAGTGTTACTGCACCGACGATTCACCGGTGACAGGACGAGTTACGGCGCATGGTTATGACTCAGTTAGAATGTATTTTGACCGTCAATAAACCTTGTTACTTATCCTGCACTTCTCTCCGTCTTACTTCTTACTTAACCCAGCCGATAACATTATAATAAAAATAATTTTAAAATAATAAATAAAAAATTTATAAATAAATAAATAAATAAATAAATAAATAAATAATAATAATAATAATAATAATAATAATAATAATAATAATAATAATAATAATAATAATAATAATAATAATAATAATAATAATAATAATAATAATAATAATAACAGTGTTACTGCACCGACGATTCACCGGTGACAGGACGAGTTACGGCGCATGGTTATGACTCAGTTAGAATGTATTTTGACCGTCAATAAACCTTGTTACTTATCCTGCACTTCTCTCCGTCTTACTTCTTACTTAACCCAGCCGATAACATTATAATAAAAATAATTTTAAAATAATAAATAAAAAATTTATAAATAAATAAATAAATAAATAAATAAATCAATAAATAAATAAATAAATAAATAAATAAATAATAATAATAATAATAATAATAATAATAATAATAATAATAATAATAATAATAATAATAATAATAATAATAATAATAATAGTGTTACTGCACCGACGATTCACCGGTGACAGGACGAGTTACGGCGCATGGTTATGACTCAGTTAGAATGTATTTTGACCGTCAATAAACCTTGTTACTTATCCTGCACTTCTCTCCGTCTTACTTCTTACTTAACCCAGCCGATAACATTATAATAAAAACAATTTTAAAATAATAAATAAAAAATTTATAAATAAATAAATAAATAAATAAATAAATAAATAATAATAATAATAATAATAATAATAATAATAATAATAATAATAATAATAATAATAATAATAATAATAATAATAATAATAATAATAATAATAATAATAATAACAGTGTTACTGCACCGACGATTCACCGGTGACAGGACGAGTTACGGCGCATGGTTATGACTCAGTTAGAATGTATTTTGACCGTCAATAAACCTTGTTACTTATCCTGCACTTCTCTCCGTCTTACTTCTTACTTAACCCAGCCGATAACATTATAATAAAAATAATTTTAAAATAATAAATAAAAAATTTATAAATAAATAAATAAATAAATAAATAAATAAATAAATCAATAAATAAATAAATAAATAAATAAATAAATAATAATAATAATAATAATAATAATAATAATAATAATAATGATAATAATAATAATAATAATAATAATAATAATAATAATAATAATAATAATAATAATAATAATAATAATAATAATAATAATAGTGTTACTGCACCGACGATTCACCGGTGACAGGACGAGTTACGGCGCATGGTTATGACTCAGTTAGAATGTATTTTGACCGTCAATAAACCTTGTTACTTATCCTGCACTTCTCTCCGTCTTACTTCTTACTTAACCCAGCCGATAACATTATAATAAAAATAATTTTAAAATAATAAATAAAAAATTTATAAATAAATAAATAAATAAATAAATAAATAAATAATAATAATAATAATAATAATAATAATAATAATAATAATAATAATAATAATAATAATAATAATAATAATAATAATAATAATAACAGTGTTACTGCACCGACGATTCACCGGTGACAGGACGAGTTACGGCGCATGGTTATGACTCAGTTAGAATGTATTTTGACCGTCAATAAACCTTGTTACTTATCCTGCACTTCTCTCCGTCTTACCTCTTACTTAACCCAGCCGATAACATTATAATAAAAATAATTTTAAAATAATAAATAAAAAATTTATAAATAAATAAATAAATCAATAAATAAATCAATAAATAAATAAATAAATAAATAAATAAATAAATAATAATAATAATAATAATAATAATAATAATAATAATAATAATAATAATAATAATAATAATAATAATAATAATAATAATAATAATAATAATAATAATAATAGTGTTACTGCACCGACGATTCACCGGTGACAGGACGAGTTACGGCGCATGGTTATGACTCAGTTAGAATGTATTTTGACCGTCAATAAACCTTGTTACTTATCCTGCACTTCTCTCCGTCTTACTTCTTACTTAACCCAGCCGATAACATTATAATAAAAATAATTTTAAAATAATAAATAAAAAATTTATAAACAAATAAATAAATAAATAAATCAATAAATAAATAAATAAATAAATAAATAAATAAATAATAATAATAATAATAATAATAATAATAATAATAATAATAATAATAATAATAATAATAATAATAATAATAATAATAATAATAATAATAATAATAATAATAATAGTGTTACTGCACCGACGATTCACCGGTGACAGGACGAGTTACGGCGCATGGTTATGACTCAGTTAGAATGTATTTTGACCGTCAATAAACCTTGTTACTTATCCTGCACTTCTCTCCGTCTTACTTCTTACTTAACCCAGCCGATAACATTATAATAAAAATAATTTTAAAATAATAAATAAAAAATTTATAAATAAATAAATAAATAAATAAATAAATAAATAAATAAATAATAATAATAATAATAATAATAATAATAATAATAATAATAATAATAATAATAATAATAATAATAATAATAATAGTGTTACTGCACCGACGATTCACCGGTTACAGGACGAGTTACGGCGCATGGTTATGACTCAGTTAGAATGTATTTTGACCGTCAATAAACCTTGTTACTTATCCTGCACTTCTCTCCGTCTTACTTCTTACTTAACCCAGCCGATAACATTATAATAAAAATAATTTTAAAATAATAAATAAAAAATTTATAAATAAATAAATAAATAAATAAATAAATAAATAAATAAATAATAATAATAATAATAATAATAATAATAATAATAATAATAATAATAATAATAATAATAATAATAATAATAATAATAATAATAATAATAATAATAGTGTTACTGCACCGACGATTCACCGGTGACAGGACGAGTTACGGCGCATGGTTATGACTCAGTTAGAATGTATTTTGACCGTCAATAAACCTTGTTACTTATCCTGCACTTCTCTCCGTCTTACTTCTTACTTAACCCAGCCGATAACATTATAATAAAAATAATTTTAAAATAATAAATAAAAAATTTATAAATAAATAAATAAATAAATAAATAAATAAATAATAATAATAATAATAATAATAATAATAATAATAATAATAATAATAATAATAATAATAATAATAATAATAATAATAATAATAACAGTGTTACTGCACCGACGATTCACCGGTGACAGGACGAGTTACGGCGCATGGTTATGACTCAGTTAGAATGTATTTTGACCGTCAATAAACCTTGTTACTTATCCTGCACTTCTCTCCGTCTTACTTCTTACTTAACCCAGCCGATAACATTATAATAAAAATAATTTTAAAATAATAAATAAAAAATTTATAAATAAATAAATAAATCAATAAATAAATCAATAAATAAATAAATAAATAAATAAATAAATAATAATAATAATAATAATAATAATAATAATAATAATAATAATAATAATAATAATAATAATAATAATAATAATAATAATAATAATAGTGTTACTGCACCGACGATTCACCGGTGACAGGACGAGTTACGGCGCATGGTTATGACTCAGTTAGAATGTATTTTGACCGTCAATAAACCTTGTTACTTATCCTGCACTTCTCTCCGTCTTACTTCTTACTTAACCCAGCCGATAACATTATAATAAAAATAATTTTAAAATAATAAATAAAAAATTTATAAATAAATAAATAAATAAATCAATAAATAAATAAATAAATAAATAAATAATAATAATAATAATAATAATAATAATAATAATAATAATAATAATAATAATAATAATAATAGTGTTACTGCACCGACGATTCACCGGTGACAGGACGAGTTACGGCGCATGGTTATGACTCAGTTAGAATGTATTTTGACCGTCAATAAACCTTGTTACTTATCCTGCACTTCTCTCCGTCTTACTTCTTACTTAACCCAGCCGATAACATTATAATAAAAATAATTTTAAAATAATAAATAAAAAATTTATAAATAAATAAATAAATAAATAAATAAATAAATAAATAAATAATAATAATAATAATAATAATAATAATAATAATAATAATAATAATAATAATAATAATAATAATAATAATAATAATAATAATAATAATAATAATAATAGTGTTACTGCACCGACGATTCACCGGTTACAGGACGAGTTACGGCGACTGGTTATGACTCAGTTAGAATGTATTTTGACCGTCAATAAACCTTGTTACTTATCCTGCACTTCTCTCCGTCTTACTTCTTACTTAACCCAGCCGATAACATTATAATAAAAATAATTTTAAAATAATAAATAAAAAATTTATAAATAAATAAATAAATAAATAAATAAATAAATAAATAATAATAATAATAATAATAATAATAATAATAATAATAATAATAATAATAATAATAATAATAATAATAATAATAATAATAATAATAATAATAATAGTGTTACTGCACCGACGATTCACCGGTGACAGGACGAGTTACGGCGCATGGTTATGACTCAGTTAGAATGTATTTTGACCGTCAATAAATTTTGTTACTTATCCTGCACTTCTCTCCGTCTTACTTCTTACTTAACCCAGCCGATAACATTATAATAAAAATAATTTTAAAATAATAAATAAAAAATTTATAAATAAATAAATAAATAAATAAATAAATAATAATAATAATAATAATAATAATAATAATAATAATAATAATAATAATAATAATAATAATAATAATAATAGTGTTACTGCACCGACGATTCACCGGTGACAGGACGAGTTACGGCGCATGGTTATGACTCAGTTAGAATGTATTTTGACCGTCAATAAACCTTGTTACTTATCCTGCACTTCTCTCCGTCTTACTTCTTACTTAACCCAGCCGATAACATTATAATAAAAATAATTTTAAAATAATAAATAAAAAATTTATAAATAAATAAATAAATAAATAAATAAATAAATAAATAAATAATAATAATAATAATAATAATAATAATAATAATAATAATAATAATAATAATAATAATAATAATAATAATAATAATAGTGTTACTGCACCGACGATTCACCGGTGACAGGACGAGTTACGGCGCATAGTTATGACTCAGTTAGAATGTATTTTGACCGTCAATAAACCTTGTTACTTATCCTGCACTTCTCTCCGTCTTACTTCTTACTTAACCCAGCCGATAACATTATAATAAAAATAATTTTAAAATAATAAATAAAAAATTTATAAATAAATAAATAAATAAATAAATAAATCAATCAATAAATAAATAAATAAATAAATAAATAATAATAATAATAATAATAATAATAATAATAATAATAATAATAATAATAATAATAATAATAATAATAGTGTTACTGCACCGACGATTCACCGGTGACAGGACGAGTTACGGCGCATGGTTATGACTCAGTTAGAATGTATTTTGACCGTCAATAAACCTTGTTATTTATCCTGCACTTCTCACCGTCTTACTTCTTACTTAACCCAGCCGATAACATTATAATAAAAATAATTTTAAAATAATAAATAAAAAATTTATAAATAAATAAATAAATCAATAAATAAATCAATAAATAAATAAATAAATAAATAAATAAATAATAATAATAATAATAATAATAATAATAATAATAATAATAATAATAATAATAATAATAATAATAATAATAATAATAATAATAATAATAATAGTGTTACTGCACCGACGATTCACCGGTGACAGGACGAGTTACGGCGCATGGTTATGACTCAGTTAGAATGTATTTTGACCGTCAATAAACCTTGTTACTTATCCTGCACTTCTCTCCGTCTTACTTCTTACTTAACCCAGCCGATAACATTATAATAAAAATAATTTTAAAATAATAAATAAAAAATTTATAAATAAATAAATAAATAAATAAATAAATAAATAAATAAATAATAATAATAATAATAATAATAATAATAATAATAATAATAATAATAGTGTTACTGCACCGACGATTCACCGGTTACAGGACGAGTTACGGCGCATGGTTATGACTCAGTTAGAATGTATTTTGACCGTCAATAAACCTTGTTACTTATCCTGCACTTCTCTCCGTCTTACTTCTTACTTAACCCAGCCGATAACATTATAATAAAAATAATTTTAAAATAATAAATAAAAAATTTATAAATAAATAAATAAATAAATAAATAAATAAATAAATAAATAAATAATAATAATAATAATAATAATAATAATAATAATAATAATAATAATAATAATAATAATAATAATAATAATAATAGTGTTACTGCACCGACGATTCACCGGTGACAGGACGAGTTACGGCGCATGGTTATGACTCAGTTAGAATGTATTTTGACCGTCAATAAACCTTGTTACTTATCCTGCACTTCTCTCCGTCTTACTTCTTACTTAACCCAGCCGATAACATTATAATAAAAATAATTTTAAAATAATAAATAAAAAATTTATAAATAAATAAATAAATAAATAAATAAATAAATAATAATAATAATAATAATAATAATAATAATAATAATAATAATAATAATAATAATAATAATAATAATAATAATAATAACAGTGTTACTGCACCGACGATTCACCGGTGACAGGACGAGTTACGGCGCATGGTTATGACTCAGTTAGAATGTATTTTGACCGTCAATAAACCTTGTTACTTATCCTGCACTTCTCTCCGTCTTACTTCTTACTTAACCCAGCCGATAACATTATAATAAAAATAATTTTAAAATAATAAATAAAAAATTTATAAATAAATAAATAAATCAATAAATAAATCAATAAATAAATAAATAAATAAATAAATAAATAATAATAATAATAATAATAATAATAATAATAATAATAATAATAATAATAATAATAATAATAATAATAATAATAATAATAATAATAATAATAATAATAATAATAATAATAATAGTGTTACTGCACCGACGATTCACCGGTGACAGGACGAGTTACGGCGCATGGTTATGACTCAGTTAGAATGTATTTTGACCGTCAATAAACCTTGTTACTTATCCTGCACTTCTCTCCGTCTTACTTCTTACTTAACCCAGCCGATAACATTATAATAAAAATAATTTTAAAATAATAAATAAAAAATTTATAAATAAATAAATAAATAAATCAATAAATAAATAAATAAATAAATAAATAAATAAATAATAATAATAATAATAATAATAATAATAATAATAATAATAATAATAATAATAATAATAATAATAATAATAATAATAGTGTTACTGCACCGACGATTCACCGGTGACAGGACGAGTTACGGCGCATGGTTATGACTCAGTTAGAATGTATTTTGACCGTCAATAAACCTTGTTACTTATCCTGCACTTCTCTCCGTCTTACTTCTTACTTAACCCAGCCGATAACATTATAATAAAAATAATTTTAAAATAATAAATAAAAAATTTATAAATAAATAAATAAATAAATCAATAAATAAATAAATAAATAAATAAATAAATAAATAATAATAATAATAATAATAATAATAATAATAATAATAATAATAATAATAATAATAATAGTGTTACTGCACCGACGATTCACCGGTGACAGGACGAGTTACGGCGCATGGTTATGACTCAGTTAGAATGTATTTTGACCGTCAATAAACCTTGTTACTTATCCTGCACTTCTCTCCGTCTTACTTCTTACTTAACCCAGCCGATAACATTATAATAAAAATAATTTTAAAATAATAAATAAAAAATTTATAAATAAATAAATAAATAAATAAATAAATAAATAAATAATAATAATAATAATAATAATAATAATAATAATAATAATAATAATAATAATAATAATAATAATAATAATAATAGTGTTACTGCACCGACGATTCACCGGTTACAGGACGAGTTACGGCGCATGGTTATGACTCAGTTAGAATGTATTTTGACCGTCAATAAACCTTGTTACTTATCCTGCACTTCTCTCCGTCTTACTTCTTACTTAACCCAGCCGATAACATTATAATAAAAATAATTTTAAAATAATAAATAAAATTTTTTTAAATAAATAAATAAATAAATAAATAAATAAATAAATAAATAATAATAATAATAATAATAATAATAATAATAATAATAATAATAATAATAATAATAATAATAATAATAATAATAGTGTTACTGCACCGACGATTCACCGGTGACAGGACGAGTTACGGCGCATGGTTATGACTCAGTTAGAATGTATTTTGACCGTCAATAAATTTTGTTACTTATCCTGCACTTCTCTCCGTCTTACTTCTTACTTAACCCAGCCGATAACATTATAATAAAAATAATTTTAAAATAATAAATAAAAAATTTATAAATAAATAAATAAATAAATAAATAAATAATAATAATAATAATAATAATAATAATAATAATAATAATAATAATAATAATAATAATAATAATAGTGTTACTGCACCGACGATTCACCGGTGACAGGACGAGTTACGGCGCATGGTTATGACTCAGTTAGAATGTATTTTGACCGTCAATAAACCTTGTTACTTATCCTGCACTTCTCTCCGTCTTACTTCTTACTTAACCCAGCCGATAACATTATAATAAAAATAATTTTAAAATAATAAATAAAAAATTTATAAATAAATAAATAAATAAATAAATAAATAAATAAATAATAATAATAATAATAATAATAATAATAATAATAATAATAATAATAATAATAATAATAATAATAATAATAATAATAATAATAATAATAATAATAATAATATTAATAATAATAATAATAATAATAATAATAATAATAGTGTTACTGCACCGACGATTCACCGGTGACAGGACGAGTTACGGCGCATGGTTATGACTCAGTTAGAATGTATTTTGACCGTCAATAAATTTTGTTACTTATCCTGCACTTCTCTCCGTCTTACTTCTTACTTAACCCAGCCGATAACATTATAATAAAAATAATTTTAAAATAATAAATAAAAAATTTATAAATAAATAAATAAATAAATAAATAAATAAATAATAATAATAATAATAATAATAATAATAATAATAATAATAATAATAATAATAATAATAATAATAATAATAATAATAATAATAATAATAATAATAATAATTATAATAATAGTGTTACTGCACCGACGATTCACCGGTGACAGGACGAGTTACGGCGCATGGTTATGACTCAGTTAGAATGTATTTTGACCGTCAATAAACCTTGTTACTTATCCTGCACTTCTCTCCGTCTTACTTCTTACTTAACCCAGCCGATAACATTATAATAAAAATAATTTTAAAATAATAAATAAAAAATTTATAAATAAATAAATAAATAAATAAATAAATAAATAAATAATAATAATAATAATAATAATAATAATAATAATAATAATAATAATAATAATAATAATAATAATAATAATAATAATAATAATAGTGTTACTGCACCGACGATTCACCGGTGACAGGACGAGTTACGGCGCATAGTTATGACTCAGTTAGAATGTATTTTGACCGTCAATAAACCTTGTTACTTATCCTGCACTTCTCTCCGTCTTACTTCTTACTTAACCCAGCCGATAACATTATAATAAAAATAATTTTAAAATAATAAATAAAAAATTTATAAATAAATAAATAAATAAATAAATAAATCAATCAATAAATAAATAAATAAATAAATAAATAATAATAATAATAATAATAATAATAATAATAATAATAATAATAATAATAATAATAATAATAATAATAATAATAGTGTTACTGCACCGACGATTCACCGGTGACAGGACGAGTTACGGCGCATGGTTATGACTCAGTTAGAATGTATTTTGACCGTCAATAAACCTTGTTACTTATCCTGCACTTCTCACCGTCTTACTTCTTACTTAACCCAGCCGATAACATTATAATAAAAATAATTTTAAAATAATAAATAAAAAATTTATAAATAAATGAATAAATCAATAAATAAATCAATAAATAAATAAATAAATAAATAAATAAATAATAATAATAATAATAATAATAATAATAATAATAATAATAATAATAATAATAATAATAATAATAATAATAATAATAATAATAATAATAATAATAATAATAATAATAGTGTTACTGCACCGACGATTCACCGGTGACAGGACGAGGTACGGCGCATGGTTATGACTCAGTTAGAATGTATTTTGACCGTCAATAAACCTTGTTACTTATCCTGCACTTCTCTCCGTCTTACTTCTTACTTAACCCAGCCGATAACATTATAATAAAAATAATTTTAAAATAATAAATAAAAAATTTATAAATAAATAAATAAATAAATAAATAAATAAATAAATAAATAATAATAATAATAATAATAATAATAATAATAATAATAATAATAATAATAATAATAATAATAATAATAATAATAATAATAATAATAACAATAATAATAATAATAGTGTTACTGCACCGACGATTCACCGGTTACAGGACGAGTTACGGCGCATGGTTATGACTCAGTTAGAATGTATTTTGACCGTCAATAAACCTTGTTACTTATCCTGCACTTCTCTCCGTCTTACTTCTTACTTAACCCAGCCGATAACATTATAATAAAAATAATTTTAAAATAATAAATAAAAAATTTATAAATAAATAAATAAATAAATAAATAAATAAATAAATAAATAAATAATAATAATAATAATAATAATAATAATAATAATAATAATAATAATAATAATAATAATAATAATAATAATAATAATAATAATAATAATAATAATAATAATAATAATAATAATAGTGTTACTGCACCGACGATTCACCGGTGACAGGACGAGTTACGGCGCATGGTTATGACTCAGTTAGAATGTATTTTGACCGTCAATAAACCTTGTTACTTATCCTGCACTTCTCTCCGTCTTACTTCTTACTTAACCCAGCCGATAACATTATAATAAAAATAATTTTAAAATAATAAATAAAAAATTTATAAATAAATAAATAAATAAATAAATAAATAAATAATAATAATAATAATAATAATAATAATAATAATAATAATAATAATAATAATAATAATAATAATAATAATAATAATAATAATAATAACAGTGTTACTGCACCGACGATTCACCGGTGACAGGACGAGTTACGGCGCATGGTTATGACTCAGTTAGAATGTATTTTGACCGTCAATAAACCTTGTTACTTATCCTGCACTTCTCTCCGTCTTACTTCTTACTTAACCCAGCCGATAACATTATAATAAAAATAATTTTAAAATAATAAATAAAAAATTTATAAATAAATAAATAAATCAATAAATAAATCAATAAATAAATAAATAAATAAATAAATAAATAATAATAATAATAATAATAATAATAATAATAATAATAATAATAATAATAATAATAAAAATAATAATAATAATAATAATAATAATAGTGTTACTGCACCGACGATTCACCGGTGACAGGACGAGTTACGGCGCATGGTTATGACTCAGTTAGAATGTATTTTGACCGTCAATAAACCTTGTTACTTATCCTGCACTTCTCTCCGTCTTACTTCTTACTTAACCCAGCCGATAACATTATAATAAAAATAATTTTAAAATAATAAATAAAAAATTTATAAATAAATAAATAAATAAATCAATAAATAAATAAATAAATAAATAAATAAATAATAATAATAATAATAATAATAATAATAATAATAATAATAATAATAATAATAATAGTGTTACTGCACCGACGATTCACCGGTGACAGGACGAGTTACGGCGCATGGTTATGACTCAGTTAGAATGTATTTTGACCGTCAATAAACCTTGTTACTTATCCTGCACTTCTCTCCGTCTTACTTCTTACTTAACCCAGCCGATAACATTATAATAAAAATAATTTTAAAATAATAAATAAAAAATTTATAAATAAATAAATAAATAAATAAATAAATAAATAAATAATAATAATAATAATAATAATAATAATAATAATAATAATAATAATAATAATAATAATAATAATAATAATAATAATAATAATAATAATAATAATAATAATAATAATAGTGTTACTGCACCGACGATTCACCGGTGACAGGACGAGTTACGGCGCATAGTTATGACTCAGTTAGAATGTATTTTGACCGTCAATAAACCTTGTTACTTATCCTGCACTTCTCTCCGTCTTACTTCTTACTTAACCCAGCCGATAACATTATAATAAAAATAATTTTAAAATAATAAATAAAAAATTTATAAATAAATAAATAAATAAATAAATAAATCAATCAATAAATAAATAAATAAATAAATAAATAATAATAATAATAATAATAATAATAATAATAATAATAATAATAATAATAATAATAATAATAATAATAATAATAATAATAATAATAATAGTGTTACTGCACCGACGATTCACCGGTGACAGGACGAGTTACGGCGCATGGTTATGACTCAGTTAGAATGTATTTTGACCGTCAATAAACCTTGTTACTTATCCTGCACTTCTCACCGTCTTA